>MJUT01061860.1:71854-83111 GCA_002080005.1 Gigantidas platifrons
TGTCGTTTTTCCTGCAAATATTGTTATCGTGAAGAACACTAAGTTTACAGTCACGTTTTAATTTTGTAATTGTGTGTTTACTCCCGTGTACAGAAATCAACTGCGTATCAATAATATTTATATGTGCAACAGAAGAACATAGACATGTATTAAGTAATAACGAATACGTCGGTAAACAGATAGCAATCACTTACGATGGTTCTTGTCTTGACATATTTTGAATACACGTGTCTTTACAATTTACACACAATATTTACATTAATGATCAAGACAATATTAATGTCGTTGATTCTGTTATAGTTGGACCAAAGAACAGGTTTTTGATTTCAATGCGTGTCTCTTCTTGAAGCCGATAATGAAAATGCACATATTTGCATAATCTCCCTCCCGATCTATAATGGTACAAGTCTTAGAAAATGACTATTTATCGGTAGGGGTAGATTGGTGGATTTACTATACCACCAAAAGAACATGTTCGCTCTACTTCTTGACAATATTGTGCGACGCAAGTGTTCTATTATTGACATAAATTTATTAAAATTCGACCGGAAAGCTTCAAATTGAAACATTGACACATAGAAAGACACACTTCATATTCAAAAATTGAAATGTAATGTTATACAATTCATAAGTTAAATATGTGTTATTTTTGCGACAAAAAATGTCAATTGATCCCACTATCGAGAAATTCAAAATATTAAACAATTTATACTCGAACAGAGTCATTAAGCTTTGAAATTTCATATCAGACGAAACAAGTTAGTAATGAGTGTGACTTCCATTCACACGGATGACTGCCGCTAATCGTCTTCTCATACTTCCCACTAAGCAACGAATTTGGACTTGGGTAAGACGTTACCATTCCTGGTGCAGTACTTTTTCCAAGTAATTTAAAGTTTGAACCGGCGGTGTTTTTTTTTTCATGCGACGACTGATAATATCCCAGATGTGCTCGATCGGGATTAAATCAGGACTCCTGGCAGGCCATGTAAGTGTGTTTATCGACTCGCAGCGCAAGTAGGCTGTCACAACACGATCTCTGGGGGTGTAGCGTTGTCATCCATAAAGACAGACATTGCATTCAGAGGATGATTGTCAAAGTGAGACACAACGCTTGCTTTCAGGGTGTTTTGGCGATAGATTTGTTCATTGAGGTTGCCTCTTACTTTAATGGGGTAAGGCCTACAGTAATATGATACACATCCCCACACCATGACTTAGCCTCCTCCGAAAGTAGCAGTTTCAAAAATATTACCCTCAGCATAAGCAGTGTTCGGTTGTCGCCATACGCGCAATCTGCCATCTGTCACGTGCAACAAGAAACGACTTTCGTCGGACCAATGAACTTTCCCCCACGAGCCCAAATTCCACCATTGCAAACGGAAAGCTTTGTGTGCTTGTTTTAGTAACTATCTCTTTACAGGTCTTCCTGAACGATAGCCAACATATGTCAGACGATTTCGGACTGTTCTTGCAGATAGCAACCAATGGGGATATTACTGTCTTTTCAAAACAGTACTGTTGGCGAACGGATTTCGTCTAACTAGCCGTCCTAGGGCATCGTATTCTCTTAGGGATGTTATACATGACCTTCCTGATCGCGTGCGATCTTTTACGTCATTGCTCAATCGATGTTTGTTAGCAATACGACTGAGAGAAGAGTGGTGATGACCAACACGCTGTGCGATTTGACTCTGTAACATCCCTACTTCTCGCATTCCAATGATACGCCATCTCACTGCATTTGAAAGTTATGGAGGACCCACTCTGCACCCAGAACAAAACATTCAAGAGTTACCAGTCTACGCAATGTGTCGAAACTGATACGTTGTAAAGTGGTGATTCCATAACCCTTGTATTAAGACACTGAACGTGCAAATGATTGTTATTATAGAGGACGATTATTGATTAGGTACAGGTATGTATAAATTGAAGTTTAAATGGCCATTCAGGTTTAAAATATATATTGAAATAGTCTATCTAATAAAAAATATCCAGCTTAAAATTTAGTGTTGCAATATTTTTTCCAGGTGTATATATCTGGGATCTGCCAATTGCACTTGACTTGTAAATTATCAACCAATTGTATGTAGCTCTGTGGTCACAAGTAAATTTTTGCATCACTTTTTTTCAAATAAAATCAATAGGTAAGCCTTTCTCTTGGTGATTGACATATTTGTATCTAATTATTGTGTGCACTACTTCAGACTACATCTAAATAATACTACAACTACAGTGACTTGTACCGAGCCAATGTTGTTGAAACTAATTTCTGCAACTCTTCCATCCAAAATTGTCGTAGGCAAACCCTTCATTTAGTGATTGACATAGTGTGCTAATGATTTCGTGGACAGCTTCAAACTGTACATTTAAATAATAATACAGCCACTGTAGATATTCGTATATAACTACGGTGACAGTAGACATTTAAAATTACTACGACAATATATATATGACAGTAGATATATAAATATAACTAGGGTCAGAAAAGATATCTAAATATAAATGCACTCACAGTAGATATCTAAATATAGCTATTGCCACAGTGGATGTCTAAACATAGGTACGGTCACAGAAGATATCTACATGTTGCTATGGCCACAGTAGACATTTAATTATAACTACGGTCAGAAAAAATATCTAGGTATAACTGCAGTCACGGTAGATATATAAATATAACTACGACCACAGTGGATGTCTAAATATAGGTACGGTCACAGTAGATACCTACATGTACAGACCCTGGATCGTATAAGTTTACAATACGCACAACACGCAAACAAAAGAAAAACGCAAACGAAACGAACGAAAAACGAACGAACGCTTCACACGAACGACGCGAAAAACGTACGATATACGAAACGAACGCACGATACACGAAACGAACGTACGATACACGAAACGAACGCACGATACGCATACACTAATAGTAGCATGTTATTATTTGAGTGACTTTTGTGCAAATTGATGTGATTAACTTCTGTAATCTTATATTTTATAAGCAAGTCATATATATAAGTGCTAAATTAATCGGTAAAGTAATATGATAATACAATTTATATTAAATAGTTTATATTACCAATGTGTTTAATAATTATATTTATGATTAAATTTTAAATCTCATATATTTGACTTCCAAATATGACTTTCTATTTATGTAATCATACAGAATTTATATTTATGTAATTATATAATTATACAGAATTTATATTTATAATTATTCGGATTCTGAATTGACAATTTCAACCAGACATAGGTGTATCACTTATTTTCTCGTTTAGGCTGTCCGAAAGGTATGTGGATTCAAAGGGTCATATTAGTTGTTAATTAGAATGAAATTACAAATGTAAGAGTTGATATTTCACACCTGCAGTGCATGTATTTCCCAGGTGAAAATGCCAGAGGCGTTTATTTACATACATGTAGAGCATCTCTTGTTTATTTGTCCTAGAGTAAATTATGGGAAAAAAACATTTATTAAATATGTTTTCCCTTATTGTACACAATTACTGGTACATGTAAATAAAGGAAATACATGTTTGTATATGTAAAATTTTGTTTACACTTTAGTTAACATTTCTTAGTAATAGTAAGATTAAAATTGTAGTAATTATTTTAGGCTGGAAATCGTACATGTAGTTGATAAGTGCCACGCGATCTGGTGAAGCGTGAATTCTTTTCGTGTATCGTGTATCGTTCGTATTTCGTTTCGTGTGTTCATCTAATTACACGAAACGAACGAACAAATTATACGCACGAAGCGCAAAAGAACGGAAAACGAAAAACGATGCGAAATATTTGTAAAGTTAAACGATCCAGGGTCTGTAACTACCGTCACAGTAGATACCTTAATATAACTATGGTCACAGTAGATATCTAACTATAACAACGGTTACCGTAGAAGTATAAATATAAAAACGGTCGCAGTGTATGTCTAAGTATAGCTACGGTCACAGTAGATATCTAAATATAACTACGGTCACAGTAGATATGTAAATATAATTACGCCACAAAAAATATCTCAACATAGCTACGGCCGCAAAAGCTATCTAAATCTAACTACGGTCACATCAGATATGTAAATATAACTACGGATACAAAAGATATCTAACTATAACTACAGTGGATATTTAATTGTATCTCGGCTTGAAAATTATAACAACATTTGATTGGTTTAAACCCCGGTCATAAAAACTTATATTTCCGAGTGTTGCTAGGCCATATTGCCAGTTGTAGCTAACCATTTAACCGATCAAATGTTGTTATCATTTCCAAAACGGGGATAATATGACGCTAAAGCTCGCGACGTTGCGTTCCAGAATCAAATTTAGTTAATTTTGGCTTTATATTGAATATAAAACTTACTTTGATCAACTGTAGATTTCTACCAAATGTAGTACCCTACATCCGATAACAAATACACGAAACTTTCCCACTTTTTACCTATTCTTTCCAAAAACAAAGAAAACGTCACTTTTACGTGGACCGACGGGGTCTAAAATGTCTTATTTCTTACTATAACCAGGGATGAAATCGTTATTTATGTTCCTATCCGTAGATATGGAGATTTTAGCACCCCTCATTGATCTGCACACCCTTAGGCTGCGCCGCAATATGAACTTGGCTACTTCAGGCTGTTAAAATCTCCATATCTACGGTAAGGAATGTAAATAACTTATAATAACTACAGTCACAGTGGATATAAGATTATAACTACAGTCACAGTAGATATCTAAATGTAGCTACGGTCACCGTTGATATATGCATATACATACGGTCACAGTAGATATGTAAATATAACTACGAGCTAAAGGGTAAAGAAAGTAAAATATATCGAGGTTAAGATGTATAAGTAATCCACGCAATTCATTACAATTTTTCAATTTATCTATAACTAAAACTTACAAATTAATAATTAACTGTACATTACATGTCACTAAATTAAATGTTGTTAATTGTCCAACAAGGATAAGCCATGAAAACCCTTCAGCTTATTTCCTATTTTCCTATGGTGTCCTTTACAAATATTAACTTAAGTGGGTATTTAAGATCAATCATCAACGAGCGGGAATGTGATATATATATATATATAGAAATATGAAAGGACAATGCATTATTTAAAAAAAATTATATTTATATGAAAGGACACATTCTTCACCGCACCGGTACATTTCAAGTGACATGTCAATTCTTTAATAAACATGTGTAGATGGATTTGATCGAATCAGGTAATAAGTTTCAGTCCTGAATTTCATTGCAATAAATTGTTGGGTTTATGCCTTTAATTTTAGGCGGTACATAGCTAAAGCGACTTGTTTTGTGTTTGTGATGTTCTTTATTTTTATTTTAAACATAACTTCACTTAAGAGTGACGATCTTTTGAGCAAGATTAAGATGAAGCTGTTTCACTCTATTTCCAACATTTAAAAATCCTAATCTGTATAGTTGCGTTTGTTTTATAATTGTTCTGAAGCCATGCTGTTAATAAAGCTAAATGTTTTGTTTTGTGCCACTTTGTTTTTCAAAACTAGAGATGTACCAGCATGGGTATCCGGAGGAACAGGAATAATCAAATTGACATTGCCGTAATCAATTTCCGGTCCTTTCCTCATTCCTGACTTATCACCGGGTTTGTAACTATATTAATACGGACTGGTGTCATTGTGTTTTTATTTTTTCTGCAATTTACTGATTTTGACTATCCCCTCAGTATCTTCAAACTATTCTTGCACGAGTCCCAGTTTCTCTTCAAACTATTCTTGCACGAGTCCCAGTTTATCTTCAAACTATTATTGCACGAATCCCAGTTTCTCTTCAAACACTTCTTGCACGAGTCCCAGTTTCTCTTCAAACTATTATTGCACGAGTCCCAGTTTCTCTTCAAACACTTCTTGCACGAGTCCCAGTTTCTCTTCAAACTCTTCTTGTGCGAATCCCAGTTTCTCTTCAAACTCTTCGTGCACGGGTCCAAGTTTCTCTTCAAACACTTCTTGCACGAGTCCCAGTTTCTCTTCAAACACTTCTTGCACGAGTCCCAGTATCTCTTCAAACTATTATTGCACGAGTCCCAGTTTCTCTTCAAGCACTTCTCGCACGAGTCCCAGTTTCTCTTCAAACTCTTCGTGCACGGGTCCAAGTTTCTCTGGATTGTTCATTGCTATCATCACTTCAGTATTCTCCAACGTTTATATTAAAGTTCTTCTTGTTTCAGAAGATAAACTATTTGCTTTTCTGTGCATACATCGAAAACGAGAATTAACCTTTTCAATAATGGTGTTGGCTGTTTTGTCACCCGATCAATGTTAGTCTATATCCATGCCTAAGCAATTAATACTACTTTCAGATTTATTACATGACCATTACAATTAATTTGAAAATCAGTTATGGGTTTTAAATTTAGCCTTGCTCTAAAAAGAATGCTTTCTGCTTTACCAAGTTGTAGCAAAGCTTGAAGTATGGAATAATTGTAGACAAGTCAATTCTAATAGACTAGAAAAACTACAATTGAGAATCGGGGGCTACTCGTATTGTTAAAGTGCTGACATGTTATGCATTTTTGGATTCAATATATATATATCGACTGTATGGGAGAAACACAGCACTCTGCGAAAGGTTAAATCATGCATGTTTTATCAATTAAATATTGGTAATTCTCCCGAGATCTAACTAGATTTACACAATCGCCATAATATTAATCACTGTCCAACCGATTATCGATATCCTACCAATCATAGTATTAGTCAGTGTACAACAGATTATCGATATCCCACCAAAATAATATTAGTCAATGTACAACAGATTATCGATATCCTACCAATCATAATATTAGTCAGTGTACAACAGATTATCGATATCCCACCAAAAAATATTAGTCAATGTACAACAGATTATCGATATCCTACCAATCATAATATTAGTCAATGTACAACATAATATGGATATCCATCAATCATTGTTCCCGTCGACGATCAAGTTTCTGAATTCGCTAGATTTGTCAATATTTGTAATCGATGAAGTACAGATTGAAACAAACCTACTTTAAAGACGCCAATGTATAATTTCAGTGAATAATTTCCCTGATCATAGCTGGTCCAACTGATACTGCTGTGTGCATGTGTACATTTGTTAATAAAAGGCACCAAGAATTCCAGATTGTTTTATTTGTGCTACTATATAATACACAATGGCATTTCTAATTAATTTGACAATTGTCAAGTCACATATTTTGAAATAATAAAAGAAAACTCGCGAAAACTGTTTTAGTAATGTGGATAGCACATAAAAAGTGTATGTACAATGTACCAAGTTTATATGTTATATGAATAAACATTCCCCCATCATTATCCACTTAATTTTGAGTGCATTTTAAGAGATTCTTGTAGAATGATATGTCACAAAATAAATACAAGCACACCATACAGAGGACAATTATGTGAATATAACACTTTCAGGTATTGAGGATTCAAACTTGTACAATGTAGGATTAAATAAATATTATATTGATATCAAACTATCCTTGTTCTACACCAATACAGCAAATCAGTGATGACGAAATAATTAGGATGACAAAAAAAAATACTGTCCATCGTGCTAAAAGGATGACAAAATAAATCATGTCCATTGTCTTAAAATGTAGGGGCCCGGGTGGCTCAATGAGTTAGGTCGCTGGATCTAACAACTCATACAAGCCTATCACCAATACGGCGTGGGTTCGCGCCCGGCTTTGTAAATTACAAAAAAGGGTGCACTCGACTCGCAACCGCAAGTGATAAAGTTTACCAGTTGCTTGCCCATGGTCGGCGGTTCTCTCCGGGTACTCCGGCTTCCTCCACCACTAAAACTGGTCGCCATGATATAGCTGAAATATTGTTGAAAGTGGCGTTAAACACCAAAAATCAATCAATCAATCAATCTTAAAATGTCAAATATGATCGCTACAATATATACAGAAATACCAGCAAACATTAGGACCCCGACCTATAGAAGATTGTCATGCGCAAAAAAACGACTGGACAAAGTATGAAACTGGTAGATAGAATAATTAGGATCCGCTTAATACTGATCCTGCATATTGAACATGTCAATTGTATACGTAAAGTTTCTACGTAATGAAAGCACAACCCTTTATTTACACATTGCGCAAAAAAAACTATAACCGATTAAAATAGAAACGTTCCCGACTTCGTTATTATAAGCTGATGATGTCATTTTAAACATACATCTTTAAAGGGTAAGATATATGTCAAATTTAAGAAAAACATAATCTACCGTACTTGTGTCTACGATGGTGACTGTAACGGGGGACTGACAAAAATGGGTGGGAGCGAAGATGAGGGAGAATTATTCTCGTCTTGCTTAATTTATTTCATTACTAAAAGTGTTGACATACAAATGACTGTTCATGCATCGCTTAGATAGAAATTTAAAAGAATCGGAATTCCCTACGTTTGATGACATATATGTAGTTAATGTAATGAAAAACAGATTGTTTTATTAGATGCGGTTTAACATAGACTTACATTAATAATAAAAAACAATATGACAAATGTCCACGGATATGTTCCAATTGTCGTAAACACTTCCCGGTCATATCCTGTATATGGAGTCAATCCCCTCAGGATGTCCTACTTGATAGAGTGTTGATGCTAACAAGGAAGTTACTGAACTATGGGTTAGTCTTGGCTAAGTTGAAGTCAGCACTTCGAAAGTTTTACGATCGCCACCATGTCTTGGTTAACCGTTAAGGAATATCTGTGTCACAAATGACTACGTATGTTTCACTTGTCGTAAGCACCTTCCGTTCCTTTCCTCATTCATGACATATAACCGGGTGTTTCACTAGATTAACACGATGGTACCCGCTAGTAGAGCAGGAACTGTTTACCCTTGCTTTTACAATGAAAGGGAGGTAATAGAGATTTGTTACGCAGTCATGTTAAGGCAGTCCTTTTTTTTTGCAACATAAATTTATGACATTTTATGACAATGTAATATTTTCATGACGCAGACGTCTGTTTTTTGAATACCATTGTTGTACGACTTTAATAAATCTATACTCTGTCGTACTGAATATTAAATAATTATATGTTCGTTATGAAAGAATAGTAAATACTAAATAATGCCATTTATAAATTTATAGAAACAGACGTAACAATTTTCAAGCATCTTGATTTTTGGTGAACTGTCAATCTGTTTACAAGAGGCGGGGCTTATGCCACTTTTCCGGAAATCGTGATCAAAAACATGGCGATGCATGATAAAAGTTACGTCAAGAATCGAGTACACAGAAGTTTTACACGATTAATGTTGTAAGTATTTTTTTTATTAGAAATTTACCTTCTATTTTATTCCAAGATCCTACATAAATGCACCAACGTTACGTGTACGTTTTAAATGAAATAACCCTTACGCCATAATCACGGCCATTCTACTACACAGTTCATGATCATCATGTATCAATGCATACATGTGTTACCCATTTTGTTCAGTGGGTAACAGATCGACAGTAAGAACATATTCTTCAATGGTGCAAATTTATTGTCTGGGAGCAAGTCCCTGTGACCAGATTGAGAACTCATGGTAGTAATTCATTACATTTACATGATACATCAACAGTCTATCATACATTAACATGTGTATTTATTTAATTAATTATTTATGAAAACCACGATTTGCCACCACGTGTTTGCCACCAACTTTAAATAAAGGAAAGCTTCATTTCAAGTTGATAAGGTTTCTCTGTCTTAGAGGCACTAGTCCGCTAAAAGGGGTCAACCCCGTGGGAACTCTGGGGTATAGAAATGGGACAGAGGGCTTCTTCGGCTTGAAGGGGCGTCCGTCTGTTATGCGGAATGTATAAATTGACAACCAACCCGTCCTTTGGATGAGACGTAAATAAAACCGAGGTCCCGTGTTGAGAGATTGCCACCCTCTTCGCACGTTAAAGAACCCAGTGTAACAGCTCATTATGAGCATTATGCTCATGATGAGTGGTCCATAGGAGACCTGTTGCACTGGCAAAATTCTCCGTCCCTTCCAATCACATTTCCTTGTTTCGAGTCCCGTGGCGTTTAAATTATTCTCGTCCTGAATATAGCTGAAAAATTGCTCGCTGGACGTTAAACATCAATCAATCAATCAAGTCGATAAGACATGAACAGATTAATTAGTTTGCCTTCCACTGAGTCAGATACAGGATGTGTGTGTAAAATAGGGGTGGTGGTCGGGGGAATCTAAGCTAGTGTTGTAGCTAGGGGCAGCACTGGTCCACAGCGGTCATGTTGCAGGTTCCGATGTGGAGTCCTGGTATGGGTATACTGTCTTACTTCTTACTCTTCGCTATGTTCATGAATTGAGTATCAGGAGATTGTTATTTGTACTACAGAAGGGTGATACAAAAATGTAGAAGCTGTCGTGGTCGTGATCGTATGGTAGTTGAATTAACAACTACCTGTGCATATCACCTCTAAAGTTGCGAGTTTGAATCCCGCAGATGGCGACGTGTACTCGATACAGGATTAATAATTATGTGATTGAGTTGGTCTGTGATTTGCGACAGGTCTTTTTTTTCCAGGTACTCCCGTTTCCTCTACAAATAAAACTGACCGCCACATATTTAACTGAAATATTGTTGAAAGTGGCATTAAAGACGGTTAGACCATAACAATAACCTTAACCCTACAAAAATGTATTTATATACACCTACTGAGTACTGTAATTATCATGCAAAAATGATAATGAATGCAGGATAAATACTATTTCTTGATTTTAACAAGGTTCTGTCTTTAATTAAATTATGACCATATTAGCATTGAATGTGGAACTTATAATTTAATTGTTCATTAGTTACAAAATAAAGAATATTGATGTTTTTGCCCCCTCCCCCCTTTTGGCAAAAATTTAACTTAATTACAGTTTCAGTTCATGGTACTTTGTTATATTTTATATCTTTAATTTCTAACAAAATTTCACACATACACGTACATGTATATGATTTGCTGGACCCTCAGGAGACGCTTGTTGGTTTCTGCTGTGTTATTAAGTCCATCTGATTATTGCATCCATCAATTTAGAATTTTTAAACTATCTTTAAATGAATTTACACAGATCAAGTTTGTTCTAGCAGTAAGTTCCTTTCAAAAGACAACATTTTAATACCTAACATCTCTGGTGGGTGACAACAGGCTCCCTGAAGCCTATTATTTTTCACTCCATAAAGGAGTTGTATTAAAAGCATGTAAAAACGCATAATTTTTTT
>MJUT01061860.1:134609-159765 GCA_002080005.1 Gigantidas platifrons
GTGATTATTTAAAAAAAATCCATATACATATTTTTTTCTTATCGAAAACAAGCCATGTTTGTTATTTACTTTAAAAAAAAATGGGAAAGGGTTTAAATGTTTGTCTTAAACTTTTATAAAAATGGCAAAGGGTTAGTAAAGTTTGTCATTTACTTTTTGACAAAATAACATAAATTACAGAGTTATCGAAGGGTACCATACATGTATAGCATACTGATATTGTTGTTATGTCAAATGGCAAAATGATAGGATCTAAGGCAAAATCGTGCTGTAATCGAGTGTAACACCACTTTCTGAAGGTAAGATTGTTATGAATGAATAGAAAAATGATTGATGAAGCGATGTATATAAGGGTTTCGGATAGAAAATAAAATTCGATAGCCACGAAACGTGGAAACGTGCCGACTCAGAGTTGGAGCGGCACATCCGCTGTTTTCCTTATGGAGAGCACTCTGATCGCGTCCCCAGCTGTACTTTATTTATCTTTAAAACATCACTTTAGACATATATCTTCCCGATTGTCCCACTTTTTGAAATTACAGGTAATAAGGCACGAAAAAGTGGGACAATCGGTAATATGTTTTTTTTTTTAAATCCAATACAATTTAAAAAATATATATTTATTAAATTTAATTATTTTTCATTTGATAAAGTTGAATTTTTTTTAAATCCATTAAAATTTTTCGATTGGTCAGTATTAAATCGAATGTGAGGAACACCCGAGGGTGTTATACATCACTTGATTGCAAACAAACATAAATTTGGAAATAGAATGGGATAGGTTGATTAGTTTTAAAATGAAACGAACCATCCATGACTTTTTCAAACCTTCCAGGCCATATGGAACTATTACTGAGTCGGTAGTGGATAAGCATAGTAATTAAGAACACCAATGTAAGAGGGTGTCCAGGTGGCTCAACGAGTTATGTCGTTGGAGCTAACAACTCATACAAGCGTATCACCAATACGGCGTGGGTCCGCACCCGGCTTTGTAAATTACAAAAAAGGGTGCACTCGACTCGCAGCCACAAGTGATAAACTTTACAAGTTGCTTGCCTATGGTCGATGGTTCTCTCCGGGTACTTTGGTTTCCTCCGCCACTAAAACTGGTTCCCGTGACATATCTGAAATATTGTTGAAAGTGGCGTTAAAACATCAAAAATCAAATCAAACAATGTAAGAAGAGTTTGAAGATGCCAAAGGGAGTAATCAGAATCCGTACATCGAAGAACAGACAACACAATTGCCAAAGAAAAAGTACAAAAGGACAAACAACGATCTTGAAAACATACATATAAAACAAAAGATCGAGTAACACGAACCCCAATAAAAACCGGGAGAGGGGGTGAACTCGAGTGCTCCGGAAGAACAGGCAGTTCCTGCTTCACTAGTGACACCCGTGACGTCGTTTTAATCTAGTTACAAACCGGTGATGTCATGAATGAGGAAAGGCTCCAGAAGTGTTTACGATAAGTGGAACATGTCCGTTGTCATTTGTGACACAGATATCTCATAACGGTCAAGCAAGCCTTGGTGGCGTACATAACATTTTCCACTAGGGGACCGACAATTTAACTTGCAGGGGGGGATGATATATTGGTTTTTATATTTTATTTTGTTAGCTAAACTTAACAGATTATTGTTATTTGTTGTAATTATTAAATACAATTGACATGAATATTTTGGGGTTGTAACTTTCTCAGGTTTGGGATGTGTATCTAATTACTGCCAGATGTTATCTATAAATCTTTGGTCAACTATAACTTTCACATGAAAAGATTATTGGTATATATGACTTTATCTGATCTATGTATTTTTAAGTGACATCTTTATATTTATATAATGGTGCCATGTAAACATTGTGGCATCTGTGAAATAGAATACATGTTTGATGGGAGGAGTCTGAGATTAGAAAGAGTGGGTGAATGCAACTTGTAAGGGAGACATGTTTTGACCATCATAACTGTAACATCATAAATTAAGTTGGATAATACAATTTTAGAACTTTACATATTGGATGTATAAAGTAAAAGTTTCTCGTTTAAATAAGATCATTACTTAGTGTAAAAGTAAGAACATTACAGCGCTATGGATTTTTTTTTTCAGAATTATTTTTCGGACAACACGAGAGTTAGAATATTTTTTTTTTTTGTCGCGAAATTGTTTGTCCAGAATGTAACATTAGGTTATATGACAAAAACTCTGAATCAGATTATTTTTGTTTTCCTCCACCAAAATCAGAATATTTTTTCAGCAACATTGGGAATCAAAATATTTTTTTAGAAAAAAAAAACCCATAGCGCCCCCCCCCCCTTTCCTTCTGGAAGTTAAATGATCCGTCTCTAAGAGGAACCTTTGATTCAGTAGCTTCCTTATTAGCAGCAACCCTTTTTCAAGGAAATCCTGATAGGAACCACAAGCTCTTGAATATCGTATCAATTGAGATATATACTCCAATTGAGATTAAAATCGTGAGTGATCCTTTATCCAGTTTTCCAGTTAGCCTTCATCGTCCATTTTCTCTCTTTCCTCTTGTTTATTTTTTTTCCATGTCATGTTACTTCGAAATCTCTAAACAATATTCACAGCTACCATGGCATGTATTTCCCCAAATTTATTCAGAAGAAAATCCTGTGGTCTATCCTAATTTCACATATAGAACAGTGTACAACTACACTTATAAAGTAAAAAGGTTGCAATGGTCACAGTATCGGTGTCATTCAGTGATGATTAGAATAGTTTGCATAACGTTTACTAGGTCAAATGAATGCAGTCAACCGTAAAATTGACTTCTTATCTAGGCATCACGTGGCTCTTGCACACAATATAATAAACATGTCACACGTTTTATGAATTTAAGAAATACATACATCTAATGATCTGTAAAATGTTTTGTTTTAAACATATTTTATTCACAAAAATTAATAGGATTGAGCAACATGCTATGCCTATACAAGCTCTCTCCTTTTACATGTACAAGGCTTATATTCAGTAAAAACATAGTATATAACAATTGTATCAATAATATATGATAATTATGTTCCTTGAATACATGTAATTGTAAACACCAATAATATTTCATATATAATAAATTTACTAGTGAAGTGAAATTTGTAGACTTTCTAAATATTTTAAATAGTTAAAACATACAATAAGTTAAAGAAAAAAATAAAATAAAGCAAAATAAATGTATAATAGGAGGAGTGCAAGTGAAAAAAGAAGCATCTTAAATGAAACGATGGGTGTCAATTATGAACTTGTGTACAGCTTGAAATATTTATGTATTTAGATCATATGAAAATGATCTATTTCCATGTAATAATAAATCTATATTAATGTCAATATTATTATTTTTTGGTATTAATGTCTGTATGGAATCTAATAAGACCAATCTTAAGTTATTAAATTTAGGACAGGTAAGCAAAAAATGGTTGTTATCTTCTAATGAACCACTACAGTTTGGACAATTAGTATTGTCAGATAAAAAATCATTAAATAAATGTGCCTTCAGGTTACTAGCCTCATTTCTTAATTGACAATGAATTATGTTAAACTTCCTTATTCCAAAATTATAATGAGCATTGGTGTCCCAAGTTTTATAGAAGTGTGTCAATCTATTTTTAAAGATATTTAAACTTGGAGATTCAGTAATAGTGAGGGGCAAAGTATTCCATAGTCTTATAGTGAAAGGGATAAAACTATCATAAAAAGAACTTGTTCTGGAAAACGGTGGATGGAATGTATTATTTTCATTTCTTAAGTTATATCCTGATTGTCTAGGTAGATATGGTTGAACCAATTCATAAAGGTATGGAGGTGTTAACCCATTTAGAATTTTATAAAATAATATCAGTTTGTGTTTATTCCGTCTATTTTCTAGTGTTTCCCACCCGAATTCATGGTATAGTTTTTGTCTAGATGAGTTACATCTAAGACCGGATATAATTCGACCCGCTTCTATTTGTACACTTTCCAATAAATCTGACTCCTTTTTAGTGCAGTTACCCCATAATACATCGCCAATTCTAAAACGGGCCTAATAAATGCAAAATATATACGTATAAGGGAATATCTATCTAATAAATGTTTAACTTGTCTAAGTAAAAATAAACGAGAGCATGCTTTTTTATAAATACCATCTATATGTTTGTTTTCCATGTAGCTGATGTTTGAAATGTTATCCCTAGATGACAGTGATTATCTGTTTCATCAATTTCATCTCCATTAAGTCAAAAATATACAGGTGGGTGCTCCNTGTCCCTTCTACTAAATACAATATTTTTTTTTTGAGGATTAAATTGAACTGCCCATTTCTTAGCCCAGTTGGAAATAACATCCAAGTCATCTGTCAGAGAAGTTGCTGCTGCAGCATGATCATTTTCTACTACTACAAATAAGGAAGTATCATCTGCAAAAAGCCGGATGTCATTATTTATATCATTCACAATATCAATAATATATACAAGGAAAAGAAAAGAACCCAAAACAGAACCTTGGGGAGCACCTGCTTTAATACCCTTAAGAGTTGAAGAGAAACCTTCCGAAACAACTTTTTGTTGACGATCTGAGAGGTAACTTTCAATCCATGATATTAGTTGTTTGTTAACTCCAGTCAGCTTAAGTTTGAAAAGAAGGCCGTTATGCCAAACTTTGTCAAAGGCCTTGGAAACATCACAAAAAAACAAATCTTACATCCCTCCCCCTATCCATATTACTAATAATATTATGGTATATTTCAATCAATTGATTAACAGTTGAGTCATTTGGTTGAAAGCCAGATTTACACTTTGACAAGATATTATTTGTTTTCATATAATTACATAAATGTTTAAATATAATTTTTCCATAATTTTACATACTATGCTGGTTACTGATATAGGGCGATAGTTTTGTGATGAATGTGGATTACCTTTACCTTTAAAAATTGGACTTACATGAGCTATCTTCCATAACAGAGGAACCTGTTTAATTGAAAGAGACATGTTAATAAGTTTTGTAAGTGGTTTAGAAATTGAATAAGCAATATCTTTTAGTAGTCTAGGACTGACACCATCAGGGCCAGCTGGTTTATTTACATTTAAAATTTTTAACTGGTCTAAAATTTCCTGTTCTGTTATAATAAATTCATTCAAATGACATGGCAGAGGTGTAACATTATCAGAAATAACTGGTTCATTATCAATAGTAGATATATTAGAAAAGTGAGTATTTAGAATTTCAGCTTTATCAGAGGGGTGAATAAAAATTTGACCATCATGTTCCAAAAATGGGGGTGGGTCTCTGGCTTTAGTAAAATTTGATATGGATTTAGCAATTCTCCACCATTTCCCAGGAGGGATATCCTTTTTTAATAGTTCAGATGTAAGTTTATTTTTATATTCGTCCTTTGCTTTTCTCACTAAATCAATAACTTCATTCCTGATTTCTCTAAATTGTTTCCAATGATCAGGGTTGTTTGTAGTTTTAGCTTTATAATGAATTATGTTACGTTGTCTGATCTTGTTTCTAATTTTATTATTCATGAATGGTTTATCATTTGGTCGAACTGTAATAGTCTTGGTAAGAATGTATTTTTTAACAGCATCATCTAAAGTTTTAAGAAAATTAGAATGCACATCATTAATATTATCAGAATTGAAAACTAGATCATCCCACTTTGTAATATTCAGTTCATCAGCAAGCCCTTCAATGTCAGCAGCATTATAATTTCTTATTTGCCTTTTAAAGGAGTGTTGTTTAAAAGTTTTGAATGAAATTTCATCCAAGACAGGAGCATGGGTACTACATACTGGAGTAAGGACATCCACTGAGTTAATCAATTTTTTTCTGTTAGTTATACATAGATCAATACAAGTTCCTGTCTCTGTATTAAAGTTTGTAGCTTCAAATACTACATTTTCCAAATTTAAACGATTTAATATCTTTTTTAAAATAGTTACTGGAGTTTGACAACATGTCACAATTATAATCACCAACTAAAAAAGTGGTAAATCAGAATCAAGAGCTTTATCTACAGACTCACAGAATAACTCCCATATATGTAAATTAGAATTTGGAGGCCTATATATAACACCAACCAAAAATTTGTCATTATTACTATTTCGGATCTCGACCCAAAGTAATTATAAGTTATTAATTGATAAATCAGTACTTACTTTATAATATAAACTATTTTTCACATATATGGTCACACCTCCACCGTGCCTATTTCTATCTAGTCTAACTGGATTGTGGAAACTCTTTAATTTTATTTTATCATTATCAATAAATTTATGTGATGTGATTCAGATATACAAATAACATCATAATCTTGGAATTCATGTTCAATCAAATCTAATTTAGGTAGTAAACTACATACATTATTATGCATTATTTTTATATTTTTTCTATTATTCCATTGTGGACCTGGATTAGACTCAATACCAGCTATCAGTAGGGCATATTTTATAACATAACCAGAAACAATACCAAATTTAGAAATGGGTAGCACAGTAACAATCAGGTTCATACATTTTACAGCATTATAATCTAATAGTATAATTAATTAATCAAAACTATCATAATTCATAATAATGACATATTCCAGGTTAAATAAAATACTAAACCATTGAAATACAAAATAGATTTGTACACTTATAGACAAGACACTCACAATATAAGAAATGCTTCTGAAAAAAAACATTCATCATCAAACAAGACCTATTTACATAAAGAAAAAAGTATATATACATGTGGGTTAATTCTGAATTTGTTAACAAAAAAAAAAAACAATTTTGCAGATAGGGAAAAATAAGAAATAAAAAAAAGAAGATAAATTAAAAGATTTTGTCACATGAGTGGATCATAAAATATAATAGTATGAGTTAAATAAACTTAGTTTTGTGTACACTAAACCTTACTTAGTATACACAAATAAAAGTACATTTTATTTCAGAGATATTTTGAAACACACCCAAGTGGCATTAAAAAATAACAGAAAAATAAAAAGAAAGAAAGTATTTATACCAAACAGCAATACAATTTTGCTTAGCCTGCATGAATAAAAGTATTTCGGTGATATGAAAATGCAGCTGAGCTGGACATATGCAAAAAGTTCAATTAGTTCAATGGATCCGGACTACATGATAGAACTGAAATGATCAATCTTATTGAACAAGTTTGAAAGGTGTATGTGAAAAATTAACAACAACTTGGCAACCTAGAGAGTAAATCTACTATCTTATGCATAAGTTATGGATAAGCCATATATATATGTATCATATTCTATATAGACAGAGAGTATATTCCAAGTATTTCTCACCATTCTCTAACATACTTACAGAATAAATGAGACCTGTTGGCAAGTATTTTATATACATGTAACAACACCTCTTTATCCCCATAATAGAACCTTGCATATGCATAGTTTTATTCAATGACAAGTGGAGATCAACACATCTTTATGGTGTATTATAAGAGTCATGTCAATTTTCAAAGTCTGTGGGACAATCAGCAACAGGTAAAGTTACTATATTCAGAATCGAATGTCCATTCGTATCGCTCATTTTATAGATTTGTGTGTCCGTTTGTGACAATGGACTGTAAAATGTTGACAAAAAATTGAATTCAAATCCACAAACCATTCTTACCTTCAAAATTGCGATGGTTCACCAGTCGCATGACGTTTTCCTTTATGTAGATATGTTTATCTGCTTGAACTATCGTTAGCGTAATGGTTTGCTTGCTCGCTTCGGGTGCGGTACATCCCGAGTTCGAGTCCAGTCGGGTCAAACTAAAGACTATAAAATTGGTATTTGTTGCTTCTCCGTTAAGCACTGGTTGGCTCAGAATCAGAATAATGTGTCCGAGTGGGGCGACATGTCTACCCGCGGACTGTAAGTGAGCTAGCACTGTTACCTGTTACATTCGCTGTATGCCGCCGCGAACCACTTCTTCAACGGATCTTCATCCATTCTTGAAGCGTAGTTTATAATTTATACGTTTTAAGCACTTTATATTTTGGGATGTGAAACAATTTTAAAAAGAATATCCTAACACACACTATAAAAATCCAACTCATCGTGTTGGTCTAGTACAAATTGAACCTCGTCATCATTTCATTGAAAATTTACTTATTCTCGCCATGATATAGCTGGAAAAATGTTTGTTCTGGACAAAAATCGAGACAAATTAAGGAAATAAAATCTAACTGACATTTGATAAACCGGACCGTTTTCCAACTAACAGCAGGAATCAAATTCAACTTTTCAGAATTTATTTTCATATTCGATCTCGTTTTGGAGTTTTATTGTTCTGAACAAAAATCGAGACAAAACATGGAAATAAAATCTTACTATTAAAGTGACATTATATTTTTTTATGAAAGACGGGAGTATTGAGGACATTCAAATCCAACTATTTGAATATTTAATTTATGAAAACACTGATTTTGGGAGGAAAGAATGATGGACGGGGCATACTAATTTGGTGATGACAGGAAAGGGGACGTTTACTAGTGCAAGTAGGAATGAAATTGAGCTTTTCAGAATTTATTTTCTGTAAGTGAAAATAATTTTATCTTTCTTACATTGGGTTACAGCACTTTAGTTAATTATACACAAAGCCATAAAAATGTCAGTGTGATCATTACACAGGTATACTATCAGTATTGGGACAATTCTCGCGCGTAAGTAGCGGGATTCAAATTCAACTATTTGAATATTCATTATTTGAAAACATTTCGGGTGGGAAGACTGATGGACGGGTAAACTAATTTGGCGACGACAGGTTAGGGACCGTTTTCTAGTGCAAGTAGGAATTAAATTAAACTTTACAGAATTTATTTTCATATTCGATATCGTTTTTGGATTTTATTGTTCCTGACAAAAATCGAGACAAAATACGGAAATAAAATATTACTAACTGTTATTTGATTTGTTTACGAAAGGTGGCAATATCGGGACATTCAAATTCAACTATTTGAATATTCATTATTTGAAAACATTTCGGGTGGGAAGACTGATGGACGGGTAAACTAATTTGGTGACAACAGGTCAGGGACCGTTTTCTAGTGCAAGTAGGAATTAAATTAAACTTTACAGAATTTATTTTCATATGCGATCTCGTTTTTGGATTTTATTGTTCCTGACGAAAATCGAGAAAAAATACGGAAATAAAATCTTACTAACTGACATTTGATTTTTTTTTTATGAAAAACGGCAGTATTGGGACATTCAAATTCAACTATTTGAATATTTATTATTTGAAAACATTTCGGGAGGGAAGAATGATGGACAGGTAGACCGGAGTAATTTGGCGACGACAGGATAGGGACCGTTTTCTAGTGCAATTAGGAATTAAATTAAACTTTTCAGAATTTATTTTCATATTCGATCTCGTTTTTGGATTTTATTGTTCTGGACAAAAATCGAAACAAAATACGGAAATAAAATCTTACTAACTGATATTTGATTTTTGTTTACGAAAGGTGGCAGTATCGGGACAGTTCTCCCGCGTAAGTAGCAGTCAAATTCAACTATTGAAAATTAATTATTTGGAAACATTTCATGACAACAGGAACAATGAAAACAACTTACCAATTAGCTTATAAAAGAAATAGTTTTGTTAGTGAAAACATTGTTAATACAATTAATACAGCAATAATAGTTAAGTTTAATTAAAAAATAAATGAAAAAAAATATTGCAGAAAATATATAAAAGTAACTTATGGATAGTAAAAAAAAATAAATAACACAAAACAATACCTTTTCTTGAAATGTCTGTAACATAAAAAAAATACAGCTAAGCTATTTATCTCTGTGCTACCATGTTTTGTACTTGTCATGCAGTACACATTCATCTCATCATTTAATTCATGAAAACCGGCAAATACACCAGGATTGATGGATTATTGTGTATTGAATAGAATACTCTAAAATTATTATCATCCAGAATGGTACAAATAAATAAACAATAATATAATACTATTATAAATTGTTCTTATATCAGGGAATTATATAGACATTTTTTTTAAATAATTTCCTCTATTTATTGATCAATCTAATTAACTGACAAAATAGTGTTTACATTTAAACTGCATATTTCTGTTGGATCGGACAAGGGCGAGTTACGGCGTTTATATAGACATATATCATAAACAAAAATATTTATTGTTCACTAATGTTCCTCCTTACAATAATCAGAACTTTTAAAGCACAATAACTTTGACTATGTGCATACACAATCCTGTGCTATGAAACAAGACATAAATAGCTTAATAGAGACCGATAGTTTAATATACTTAATTCTTTTTTTAGTAAATAGTCTCAGCATAGGTCATACAAGGTTAATGTATTTCTCACATGATAATAAAAAAAAAACAAGCAATAGTGAAGTGACACCAGTATTCTGCAGTGTACCACACTTTGCTAATATTTTAATACATTTAAAGTCACATTTCTTAATAAACATGCATTAAGTTAAAATACGACCTGAAAATCAAATACCTTGTCCTCAAGTACCCAACAATTGATGGATTATTGTGTATTGAATACACTAAATCTATTAAGGGCCAGACTAGTGTAATATAAATAATAATTACAATGAATAAAGAAATACATATAGATACACGATAATATAATTACTATAGATCATCATATTCAATGAGCTAGTGACGACTACAGTATTACGTAATCTCACTACTCAGCGGGTGGCTTATATGACCGTGGGATTTAACTGGTAAAATACAAAAATAACAGGAGAATGCTAATTTAACAGGAGAATGATAATTTAACAAGAGAATGAGAATTTAAATCGACAATGCAAAAATAACATGACAAAGACGAATTTAAAAGGAAAAACGCAAATATAAAAAGATTTAGCTAATATAAAAAAATGTGCAAATTTAACAGGTCAAATTCAAATTTAGCAGGAGAATCCAAATTTAACAGGAAAATGAAAATTTAAATCGATAATGTAAATATAAAAGGAAAAACGCAAATATAAACAGATTTAGCTAATATAAAAAAAATGTGCAAATTTAACAGAACAAATGCAAATTTAGCAGGAGAATCCATATTTAACAGGAGAATGAAAATTTAACAGGAAAATGAAAATTTAAATCGACAATGTAAATATAAAAGGAAAAATTCAAATATAACAAGACAATGACAATTATAAATAGGAATTGTCTAATTTAACTGGTAAACGCTAATATAACTGGTAATGTTTAATTATTAGCATTTTACCGGTTATATTTGCAAAAAACGAGCATATTTGCAATTTCTATTTCCCAGTGTAAGACATAGTCTAAAGTATTCGAAATCACATTTGCAGCGATATGAATGGAATCATATCATATATTTTCGTTCGCAGTTCAAGTTATCATAATTTCGTTTTCTAAATCCAATGATAATTTATTTGATGCAAAAAATAAAATATAGATTATCTAAACTGGTGCTAAAGCTTGTATGCATAGTCTTGAAATTTACCAAAATCATCTATTATTTATATATTTATTACATCTTTACAACATAAAACTTGATTCATATATATCTTACAGGTTATCATCGACAACGAGTTAAACATAGTTCATGTTCAAACTGGATTACTTAGTCACGAAAACGACGCAATCTGTTATCGCCAAAAAGGGTCCATTGGACCAGACGCACATCTGAAATTTCCTGCTAACTGTTACATTCTTGGAGACTGTATTTATTCAAACAGCTACCATGTTATAACCCCATATAAAGTAACTGACATAATTCGTCAACCGCGAGCTGTAAAACGTGAAAATCAAAAGTCAAGAGAAAGAAAACACAAATCGGTCAAGGGAAAGACAACACAAACCGGTCAAGCAAAAGACAACACAAACCGGTCAAGAGAAAGACAACACAAACCGGTCAAGAGAAAGACAACACAAACCGGTCAAGAGAAAGACAACACAAACCGGTCAAGAAAAATACAACACAAACCGGTCAAGAAAAAGACAACACAAACCGGTCAGGAAAAAGACAACACAGACCGGTCAAGAGAAAGACAACACAAACAGGTCAAGAGAAAGACAACACAAACCGGTCAAGAAAAATACAACACAAACCGGTCAAGAAAAAGACAACACAAACCGGTCAAGAAAAAGACAACACAGACTGGTCAAGGGTAAGACAACACAAACGGTCAAGAGAAAGACAACACAAACCGGTCAAGAGAAAGAAAACACAAAACCGGTCAAGCAGCGCAACACCCACCAAACAAAAACAGATAAAACAAAATACAGAACAAGACAAAAAAACTAAAAACTGAACAAAAACACAAGCAAACACAACAAATCCCAAACACAAAAAGAAGAGTTTCGATTAAATCCGAAGAACGTTGAAAGATGATTCGGAAGAGCAAGAGTTCATATCATTCCTCATTAATCTTACTTTACATAGTCATTGTATTCAATATGGCCGAAACAAGAAGGGTTTGAAGATACCAAAGGGGTAATCAGAATCGTATATCGAAGTAGAACAGACAACACAATAGCCAACAGTACAAACGACGATCTACAAAACATACATATCAAACGAAAGATCGAGTAGCACGAACCCCACTAAAACCGGGGTGAACGCAGGTGCTCCTGATGGATAAGCAGTTCCTGCTCAACTAGTGACACCCGTCGTGTTAATCTAGTTACAAACCCAAGTTTGCCCAAACAAGTGTTACCTTTTCATAGTTTCATCAATTGTTTTTGGTTTATACCCATAAATAACACAGAGGATGACATAGCTGCATCATATTCCTCACTAATTTTCATATTAATTGTCGAGTCGCCTTAACTTTGCATGACGCAGAAACAACATACATGCATCAATTAAATTTGTTGAATTTCATTTATTTTTATTCGTTTACAGAGTGTATTTATGTTTTGTTCTAGTCCAGAGAAAAATAACATACATTTGCATTTGAATTGGTCGTTTATATACAACGATTGAATTTAGACAAGACAAGGTACAAAACAATAGCAAATTTTCAAACAGTAACGAAATATAACTATATGTATAGTCTGTGGATATTCACGCAATAAACGGTAAAGTAATGAAATATAACTATATTATGTGGATATTCAGGCAAAAAGCGGTAAAGTAACGAAATATAACTATATTATGTGGATATTCACGCAATAAACGATCCTATTGTTTGTTTCGTATGCTTACGTTGAGTTACGTTCGTAATCTTTCGTTCGTCAGTTATCGAGAAATCTTCAATATACCATAAAAAACTTGAAATAAAGGAAACAACAGAAACAGCTTTCTCTTCGTCATTTCTTGACATTCAAATATGACACTAATGATCAACTTTCTACCCGACTTTATGACAAATAAGGGTAATAACAAAATTCCCGAACTCCGAACAATCTTCCAAAGGGAAAGTCAAAACTCATAATCATACAAACATACAAAATCAGTCAACAACCGGAAAACTGTGAAAACCGTAATGACACTGACTTGGTACAGGCATTTCAAAAGAAATGGTGGGTTGAACTGGATTTTAAGGCGCCAAACCTCCAGCTTTCATTACGGCTCAAAGGTTCCGGCTGTCACTATAACAGTATTTATAATAATCCTGGAATAAAATAGTTAAAATAGTTGTCAAAGCAGTACCAAATTCAGTGAGGAGGGTGGAACATCTATCGTGAACCATCTCCATCAACAACCCAGAGTCACCTGAAGTATTTTAACTACGGAAGTAAATGTCGAAACCACTTTTACGTCACACATTGACACAAATATTTTTGACATTTTTGTCGACTTCCTAATCTTTATACATTTTCACTATATGAAAATCCATCTTTTATTATAGTCTCTGCAGAGACGGAATATATTTCGACAAGATCTTGGTATCGGAATATAAACTTTTTAAGAGATCGAATAGCCTGTTTCTCAGATAAAGATGACGTTTCAGGAAATCAGAATAATTGCTACTGGCTCTTGCATAACGAATCAATTGCGAGATGTAAACACCATATGCAGGAGAATCTGGTATATTGCTGCACATGTTTGGAAAATTTATGATTTTAAAATTGAAGGCGTCCCGTTTATCATCAATTTTAATACTGAGTTGACCACTGTCGTCAAATTCGAGGTATAAGTCCAACAATGATGCGGACGAAGCTGTATATGTGGTCTCTTTAATTTCCAGCTCTGGAGGATATATCAATGGAAGAAATTCTGTAAATCTAGAATTATTGATAGAAAAGACGTCATCAATATACCTGTATGTGAAATTAAAGGCTCTAGCCTCATGAATCTTCTTATCTTTTACAAGCTTTTGTAGAAACTCCGACTCATATGAGTATAAAAATAAATCGGCTAGAAGAGGGGCACAATTTGTACACATTGGTATGCCGACGACTTCAACTTTGCCAATATAAATTTGGAGTATGGAGTTTATTTTTCACAACTCATTCGATCGATCTTGTCGTTTATATTCAGCCCATTCACAACGTTACCGTATTCCAAATTCCAGAGAAAGGGTGAAGTCAGGACGAAGACCCAAAAACATGAACAAACCGATAAAAGTCCATATAGAGGCTCTGGATGTTGTACTAGAAGTAATATATTCACAACTCATTATTTTAAAAGCAATTGTAAAACTAAGTCAGCTTCGACACATCTCTACTGAAAAACTAGAACGAAAACTAGGTTTACAAATCCCGGCTACAGGAGTGAAAATTTACAGACGTATGGTACAAAACTTAAATTCACTAAGATGGACACTAAGGGAAAAGTCACCAATACTGTTTTCTGTAAAGAATTAATTTAACTGAATCACAGACAGACGGACTACGACAGATTCTCATTACCGAAACGGAAGTAGAGGATATACTGAAAATTTTAGATACTAGCAAAGCGACCGGTCCTGACTGTATTAATCCACGACTTTTGCGCGAAGCCGCACCGATATTAAAGTATCCACTGTGTAATAAATTATTCAACATATCACTGTCATTGTCTTCTTTTCCATCCGAATGGAAATTGGCTAATGTCACTCCGGTATTTAAAAAAAGATAGTCCTAGCATATTGAAAAATTATCGCCCGATATCACTCATTAGTATAGTAGTTAAAGTTATGGAACGCTGTGTTTACAAGCATATTTACAATTTTATTTTGGAAAATAGGATAATATCGTCTAATCAATCTGGTTTTACTTCTGGGGACTCTGCGATCCATGAGCTTCTATATATAACGAACGAATTCGGTAATGCACTTGACGACGGAAAGGAAGTTAGAGTAGTCTTTTGCGACGTTAGCAAAGCGTTCGATCGGGTTTGGCATAGCGGATTGTTGACTAAATTAAAATCGATTGGCATTCAGGGGCCGTTATTGTCTTGGATTGAAAAATATTTACTGGATAGAAAACAAAGGGTTGTCATAAACGGTTGTTGCTCTGACTGGCGGAATGTGCGTGCGGGTGTCCCTCGGGGATCAATTATGGGCCCTCTGTTCTTAAAATTTATATTAACGATATAGTAGCAGACATAAATTCGTCAATACAATTATTTGCAGATGATACTATTTGTTATGCAATTGTTGACGATCCTGTGGATGCTGCTGAGACTTTGAATATGGACTTGGCGAAAATTCATGACTGGTCTATGAAGTGGATGGTTAAATTTAACCCCGATAAAATAGAAAATGTGATCGTATCTAGGAAATCTAACCGCCGACTTCATCCACCACTCATGATGGACAATAAGATCATAAACATGGTATCTGAGCATAAACATTTAGGCCTTACTATATCTAATGATGGAATTTGGGGTAAGCACGTAGACCTGATCACCAAGAAAGCATATACCAGAGTCAACATTATGAGAAAATTTTAATTCATTTTAGATCGAAAAACCCTTGAAAATATTTATTTGACATTTATTCGACCTTTATTAGAATATGGGGATGTAGTTTGTGACTGTAAAACTGTTTACCTTACGAATAAATTAGAAAGCTTACAAGCAGAGACTGCCAGAGTTGTAACTAGGGGTACCCGCCTAGTCTCACTTTCTAAGTTGCATACAGAAACCGGGTGGGAATATTTGAAAGACAGAAGGGAAAACCATAGATTGACATATTTTTTCAAAATGAATAACGGCTTAACCCCGGGGTATTTGAGTAGTCTTGTCCCTAACACCCTTCGAAATATTCACGATCACAATACAAGACATTCAACGTTAATTCCGCCTGTCAGAGCTCGAATCACTTTATATGCAAATTATTTTTTACTTCAGACAGTACGGTCTTGGATTCTTCTTCCGGATAGCACAACAAATTGTCCTTCTATTAATGTATTCAAATCGCGACTGAACCTTAATATTATATATGATAAACCCACATTTTTTTACGTCGGTAGCCGTTTAGGACAGATTTTTCACGCTAGAATACGTATGGGGTGTAGTGCTCTTAATTCCGATCTATTTCGGAAAAATATTGTAAATTCACCGCGTTGTACATGAGGTGCTATAGAGACTCCTACTCATTATCTTCTCAACTGTCCTCACTATATCATACCTAGACAACGCCACATATTTGCCCTTAACCTTCCTCATCCTTTGTCCACTGAACTTCTATTGGTAGGATCTAATGAGTTAACTATTAGCCAGAACACAGGAATCTTCTTGTCAGTACAAAAGTTCATTTTAAGTAGTAAACGATTTACCCCGTAATTCACAATTCACCAACCCCTTTCACTTTCCTGCACAATTCATCCCCTATAGTGTAAAATACAATTATCTTTTTTACTGATCCTTACAACATAATCTAACTTCTGAGATTATTAAAAGTAGATTTAATTAAACTTGGGATACGGATTTATATAAGTTAATTACTTGTTTTCGGATCCCCTTAATTAATTCATATTCATTACTATTGTTGTATTTAAATTGCTGTACTATATTCATATGTATTGATTAATAAAATATGTTTACACTAATTACTTTATGCCTTTGAAGATGAAGTGTTCAGCTGGCCTCCGACTACTCATACATTGTGTACTTTCCAAAATAAGTCTCTATAATTACTTGCGGTTTGAAATAAATTTCTGTCCATTTTGATGTCTGATAGAAAAAAACAACTTTAGTAATACTGAAGATGAACGTCTTGTCAGTTCTATTGGCCAAGATATATGTCGATGCCAATGGACGATGAAAGTTGCCAAAGCACATTTTTTTGGTTTTTGACACTGGTTCATGAGTGTGGAACTGACTACTCCGCTTAACAGACTCGGTGTTGAAACGACTTCTAATTTACTGTCTCCACAAATTTTAAAAAATCTAAATGTCCAATTAATATTCTCTTCTGACTTTAACAACTGGGATCAACTGTTGAATGATCTTTTTTGTGTAAGAAGAGTTTGAAGATACCAAAGGGAGGTAATCAGAATCCGTAAATCGAAGAAGAACAGAAAAAGAAAAAAAAAGAAAAATTACAAATGGACCAACCACGATCCACAAAACATACATATAAAGCAAAAGATCGAGTAACACGAACCCCACTAAAAACCGGGGATGAACTCAGGTGCACCGGAAGGGTAGGCAGTTCCTTCCCCACTAGCATATGTCCATGCATTTCATGGAGTAATGCTTCAGGATTTTTCCTGTCCAGCTGATGTGGATGTGGGTGGTTATATGCCAGTTATGTCGATGATTGACAAAACTTACATGTATATTTGATCTTTAAAGCGAGAAACTCAACAGGTCTGTTTTGGAACACAGGAAAAGCCCATGCCAGTTTCAAAGTTGCCATGTGGGAAGTTCCCAGTAGTAAGGAGAGGTGTGACAGTGCAAATCCAGAAGATATGCTTTGGGTTATGACTCGCTATTTGAGCTCTATTTGGAACAAAAGTTACCTGGGTGTGGTGGTCTGGTTTCAGGGCTGTCTTAACAACATACTATGCCCCGGGAAAAGCAGTGTACTGGGGTCCCTACCTACACCACTCATAGCCACAGGAATAAAACTGTAATTGTTGATCATATTAAATATATATTTATTGTATTGCTACTTCAAACAAAATCAGTGTTTAAACATTAAAAAAAACATGCCATACACAACATACATAGACTAGCATGGGCCCCTATGCTCGTGGGGCCCATCGTGCTCTTGCGTTAAGACGGCACTTAATAGAAGACACATTTAAGATGGTATTACCATTCGATTGTATGGATATACACTTGTTTAATCAAGTAAAAAGACAGTAAACAATAAAGAAATGTTATTGGACATAGATATGTAAACAGAAAGTTAAAAAGAGGGGGGTAATTTCATATCAAAAGCGCCTGTGGGAGGACCAACAAAGAGTTGGTTTTCAATCAATGTTGTCTGAATTTCCCACTAATACCATAGGTACAAGATGACCAAGATGTGCCACCTTTAATATAGAAATATCTTATTTTGTCTTCATTACCTTGTCTTGTCAGATTTTATTTGCAATGAATGAATGCATTTGGTATTTTGGACTTGCCCGTCATATTAGCATATCATGTGTTAAACATGTGGATTTCTATTGTGGATTTTATGATAAAAATTGAAAACTGAAATTCAGCCCAAATTGTACCTATTGATTCATCAGAATATTTGTTTATTATTAAAATGTATTAGATAGATCTTGGTAAAATAAATTACTATCTTTCAAATTCAAATTTGGAAAGCAACAAATATTTAGTAAATTCAGAATTTGTGTAGGCAAATTACAAATTGAAGCAGGGCATCATAGAAAGATACAAAGAGAGTGAAGGTTCTGTATTAATAATATTGATTAGGAGTATCATTTCTTCTAAATTATTAATTTTCAAATAGATATATAAACACCATTTTGATAAAGTAAAACAAAATTTTAAAACTTTACCATTATTGATAAATTAAAAAGTATTTTAAATCCAATTAACATCCTTTCTAATGCCCCTCATTATCTAGAATTGAGGACACTGTATACTTATAAAAATTAACGTTTTTTGTATGTCTTTTGTATTGTATGTATGTTCCAGTGGTTATGTCGTAATGTGTATAAATATTCATCATTTACTAACACCCTAACAATAGAAAAATAAGAAAATAAAACAAGACTCATTTGTCTCGATTATTTTAAGAAACCAAATTAAATTGGATAAACAAGAGCAAAACTGAGGCCCCAAAGGTATGTGTTGTCTGCTAACTTGGATTTCAAATCCACAAAAAGAAAAAAACAAAGGGAAAAAAATGAGTGTGCATTCATACACCATTTTGATGCCACCAATATTCTATCATCTTAAAACCAGATAATTTGTAAAGAACCACCCAATGCACATTCCAGCAAAATTTGCTTACAAGTGCTTCAACAGTTTCAGGTAGGAATAATTGTAAAATGTTTTTCCCGTAGAGTCCTATGTTAAATTTGTCCATCATGATCATCTTGGATTTCTGATTATCAGAAAAAAGATAATTTTAAGGGACCATCGACTACTCATGTTCAGTTTGGGTTCAATCAAATATCTAGTTTCTGAGATGAATTACTTTTTTTTATTTGTCCTCCAGCAGTGGCCTTCTTAGATTTCCGATGGACAAAAATAAAACCCTTTAAGAGAGTCAAATTTAAGAGAGTCAAATATGACACATTCCTACAAAATAACATGTTCATCCCACGTGTGGTTTCAGAGAAGATTTTGAAATTTCAGCATCAGAAAGAATTGGTCGTAGCAGCCATGTTGAATTTCTGAATCAAATGGAAAAATATAATGATGATAATCACCCATGTAATATTTCTACCATCTTTGGTTCTAATTGGGCCTGTGGTTAGTACAAAATAGCTTTAAATGTTTATGGACGAAGATGGATGCTAAGTGATGGCAATATCTAATTTTTGATTTAATACGTGAAAACAATTATTTGTAAAATAATTTATTGTATTATTTCCGTTAAAAACTACAGAACATATTCTTATTAGTGTCATACGTTTGATGAAAATCCAAAAATATTTTAACAAAGAATGTGTGTTTTGAAATGAAGAAATAGGGTAATTTTCAACAGTTGGCATATTTCTGTCACAATAGTGTAATTGCAATGAGATGTTTGCTGGATATTTTTTCTATACTAAGGTTTAGTAGATCATAAAAAATAAAATCGAACAAACACCTAATTTTAATTCTAAAATGACGTCCTTCTTTCGCTTTGTGAACAAACGAGAGATTTATCGATTGTGTATAATCTCATTAGCACATGCACAGGTGCATGTGTCTGACTTTTCCGTCGTACATGTATATATGTTGATGAATTATCATCTGCTTGAAATTGGCAGGATAAATAGTGTGCGACATATTCGTAAAGGTAAATATAAATAACCGTCTTCCAATCAAAATATACTACCGTAGTTGTACTCTTAGACATATCAGAATCGAACTAATTAATTGAAGCCAGAATGTGTTTTGAGTTTTAACATGGGTTGGCGGATATTAGTATTTTATCCCGAGCCACAGGCGAGTAATAAAATCTACTAATATCCGCCAACCCATGTTAAAACTCAAAACACATTCTGGCTTCCATGTATTTCTTAATTAAATTATGTTAACTTTTCCATGTGATGGAACATAAACAAGTTCCTTGTGTATGGAGAATGTCATATTCACAACAACAAGCATCAATTGTTTGGAGTGGTCATTGGTGTACCCTGTTGCAATGCAATTTGTCTGACCCTATCTATTTAACCTGTCCCAAGCCATGACCAGCATTTCGAACATCAGATGGTCTTACCCACTTTTTTGTGTTCAGCGAGTGGTGATTGATATTGGTGAAATTGTTGACCATTACTGTTTTAACTTTCTTTTCATAATCCTCTACTTCTTTTTTCTTTCACGACCACTATCCAAATGCCACCTTTCAACCATCAATTATTGATTGTAAACTTAATTCTGATCATGAAAATACAAAAAAATGTATTTAGTTGAAATACATGTACTGCTTACTTGACATTAAAAAAAATAATCAATCAACCATTAATTTCAACCAAATTCGCAAGGCATGCATATTCATATGGAATCCTGTGACACATTACACCAGAGGCTCAGTGGGCTGATCGAGCCTGTGTCGCTCACCTTTCATTCTGCTTTGAGGAAACTTAATACAGGACCTTCCATACGTGCTTCCCACCAAATTGTTTAAGAAGATTTAAATAATTCGATCAATCAGAAACAAGAATTGCCTATGGCAGCCATGTTTGTGAACGGATCGGAACGAAATGTGCAATCTTTATAGAGGACCTTCCATAGATGTGTCCTGCCAAGTTTCGGTTCATTTGTGAAAGCGGTTTCAGAGAAGATTTTTTTAGAAATCAACCAATCAGAAACAATAATTGTCTGTGGCGTCCATGTTTGTTAACGGATCAGGACGAAATTTGCAATTTTGATAGAAGACATTCCATAGATACTTTCTACTAAGTTGCGGTTCATTTGGCTTAGTGATTTTAATGGAAAATATTTTATTAGAAATCAACCAATCAGATATAAGAATTGTCTGTGCCGGCCATTTTTTGCTAACGTATCGGGAAGAAATGAGCAATCTTTATGGAAGACCTTCCATAGATGCTTCCTACCAAATTTCGATTCATTTGGCCAAGCAATTTCAGAGGAAAAGATTCACAAAATTTGGCCAATCAGAAACAAGAATCGCATGTGGCGTCCATGTTTGTTAACAGATCTGGACGAAATGAGCAATCTTTACAGTGGATCTTCCATAAATGATTCCTACCAAGTTTCAATTCATTTAGCCAAGCGGTTTCAGAGGAGAATATTTTTTAGAAATCAACCAATCAGAAACAAGAATTGTCTGTGGCGTCCATATTTGTTAACGGATCGGGACGAAATGAACAATCTTTATAGAAGATCTTCCATTATAATTCCTACCAAGTTTCGGTTCATTTGGCAAAGCGGTTTTAGCGGAGAAGATTTTTTTTTAGTAATAAATCAATCAGAAACAAGAATTGTCTGTGCCTGCCATTTTATGTTAACGGATCGGGAAGAAATTATCAATCTTTATAGAGGAGAGTCCATAGATCCTTCCTACCAGGTTTCAGTTCATTTGGCTAAGGGGTTTCAGAGGAGACGATTACAATCTGGAAAGTTAACAGACGACGGACGCCAAGTAAGCTAAGACATACTTTCAGCAAACCAATTATTTTCATTGATTGATATGAAAAGAAAGTTTATAAACAGTAATAATCATAAATTCCATCAATATCAATAAAACAATTACCTTTCATTTTAACTGAACTTCAGCCGTCGTGGTCGTATGGTAGTTGAATTTACAACTACCTGTGCAATCGTTGCCTATTACATTTTGTTGTGAGGTTGAAACCCATTCATGACGAGGTGTACTCGATAAAACATTATATGAAAAAGTTTGTCAGTGACTTATGACAGGTCTGGATTCTCTGTGTACTCCCCATTTCAGCCACAAAAGTAGTAACTGAAATATTTTTGAAATTAATGTTAAACACCTAACCTCCAATGGACAAATGACGGATCAAAAGTTTGTGTATGTAGTGTATAACATAAAACACCTTTGGATCATAATGTGGCATATCTTTACAAGTACCAACAAGGAAGAATTTTTTTAGATACCTAAAACATATGTCTCCCCTTAATGCGGCCATCTGTATAACAACCTATCTCGAAAGACAAAAATGTTATGGCCCGGACAAGAAAATACTATTTAAAAACCACTATTTGACCTTGAGGTCAAAGGTATAGGTCCCACGAACGTCATTACGGTACGCGACACACTACATTATGGTCATGCATCCACATACCAAATATCATTGACCTATCTCGAAAGACAAAAATGTTATGGCCCGGACAAGAAAATACTATTTAAAAACCACTATTTGACCTTGAGGTCAAAGGTATAGGTCCCACGAACGTCATTACGGTACGCGACACACTGCATTATGGTCATGCATCCACATACCAAATATCATTCACCTATCTCGAAAGACAAAAATATTATGGCCCGGACAAGAAAATACTATTTAAAAAACAATTATTTGACCTTGAGGTCAAAGGTCAAGGTCCAACGAAGGTCATTACGGTATGCGACACACCGCCTTATGGTCATGCACCCACATACCAAATATCATTGACCTATCTCGAAAGAAACAGTTATTTGACCTTGTGGTCAAAGGTCAAAGTCCCACGAAGGTCGTTACGGTACGAGACACACCTCCTTATGGTCATGCACCCACATACCAAATATCATTGACCTATCTCGAAAGACAAAAAAGTTATGGTCTGGACAAGCTTCGCTGAGAAGAAGCGGAAGAAGAAAAAATCACACTAAAACAATATGACTCCCTTCGTTCCCAGGGGAGACATAATAATACTACAAAAATATTGTTTCCCACACAATTCTGGGAACTGTTATACACATATCGTGTCATTAAAGGAATACAGGCTGTCAGAATTGAATTTGTTGGTTTATATTAAAAGTTGCCAACATTCGATGTTTTATACTAATGAAATGTTCTGAACAAGAAGCCAGGTTTAAAAAAAAATATGCTATAATGTCGTAATTAGTGAAAAGAATTTCAATGTCTGTCGGTGGAATCGCCATTAACAAACCTAATTATAAGTCGGCTTCTTTTCCGAAGTTTGCCTAATACTGATAACTGCTACATGTATAAATAACCAGGATGCATGTTGCATGTAAATTCGTTAGAATTAATATAATTTAAGAAATATATCTATGAAATTGTATCCCGGGATAATCAGTTAATATTATATAATGGTATTTAGTTAGTATGACTTAAAATCGGATATACGTGATGAAATCTATAAAAACAAACCCAAACTGTGCAAAGGGGCCCGATAAAGGGAAACTTGTAAACAAATTGTATTGCATATTATTGACAACACTTGAGTTGTCTTGATTATATTTTTTTTCGAAAAAAACAGACATGAATTTCATTATTTTAGTCTCTAATTTAAAAGAGATATCACCTAGCGTTTTCTCCTTAAAAAAAAGAATATCTAAAAAGTACGATGCAATTCTACTGTCAAAATAAGATTCGGCCGAAAAAAGATACTAAATTATGCATACGTGTTGAAAAATGGGGTAGGTCGGTATAATATTTTTTTTTAATTTTTACACAAAGCTTGCTGAATCCTCCTTTTTGTGTCGTTTTTGTGTAGAATCTCTCAATGTCTTTGTTTTTGTTTGTGTCATGTGCTTTTTCTTCAACAAACAATTTTGCACATGCGCAAACGATTTACCGAATGAGTTCACTGTGTAGGTCGTATGAATGTATGAATATTGGGCGGGTAAACATTGGAATCTTGACTGGATGAAAGAAAATCAAACAGCCACGTATTTCCTTCGTTCTAGGCTATTTACGTATGATATTTATGAAAAATTTCAACTGCAATTAGTATAAAACATCGAATATTGGCAACTTTTAATATAAAAAAAAATCTATTCTGACAGCCTTTAAACAATGTACTGAAAAAGAAAAAACTTCACTTTCAATTTTTTTATTAACAATTAAATTAAATTATATCCATGATCTCAAAATTATGTTTCAGTGTTCACTGCAACTTAATATTTACATGTAGGTATGGCTGAATCCTGATTTCTTGTCTGAACTGAAAACTACAATTATTCATGTGTTTCTGAATCATTAAATACATATCCAATCACTTAATGCATCACGTCTTTCTGTCTTTGATCTCTGAATATTGAATCCAAAATATCCATACCATTGTATTCTTTGGATTTATACATGAAAAATCGCAAGTCGACTATGAGGAATCAAACACATTGTTTTACATCATATGTACATTTTTGTATAGATAATCTTGTATAATGTGTCCTGTTCACTACCACATGTAATATACACAGACTCTACACAATACAAACAGCTCCAAAATTATATTTTATAGATTACTTCTGATCGTGCAAATGTATGAGTATATATCTGGGTTCTGTTTAAGTCAAATATACCTGTTCCTTTAAAGTTTATGCTGATTATTCAGTGGTATTTAAATCTTCTTTGAGTTTAAATCATCCATTGTTTTCTTTTCTTTATGTTAACTCTGAAAAAAAATACCAAGTTAGTGAAAGGACTCACTGTACATGTATCAAACTAAATTGAATAGACAATTTCAACATTCCCACTATAAAT
>MJUT01061860.1:181636-191978 GCA_002080005.1 Gigantidas platifrons
AAATGTGCCTCTCTCGAGTGGGAGAGGAAAATCCGCTGTTTTGTTTATGGCAAGCGCTCTGACGGTCAACGACAACAGCAAGTTCTAAATGGTCGTCGAACGGCAGAGGAATCTCGGACTAAGCTAAGAGTAGCATTGACACCGATCAATGATAAATTCGGATAAATTCGTTTCATTCCACTAGTATTAGACAACCCCTGACAAATGCATTGCTATCGATCCTGAATGCATTGGGCTTTTTTTTTTGCATAATTGTGGATTTTAAAAATCTTTAAGATGAAAGAGTGAATAAATTGTATATTTCTTTAATTTAATGAAAAAATATTTTAGTTTCTCAATCGAACCGGCAATTTTACTTGTTTGAAGTGGCGACATATCGCCGGGTGACGGCCCTTATTGAAATCCCTGAGTAGCATGGTATCTTAGTAGCATAGTATTTTAGCAGCATATTATCTTGGCAACATAATATCTTAGTAGCATAGTATTTAGTAGCATAGTACATTAGTAGCATATTACTTTTAGTCACATATTATCTTAGTAGTATAGCATCAGAGTAGCATATTATCTTAGTAACACAGTATTTTAGTAGCATAGAGTAGCGATCGTGCCCTTGGGCATACGGCGAACCATGTGTTTTGTATAGGACCACGCACCTGTTTTAAGGAACGAGTCGATTTTTTACTCTGACAAAGTTTTCCTCCTGTTTTCTCCCATTTAACCAGATTCTGTATGTTTTCAGTGTTTCTCCTATATATGTCAGGCGGTGTTCAACTGTATATAAATGTAGATAACCATGATTTTTGTCGCTGTATATTTACTTTCATTTATCGTGTGTAGTGCCATTTCCTGTACGAACTACGCATGTGCGGAAGTTCCGGTATGCAAATTTGTTTACGGATGTGACCCTGAGAGCATGACCTGTATACGTGTACCGTTGTAAAACGGGAGTAAGGATACACAATTGCAACCGAGTTGCCGGAAGGCTGTTTACTTTATTTTTGAATTAAACTACAGTTAATTTTTATTGTATTGTATTGTATTGTATTGTAGAACATTATTTTGTACCGTGGACACCAAGTTCACGATGCTCTGTATGTATTTTTCTACTATCAGGGAATATTTTTCGTTACTTTTGGGCCATTTTACGGTCCCGTTTTCGTTGCCCCGATAATCGCTCAGTTTGGCTCTGGGAGTATAAAAGCCAAGTTCCTGATAATTCCAGGCTCTTTTCTCACTAATTTTGAACACCAGAACGTACATTATATTTTCGGTCAGTTGGTCATCATGCTTCTCATGTTATTATTTTCTGGACAAAGTTTAAGCAGTTGATCTGCATTATAGAATCTATTTGGCATTGGAATATTGTTTCAGTTGTAATTTTACGCCTGATTTTCTAAATTGATAGGTTTTTGTCAGTCATTTTGAACCTTTTCTGGTCATTTTGAGTTGCAGATATTTCAGCTCAGATCAGAACTAAATTGTCCCAGAAGCTTGCATTTTGTAAATAGCTATTGCTACTTATTCAAGCTGGATTTTCCATGTTACTACATAAGGAAATATATATGCCTTCCCCAGCCCATTTTCATATGTTCATAGTCAATTTTAAGGGACTGTGCTAGTGATCCTGTCTGTTGTGTTTCTCCCACGACCCACGGGGGGGGGGGTCACTTCCTATATACTTGTATATACAGACGTGCCGCTGGATTGGGTCGGTTTTTTGAGCTGTCAAATATATGACTGGGGTGGAAATTTTGCATTAGGATATGTCAATGGGTGGTAATTGGTAAGCAAATAATATATGAATGGGTCTTATCTTTAATACATTAATACACAGATAAATTCCTATGTCTGATCACTACGATCTGCAGTCTATGTCCTGCACAAAAGTGATGTCCTCCAAGTAATCTGACATTTAATCCTCCGATAATTGCATAATCAAGTGTCAAATTAATATATTACAGGATGTCTCTTATCTGGACCATGTCTGCACAAACAATTTATAATTAACAATCTCGGTTTCAGGTAAGTAAAATATATGAATAGGTCAACATTTTAGGTAAGGAATATATGACCGGGGGGGTGTTTTCCAATTCCCAGCTACACCCCTGTACCTCAAATTACCAGAAGCGACCCCCCCCCTCCCCCGCCCCCGTGGTTTCTCCTATAGACAGTGCTATTTTAACTACAGATAATTTGCTATAAAGTTTAAGCTAACTAAGGATAATTTAGGATACTTTAGAATAATTTAATATTTTAATAGGGAATGTCAATAGAGCTCAGTAATAAATAGGGATTACTCAAATCATGCGATTTGAGTTTGTCTTCACTAGTTCATAATTTATTTTCACATATGATAAAGCTGTTCATAATTTATTATAACATAAGATAAAGAAGTTCAAAGTTTAACATTTATTAAGAACATATTTTAACAAATAAAATAAAGTGTAACAGTTGAACAAATAACATTGATTTAACAAATAACAATCTTGTATGTAGTTGGTTGAACCAAGGATAAATCCTTGGTTGAACACCGTGCTGATACGGGTTTTACAATATTCAGATTGGTTAATTGAGATAATTTGATTAATATTCAGTGTAAGGATAATTTGATTTAACGAACATGACTGTACTTGTATTTAATGTATGCTATGTTTGAATGCAATAGAAATAAAAGGCCATTGACCACTGGTCCCCCGACGCCAAGGTTATATCGTAAGATTAAATTTTGAAAATACTGTAAAAAGAGGGTCAGGTGAGCCTGTATCACTCATAATTCTGAAAGGGGACTATCCAAGGACCATTTTGAAGTAAAAAAAGGGGAGTAACTCTGGTAAGATTTGTCGAAAAATTATTGCTAACGCACTTGACCTAGATATTCATGAGATACACTTACATACCAAACCTAGTTTCAATCTGACTATTTGTTCCCAAGTTATCATCTGAAAACCAAATATTTAGCAATTTTGAGGTATAAAAAGGGGCACAACTCTAGTAAAAATTGTCGAAAAATTGTCATTATCGACCTTGACCTAGATATTCATAAGATACACTTACATACCAAACCTAGCTTCAATCTGACTTTTCATTCACAAGTTATCATCTGGAAACCAAAAAGCCCACGGACGATACCCATTTCTATAGTCCCCTTCGACGAAGCGTCGGGGGACAAATAGTGCTCAAGAAAGTCTTATTTCTTTTGATTAATTTACATATAATCTAAAACTTGCTCACCCTGAGTCCATCGTAGTTTGAGGTCTTTGGTGCCCATAGACTGTCTCACAAAAAAATAGATTGTCTCATCCGTAATAAATCTATTGGATTGTCAGACAGCCCTGCTCCGTTGCGGACTGGTCTAAGATCATTTGTCCCTGTTAAAGCATTATACCATTTCTTGAGTGCAGTTCATATTGCTCCAGTTGCAGGAATTTTCTTCCTGATTACAGATTAATTCTGTCTTTATATTTTCTGCACGACAGACATGGACATTTTATTTACTTGGACCAGAACGTAATTGAGTATTAAAACCCTGTCGCCCCCATCGTGACTCTGATTGTTGGGTCTTCTGGATCTCGTTGTTAATCTATATACCTTGTACCCTGTTAAGGACCCTAAAACTAAATGATTGAGCAACACGGTATTGTGCATGATTACTAAGCCTGTTTATTTGGCCTAGTTAGGTTTCTTGTGTGCCTTTAAACACAAGTGGTGGCAGCTTTGAACTGGGAGATTAATAGTCAGAGAGACAACCCCTACTGTTGGCTTGCCCCACCGCTACAATATTGGTGGCAGCGGTGGGATACTCTACACTCCCCCAAGTATCCAGTGAAACGAACCCATCCTTGAGTACAGTAAAACAGCAAAATGGTTAAGACGAGATCAAATAAGAGTAACAGTGGAGACGAATCAACAACTGAATCAGAAATTCACACTGAATACAGTACAGACTTTGAGAGATCTGCCGATGAAAACCCATAATGCAGTACAGACACAGTGGTGCCACAGCCAGCTAAAAGTCAAAGCACGCCAATCATGGGTCATCAGAGACCAGTCAGCAAGAGGAAACGAAGATATCCACTCCCAGTAGATGTGCACATCAGAGCGGCTTTTAGACCAGAAAGACATGACGAGGTACACAGTCCAAAGTCAAAATTAGTTCAGAATGGTGAGCTGCTGGAAAGTGTAGCTGCCATGAGAAGTATGATGACCACATTCATGCAGGGTATGACCGAATCCATAGTTAGTGCTCAATGTAACAGTGCACCTGGAATTACGCCCAAGCCATCTGTAAAGACGAGCCAAAGGAGCTGGTCTTCCAAACCAGTAGTGAGAAGACGCCAAAAAAGATACCCAGATTATGGTTTTAGACGAAGTATTAGAAGATACGATAGTTCTAGTGACTCAACATCTAGCAGTGAAGATGACCATACGAGTCCCGAAGGCAGATCTAACTAGAACAACCATAGACTACCAATCTTCACTGGGAAAGAACAATGAAAGGTCTGGTTCAACAGGTTCGAAGCTGTAGCAGAAATACATGGGTGGAATAAAAAAGAAAAGTTGAAAGAACTATTACCCAGACTACAAGGAATAGCTGGTGATTTTGTTTATGACCAATTGCCCAGAGAAGTTACTACCTCTTACAGAAAATTGGTGAAGGAATTAGACAACCGATTCCAAGAGGTGGATACCACTAAAATATACATAACCAAAGTCAACAACAGGAGACAGACTGGGAATGAGTCAGTACACTAATTTGCAGCTGAGCTCAAGAGATTATTTGACAAGGGATTCCCAAATAGAGATAAAGTAACCAGACAGGAAGATTTATTGAGACAATTTTTGATTGGTCTAGTACAAAGCAATGATGCCTGAATCCATGTTGAACTCAACAAGGAACCCAAGACGATCGATGAAGCTGTTTAATATGTAATACATTATCAAGAGACCTGTAGATATCCTCAGGAATGTTTTGATTTTGTCCAGGTAGCAGGAAATAAGAGGAACATACGGCAAGTACAGACGAACTTGACCACACATCCAGAGTCCAAAAAGGAATCCTTCAAAGGAAGACTGACCAATGATAAACGTTGTTACAACTGTAATGAAGAAGGTCATTTTATCAGACAATGCCCCCATCCTAAGACGCAGAGACGAAACAATGGGAATGTCCCCAACAGATCAGAAAATTTTACTAATAGACCAGGACAGAATTTTTATGGTCCCCACAGAAATAAAGAGATGTTGCAACCCATGTTGAACCCTTCTGCCCCTGAATTTATCACCAGACCGAACCATTTAAACTAGATGTGGTCAATTTTAATGGCCAGGAGGAGACCCATGTAAATACTAATGGCCATAATTGTTTGACAGTTGATATATGTATTGATGAAGATTTGATTGTTGAAGATTCTTGTTTTCCCGTTAAAAAAAAGACGGAACCAGAACCTGACAGTCACCATGTTATAACCGAACCTCTAGATTTAAATAAGGAGTCGGCCAAGGCAGTTAAATTTAACAAAGAAATTAAAGTTATATCTTTTGTAGACACTTTGATTGAAGGTGTGTCAAATGCAAACCTTGTTGCAAATAAGGAGTCAGTCAAAATAGATAAACGTCCAGTTACAGAAGAACAGCCTCAACTTGGTGTCAAAACTGGAGATATGGGAAAGGTCAAGGTCAGAGCAACTGAGGATAAAATTATAATGGTAGAGCTAGAACCATACTATCAACCAGGAGATTTATGTGATAAACCAGATCCAGGAATTAAAATGATAGGGGAGATAACTCAGTTTAGGGATGATGTGTTGGAGATTTTTGAAGAGTCCGAAATAAGGGAAGTACTGGGGAAAAATACAAATGAGCCAATTTGTAAAGTAGGGAAGACAATAAGAAGACATGATAGAATTTATATTGAAGGAAGTATAAATGGGAAGTTATCCATTTTTACTGTTGATACCGGAGCTACTAGAACAGTTATATCAAGAAATACCTATTTGAGTTTACCTGAAAAGAGGCCACCCTTAAAACCTTCGTCGTCACTTATTGGAGCTGATGGACACCCACTCAGGGAGATGGGAACAGCTGTTTTTGAAGTGAAACTTGGCACCTCATGTCTGAATATGAAGCTAGTGGTAGCTCATATTGCAGACCAGGCGTTATTAGGATTGGATATCCTTATGATGGGAGACGAAGGACCTGCAGAGATAAGGCTGGCGGATAGAGTATTAAATTGGAATGCAGAGACGATTCCATTTAATTGTTCGGGTGATTTAAATAGGGTTAGAAATGTTGTAGCGGCGGACGACACTGTAGTACCAGGATGTAGCGAGCTAATTCTAGATGCCTACATAGAGAAAAGAGATTTGGACAGTTGGTTTTCCAATCAAGAGTTTTTTATTGAACCATCCCCTTCATTTATAGAGAAGTCTTCTCTTATTGTTGCTACCTGTTTGGTAGATATGACAAACAGCGTAACCGGAAAAGTAAGAATTATGAATCCACTAGGAACTGAAGTCAAGATTCACCAGGACACTGTTATTGGTACGGCCCTACTAAACGAATACCAAGTTATACCCTTAATGAATATAGCTGATGAGGTACAGAATGAGGATTTAGGCTACAGTAAAGTGAGGAGATTACCACTTTATTTCGACCAGATCCATTGAAAAGTGGAAGTTGCGTCAGATGTTCAAAAGGTGAGACCAGAACCGAAACCGGATATTGAACAAAAACCCTATAATCCAAACCCCAGTGTGCCACCACACCTAGCCGACATTTTTGAAAAGATAAAAGATAGGCGCAGTGAAACAGAAATAACCCTGATAGCTGAACTATTCAATGATTTTGGAGATGTATTTTCCAAGAGTGAAGATGACATTGGTCTTACCAATCTCGTAGAACACAGTATTGATACTGGCGATGCCAAGCCCATAAAACAGCCCCCGAGAAGAGTCATGTTAGCGTTTGCTGACAAGGAGAGGGAAATGATACAACAAATGGAGAGTCAATGTATAATAAGGAAGTCTACTTCACCTTGAGGAAGCCCACTATGCTTAGTGCTTAAGAAAAGTGCAGACGACACCATCAAAGTCAGACCGACAGTTGATTTCAGAGCTGTTAACAAATTATGCCAAGACGATGCCTTTCCCCTACCGAGAATACAAGACTGCCTGGACAGTATGAGTGGTGCTACTCTGTTTACATGTGTAGATCTTTTATCCGGTTACCATCAGGTCCCAGTACGAGAAGTTGATATTCCTAAAACAGCTATGGTCACCAAGTACGGATTGTACGAATTTACCCGTATGCCTATGGGATTGAAATCCTCAGCCCAAACATTTCAACACCTTATGGAGTTGGTTTTAAGAGGTCTACAATGGTCCATACTTTTGATCTATTTGGACGATGTCATTGTGTTCAGTCGTACCTTCGAAGGTCATATGGAAAGGCTGAGATTGGCGTTACAAAGAAATAAAGAAGCTGGGTTAAAGCTGAAACCTTCCAAATGTCAATTCCTACAGACAGAAGTCAATTTTCTTGGTCATGTGGTATCCGGTGAGGGTGTTAAACCAAATCCTGACAATTTGATGAAAGTTAAACTATGGTCCTCCCCCAAGACAGTGACCCAGATAAAACAATTTCTAGGCCTAGCCAGTTATTACCGTGGGTTCATCCAGAATTTTTCAGATATAGCCTCCCCAATGATACAACTGACAAAGAAGGGTAAAGATTGTGTATGGTCTGACAAGTGTGAAAAGTCTTTCCAGAAATTAAAGGAGCTTCTTTTGACAGCCCCTATTGTTGCGTACCCCAACGATGAAGATGAATATATATTAGATACAGATGCAACGGACATTCAAATTGGCGCTGTATTGAGCCAGGTACAGAACGGGCAGGAGAATGTCATTGCTTATGGAAGCCGTACACTAAATAAGGCTGAATGGAACTACTGCGTGACAGATAAAGAGTTGTTGTCTTTACGTTATTTTGTTGAGTACTACCGCCAATATTTATTGGGAAGAAAATTTGTACTACGTACGGACCACCAGCCCCTAATATGGTTGTTTAGCCTGAAGGAACCTAAGGGACGGATTGCACGATGGATAGAGATTCTGTCCGCTTATGATTTTTCCATTATTCACCGGCCCGATAAGAAGCACTGCAATGTAGATAGTTTATCCAGATTTCCTCAAGAAAAATGTTTATGTGATGATGTGGACACCATGGAACAGTTGAAGTGTGGTCCTTGCAAGAAATGTGTCAAAAGAGCCCATGATATGGAAAGTTCTTTACTTACAGAAGAGGCAAAGTCTGCAGTAAGAGCTGTTACAAGAGACAAAGTCTGCAGTAAGAGCTGTTACAAGAGGCAAAGTCTGCAGTAAGAGCTGTTACAAGAAGCAAAGTCTGCAGTAAGAGCTGTTACAAGAAGCAAAGTCTGCAGTAAGAGCTGTTACAAGAGACAAAGTCTGCAGTAAGAGCTGTTACAAGAGGCAAAGTCTGCAGTAAGAGCTGTTACAAGAAGCCAAGTCAACGATTTAGAAAAAAATTATTGTACTGTTTGGAAAGAAAAGTACATTCCAATTAAATTGTCCCAACTCCAATATGCCTATGTTGATATCAGACCTATCCTTGAAGGTTTAAAGAAAGATGAAAAACCTGTTGGACTAACTACTGTTAGTCCTGCTATCAGATATTACTGTAATATTTGGAGCTCCCTTACTTTGGTAAACAATGTGGTTTACAAAAAGTTCTACTTTTGTAATGGCTCAGTTGAGCATTTGCAATTATTGGTTCCCTCTTGTTTGAGGCAAGAAGTATTAAAACTAGCACACAACTCGGTTCTTTTTCCGACCATTTTGGAGAAAGTTCGACGAGAATTTTATTGGTTCGGGATGAAAGAAGACATTGATGTGTTTGTAGCCAGATGTGACTTGTGTGCCCAGAATAAATTCCCTAACAAGAAACCAAGAGCCTCACTTGGATCCATTTCTACTGGTGCCCCACTGGATAGAATTTCCATTGATGTTGTCGGACCCATACCCAGGACAGTCCAGAATAACAGATACTTTTTGACGGTGACTGACCATTTTACCAAATGGACGGAAGTATATCCAGTGCCTGATCAAACGGCAGAAACTTGTGCCCATAAAATTTTGGATGAATTTGTGAGTCGTTTTGGATGTCCAGCTAGTATACATTCGGACCAGGGAACCAGTTTTGAAAGTGCTATTTTCAGAGAGTTATGCCAGATATTGGAAATACGCAAGACTCGTACCGGTGGCCGAAATCCCAAAGGTAACGGTCAGTGTGAGCGGATACACAGGACGGTACTACAGATGATAAGGGCCTATCTGAAGAATGAACAGTCAGAATGGGATAAACACCTTGGATGTTTACTGGCCGCTTATCGTGCTTGTGTTAATGAATCCACTGGCATGACACCAAATATGATGATGCTTGGCCATGAGGTAAAGACCCCTTTGAATTTGATATTTGGATATGGTCAGTCCAAAGAAGTTTTCCAGTCCTGTGGCGAGTATGTTTCCCAAATACGAGATAGGATCCATTTGGCACATGAAGTCTGTCGCCGTTTCATGTTGAGAACAGCAAAAAGAAGAAAGGACAATTACGACATTAAGTCCTCTTTGATTCCATACAGTGCTGGTGACCCTGTCTGGTTTTTAAACGAACAACGAAGAGAAGGTGTATGTCAGAAGTTACAGCCTATCTACATTGGTCCTCGTGTTATTTTGAAGAAGTTGAATGATCTGAACTACTGTATACAGCAGACCAAAGATGGACCTGTGAAAGTGGTGAACCACGACAAGTTAAAACCCTACCTGGGTAACCAGTACCCTGACTGGGCAAAGAAAGCACTTCGAAATTACAGACGGAAAAATGGAAGCTCGAAACAATAATATTTCAAATTTCATGAAAATTTGTTTTCTAAATTTCATGTACTGTATTGTAAACCCAGTATCAAGGTGTTCAACCAACATAAACAATAACCATACTCTAAATAACAAACATAAATAGGTTAATATCATGCTTATGATATTGTGTTACCTGTTTTGCAGTTATGGGCTACGACCGAGGGAGAGTGTATGGCTGTACAGCTTGTTCTTTTGTGGGAGAAAAGAGGGCAGCTAGGAAACATTTCTCAGCAAAGCATTTTCAGGTCAACGACTATGCATATTAATGTGATCTGTGTATGTTCGCACATAATCAATTGTCAATGATGAAAGGGCATAGTACTTTTTACAATCCGCATGCAGTAGCTAAGGCTCTAGCCATTAGACATCAGGACCCGGTTGTTCAACTTGTCGCTAACTTAACGCCCCGT
>MJUT01061870.1:15623-25676 GCA_002080005.1 Gigantidas platifrons
TCAGATAATAGCAGAGACCTAGCACCAACATGTTAGTTAATATGAACAATAGTCAGTTTCCTGGTTGATAATAAAAACAAGTGTGATACATATAATATAACTACTGCTTTGAAGGTTGAGACAGACATTATCACTAGTATAACAGCGAGTCCGATAGGTAGCGTCATATTGTGGTTGACGTCACACTGACAGATAATTTTCAGCATCATGGTCAGACCATTGATACTGAAATTACCACGTCGTGAGATCAAAGGAAAAATGTATGAAATACCGATCAACATAAATAAAATTAGTATCAATATTTCAATAATACAACATAAACTGGATTTTGTACTCATCAATAAGGTGTGTTGTAAAAATAAAAAACAACTAAACAACATTTTCATTATTGTGTTAAACATGTCTTAGTAAAACAACACAACATTTAAGATTAATAGATTTCTGGTTAAAGTTTATAGAAGTACAACAATGACAAGACATAATATGTCGTCGTTGTTGTTATTTGTTTTGCTTAGCGTCAAATCTAGATGAATTTACGTGTTGTGATGTCCGTTACGATTTCCGCATAGAACTATGTTCGGTCCGTCTTTAACTCTAGCTGTATGTAAGAGGGTTAATGTCTTATTTATGTTATTTATGTTTGTTTGTGTATTGTTGTGTCTAACACATATTGTGTTGTGTTTTGCTTTGTTTGTGTTCGTCTTGTGTACAATATGTTGCCAGTCTCTCTGTATTGGCCATTTCGATTGCCCCTTCGATTTTCCCTAGCGTTTATTTAACTAATTAAAGACAGACGAATTTAGTGTTTTATGCTAAGAATCATGAAATAGACTTGATATCATATATGAGGCAACAAAATATCAAAAATAGTATTGACAAATAAGTTGACTATGAAATGTTTGGAGAAGGGGCTATTCAACTTAAAGCTGAAACTTCTGGTTGAATTATATTTAGATATGAAAAAAAATTTGAAATGCAAAAAAAAAATGAGGGAAAATTACAAATGGCAGAACAGAACAACAAACACAGTTACATTATGATCACAACAAATTTATTTGTTTGAACATTAGAGATGCGAATTATGAAATCAGAAAGAAAGACCAAATCATAATCATAATCATGATCAGAACGTATTTGGAAACATTCGCGAAATTTTTGTACGGTTGCCGTATACATGATAAAAATCTGGTAAATAAAACAATTCTACATGAAATATCTGATTAACAAAATGCATTTCAAATCTATGTTTCTATGGCGACGTTATTAACAAAGGAAAATGTTCTAAACTTGTAAGAACATTGAAACATCTTATTCGTAAAAGCATATGTGTGGTTATGTGTGGTGTTACGTTTTAATTTGTTTATGCTTTAGTTCTTTTTAATTGGTCATGGAATATATGTGATCTTTTGCAGCAAATGACCGAGTGTGTTATCTATGGAATTTATTGCTGGCTCTTCTTAAAGGGGTACCATACACTACAGGGAGATAACTCTTTAAAATCAGTTGAACGCTTTAATCATATGATGCTTGTATGCAGATTTCAAGCATCTCGGCGATCAAAACCAAAGAGATAAAAGCTGTTATGGGGCTAGTGAATTTATAGTTCTGAGTCTGTTGGTTGGAATTTGATAACATTTTGATATTTAGGACAGTGGATATATTCAAACACACTGGCAAAAAAAAATAAGAAAATTAAACGAGCAGATCAAATTTTTCCTGAAGTGTATAGTACCACCTTCACAGGAATTCCGGGCTAAATTATAGGCAATCTGTTGGTCGAACTAGTATGCTCTAAATAGCAATTTAGTCAGTATATTTTCAAGTACAAAATGTATCAATTATATATTTTCTCCTGCGAGTTAACAATCTTGAACCAACATATTCTACTTGCTTGCTAGAATTCAATTGACTACAAGCATTCACCGAACCTGCTATTGTTCCTTGTATGTGCATACTGTTCATTTTGGTGATAGATCGTGCTCGTTTTAAATGGATATCAATTAGGGCAGATACAGCAAAACCTGTCTAGACATAACCCCTTTGGGCATGAAGAATTTGTTATGCATGGTCAGGTATTTGGTTTACACTGGCTCAAATTGAACATACATTTAGTAGATGGGACTATAAGTCTGTCTGGCTTAGGTAGGTTTTCGGCTTACTCATGGTTTAGACAGGTTTCAGTGTATCTCTTATTCTATGGTATATTTGTATTATCAATATACGAGGGTTGTCCGTAAAGTTCGTGGACTATCTCAATAAAATCTGACTGTCATGTCCGAAATAATTGAAACTAGGATATAATTAATTACATTATTTATTGATTAATTGTACAAAATGTTATCACAGTACATGCTTAAATAATCGTATTTCCGTCAATTTAAAAATCAATAGAAACTCACACCCGGAGCAACGCAACAAAAATTCCTGATGTTCAACGACGTCAACAGTAGTAAAAATTAACTTTTCTCGACGTAGTTCCCGTTCAACTTGACACATTTCTTACATCTCTGTAACCAGTCATCAAATATTTTCTCAAATTGTTCCGTTTTCATATTTATAATTCCTGTCTTAGTTCGGTAAATCATCGAACCTCTGTCCACGGAGAAGTGATGTAATGTACGGAAATACCACAAAATCCATTGGGGCTATGTCAGGGTTGTATGGAGGATGCTTCGGACACTCGAATCCAAGTAATTCTAATTCTAGTTGAGTTGTTTGGGAAGTATGTGCCGGTGCATTATCTTGGTGTAATTCACTTGGTGTAGATTGGTCATAGTAGTGGAATCAGCTTTCGTCGGTTGTAATTATTCGGTCTAGAAATCTTATGCCACCACGATTAACTTTTTTGATAAATAGTTTTGACAAATCCACTCTTTTTGTTAAATGTTCAGCTGTAAGAATTCACAGTACCCATCGAGCACATACCCGGTTCATATTTAAATAATTTGCTAAAATTTGGTGCGCTGTAGTCGTAGAAATTCCACTTTTGTCTGCATCTTCACGGACTGTTAGTCGCTGATCACCGTTAATAACGTCCCGAACTTCATTTTTTGCAGCATCGGATTCTTTAAAAGATGGTCTGTCTTACCGCTCATCGTCTGCTAAACTGTCTCTTCCGTCCGCAAACCTGTTGTGCCACTTGAATATCAATGAACGGTTTACTTTGCCATGTTTCTCTGATTGCTTTAAGAACTTGTGCGTTTCTGTTGGCGTTTTTCCGATTTCCACGCAAAACGTTATCACTGCCCGCTGCTTCACCTTTTCCGCAAACGTCCCTTTTTTTTTAGTAATGCCAATCCTGTCTTAGTGCTTCAAATCCAGATTTCTCAGCCATTTCGAAACTTTGACTTTTCAAATTTAGCAGGTGTAACCTCAAGAGTATTGTCAACGTCATAGTGTAAGTTTCAGGTGAATTTTCGCGGAGTTTGATACTTAGAAAAACTTCAAAACAGCGCCTCGCATGTTATGTGGTATTTTTGCCGTGCTCCGGGTGTGAGTTTCTATTGATTTTTAAATTGACGTAAATACGATTATTTAAGCATGTACCGTTATACAAGTTTGTACAATTAATCAGTATATCATGTATTTAATCATATCCTAGTTTCAATTATTTCGGACATGTCAGACAGATTTTATTGAGATAGTCCACGAACTTTACGGACAACCGTCGTAGTTATTTTATCTAAGTTAGGATCCAATTTGCTACTTTAGCATCGCCACATTTTTGTACCTGTCAAATGTGAGCCCTTGGAATATTAGTTCCTTTAAGTTACACCTACCTTCTATAAATTATCATGCGGATTATCCCATTGTATTTCATCCAAATTTTGCATGATCTTCTTCGGGCCATTGCTCTCCGCATAATCAATGGCTGTTTTCCTTGAATAAGTAGATATATTGAACTTTGAACCACTCTTCCTTAAATTTGATAATAAACTTGACAGCTTCTTCTTCATTCTGTAATGTTATCTGCTGACAAACGGCTTTGAATGGAGAATGGAGTATCCCCACAACCGTCCTTTATATTGACATCCACCTTACCATCATCGATAAATTTTTTGTCAGTTCGAAGTTATTTCCATATATGGCATCAAATAATAGTTCCGAAAATCCAACACCTGTGTGTTGATTGTCCTCCTTTCCATTTCATCATTATTGCACGCACAAACTGCATTACCATACCTCTAGTGAAGTGTATTTGTTTGTTACTGCTTCCGTATGTCACACTGACTAATTTTTGATGTCGCTTCTTCAACAATATATATGTATATAATTATCAGTCTATATATAAACTTGTTAATTTCAAGAAAACATGTACTTCCTCTTAGAAGTTTTGACATGCTTTCCCCGAAATATCTAAGTCACTATTTCTGGAATTTGTGTCTTATTTTGGAGTAATATGAACGTCATAGCTTAATCTAAATGTGTTCACTGATAAAGATTGGCTGGCCTTTTGGTGACCCTTCCACTAAAGTTCGTAAGTCATAAACGTAGATATACTTGTACTTTTAAGAGTAACGACCGTTCCACTAATACATAGTATTTGCGACTTATGATTGATATGATCGTCTCGAGTGCAGTGAGTTCAGGTCACTGATGGGTCACACTAACCACGATCAATTTGGCATTTGCTACTACACACGCGCAATTAAGACAAAAACGGGTTGGAAGCAGAATAGTGAGTCCGAGTGGAGTAAAATGTCTTTCGCCGGACCGCTTTTAAACAACTGAACATGTTGCTTTTGTAGAAAATACATTTTCGAAGAAACTGAACTCAAAAGGTTTATAACCGCAAGGTGTGTTGCACCGATATAACAGGTGCGAAATGTGTGCATGTCAACGACCATCTCTCATCATTAATTGAATAGTACAACTAAATGATCTTTTAAAAGAGGATCGACACATTCTACAGATATACAATGTGAATAAGATTTACACCAAAGCCAAAGTTAATACATTTCTCTATATCAATGACCATATATATTACCATTCAGATAACAGTACTTTGAAATCAAATGATGTTTTGAAATTCATATTTATATTAGTTTTTGAAATGTTTTTTCTTAAATGTTGAAGCACATTTCTTCAAATCCAAATCAATATGATACAGTATAACAAACAAATGGGCAGTAAATTGAAACACAAATCAATAATTCTTATGTTATCATTCCCTCCTAAAATGAAGGCCTCGTTTGGTTCATGATTGTAAATCACAAAACGTAGATACACACCGCAACATTGGCTTTTCTGTGTAGTCATCATGATTTAATTAAAATATATAGGCTTGAGAATAGCCACATAATAAAGAAAACAAAAACCTTTCAATTAAAAACAATTATTTTATTGTCATAAAACAACAAAAGGATCCAACACAAGTTATACAGCTTAGAAATGTCTTCTCCGTTACTTACAATATAATGCATGTTGTTACATATAGCGTAAAATATACACATAGACATAGAAAGAGATATATAAAGCTGTTTACAACTAATGTGACACATATACAGAAATTTATGGCTAACAATTCGAGCACACATTTTGATTCTTTTCATGATTATGTACATTTTTTTCTTGTAGAATAGGAACATTATTTATATCTTTAAAAATAAGTTTTTGGATTAATTGATATATATATATATATATATAGATTCTCCTTCAGATGCCCGTGGGTTACGATATTTCTCCACTCAAGAGAGCAAAATTAAAGATTTTAACCACAAGCCGTCAGGCGATTGGTTGAAATTTTAAATTTAACTCTCGAGAGTGGAGAAATATTGTAACCCACATGGGCAACTGAAAGCGAATTTGTTTCTCCCATTATTTAACACGAACTTTATTTTAATCCTCTAGAGGGTTACAGATTTGTCCACAACTGGTTCAGTGGGGCTAAAACGCCGTAATAATGGGAGAAAATTTACTATGTGACTCGATAAAAGTTTCTCATGCCATCTCTCACCTAAAACATTAAAAAAGATGAAGACATATATATAGTTGGAATTAAGGATCTGGCATGGGGATAGACACACGAACTGTAACATATTTCATTTGAAATCAATCAATAGAAAATCGACCTGATTCGAGCAATCTGATAACTAAGTATCACACATATCATCCCCGAAAATAGGTTACGGGTTTGACCATTTTCAACAATATTTCAGTTATATCGTGATGGTCAGTTTTATTGGTAGAAGAAACCACTGACCTATCGTAAGCCACTGACAAATTGTATCGCATAATGTGTACATCTCGTTATTAGAGAGATTCAAACTTACAACTTTAGTCATAGTAATATATACAAATTATATATTTAAATATATATAGATTCAACAAAACAGGTAATGTTCAGTATTCTCAGTAGAGATCCCACACTAGCACGAGTTATAATCTATGATGCAGATTAAAAACGTATGCTTAACACCAATTCAAATTGGGGGGTCATACCACTGCTATTATACTACAATTGACTGGTGTTCTCTCATTTTCATATCTGGATTATTTCACGTCATGATGTTTGGCCGGTCAAAACATTGTTGATATTTATATTTATTTATTCTCTTATGATTGTGACAGTCATATTCGATGCGAGGTTCATTCATCTCACGTCACGTGACCTGTCCTTGGCTTATCAATGTGAAAACGTTGCAAATAATAACTATCTCTCGGGAATCCTTAAAAGACGTTGAACTTGTGATCGCTGAAAACTATTGGTACTTTCACGATGCTTATTTACAGCTTTAAAACTAAAACAAATACGATAATTTCGAATATTATACTAGTTTTTCATTTTTGTTTCAAGTGATGGTTAATAATGTGAGAGGACACAATTCTACCTATGAATTCACATATCTGTTCATTAGAAGCTAGGCAAGCCTAATTTCTGACTTGGAGATGTGAATACTCGGTTGGGATATCCCATCTCACAATCTAGACCATGACTGACTATTATAATCTAACATTCGGCTGAGGGAAAAAATATATCCATTTCTCAAATTGCAGAGAGAAGATACCTAGAGGGGGTTAAATCTTCAAGACTGGAAAATTTCTTGATGAAGGATTTCATGATTTTGTTTCTATATAGAGAAAAGGTGTCATAGAGAAAAACCTAAATATTGCCCAAACTGAAAAGCATCTTGTCGATGAATACAAAAACTCACAAAACATCTAATTTACATACTACGAAAGGATAATGACTTAGATGTATATTCAATTGAGAAAGTGATTAGCACCTATTTTTGTTTCCCCATGAATATTTTCTAACACAGCCATTGCCATTCCTTTAAAGAAAACCTATATCGCATAAACTGTCATTCATAATCGTCCATCGTATATACTGCAAATGGTGTATGATCTTCTTGAAGCCATTACTCTCCGCATAATTCATGGCTGTCTTCTCCAAGTCATTGGATGTGTTGAACATGGAACCTTTTTGCCATAAATAATCAATAAACTTGACTGCCTCGTCTTCAGTTTGCAATGTCGTCTGCTGACAAACGGCTAAGAGTGGAGTATTCCCATAGTCGTCTTTTATATTGACATCCACCTTACCATCATCGATGAGATTCTTGGCAAGTTCGAAGTTGCTTTCATATATGGCGTCAAATAATTGGGCCGAAAATTCGTCAATCCTTGTATACTTCGGTGCTGATTTATTTCTTTGCCATTTGCGAATTTTTGCACGTAGATACTGCATTTTACAATACCGTTACTGAAGTGTATTTGTTCTTTACTATTGTCGTATGTAACACTAACTACTTTTTGATGTAATTTCTTAAGCAATATATACAGTCCGTAATCTATATCTGTTAATTTCAAGACGACATTTGCTTCGTGTTGGAGCTTTGTCCTACTTCCATATGATATGTACGTCATAGTTTAAATTAGTTCTGTTTCTGTCATGATAATGATTGGTTGAGCGATTTGAGAGGATTGTTCTTTCTTCTATATTTGGATCACCAACAATATTGGAGGGATGAAGAACAATGTCGGTCAGAGATTTAAATTAGTCACCTTATTAAAACTAAGGTAAATCATCCTCAGGTATAGTCAACTTTAACCCGGAGGAAATAAAATAGTATCCAAACAGAATAGTAAAAAGTTGCTATGGTAACATATGACTGATGGTGAATGACCTCAATGACCTTAGTTTTAATATATTACAGCAATAATGAACTGTAAATTCCAAACAAATTGATGACCTATTTATTCTGGTCGCCAACGAAGACCATTAATTTGTTTAGATATTTATGACTATTTAATACTCAATCTGTTGGAGTTATCAGTTTTAATGATTTCCTAAGAGTAATTCAACATATTATACCTTCGTAGCTAGCATACAGTTAGCTAAGAGCATTCATATACCCTGCTAATGTCACAGTTGCAAAAATTATGCAGATATCATAATGAGCTCGTTGCCCGTTAAAAAATATCCATTTTTGAAATGGCAATGAATCTTTTCCGTGTGACGGAGATTTTTGTTTCCTCTATCACCGACAAGACTTTTGCCGTCTTTTCTATATGAGTAACACGGTGGTTGTCTAATCAAAAACAGGAACGGCTTACCATTCGGGAACATCTGGGTACACCCACTGTTTTTATTTGGTTGGGTCTATATTGCTCATCTTTTAAGCTTTTTCTGTGTTGTGTTTTTTGTTTTGTTAGTCTTCGTGATGTGTCTTGTCTGTCTAATGTTGGTTGCCGATTTCTCCTGATCCTCCATTTTTCATTGCCCATTCAGTTTTTCTAGCGTTTATTGTACTGTTATGTTTATCTTCTCATTAATTTGTGTGATAGTATGTGGTCCTATTGAGTAGCACTAAATCTGTGCATATTTTTTTTTATTGTTCGTTTATTTTTGTATTGCCTTACAAATTCAGTTATAGTGAGGAAGAAGAGGTTGGGATCCATTTACCGGGTTATGTTGATGTTTGTGCCTCTACCTGAAGACGAGAATTGATAATGTTATTGTATGAGGGTCTTTTTAATGTTCACGATGTGAGGTGAGAGGAAAAACTCTTCGTTTTGTTGATATTAATGGAATTGTTGACCATCACTGTTTATACTTTATCAATGATTTATTTTTAATTCATTTGTTTATTATCTATTTCATACTCTCAGAGATCTGGACTTCAATGCGCAATGCGTGTTTTTAATAACAATCTCGATCAAAGATTGTTGTCCGTAATTATATCAAAAAAACAAAATAATTAAATCATGCACTGATAAGAGTCTGCCCCACCCCCTTCTCCTAAGAAGAAAAGAAAGAAAACCCCGTTGAGATAGACGCCTTTCTTTAATCTTTAATTCTATGTGCATGTTTTGTAGATCGGTGTTTGTCCTTTTATGTTTTTCTGTTGGCCATTTGTTTCTGTTCTTCTTCGATATACGGATTCTGATTGCCTCTGTGGTGTCTTCGGGTTCTTTTTATCAAGCACCAGTAGGCACGGTCATAGTGTAACAATTTGAAAGTTAATGAAAATCAAATGTCGTTGTGGGCCAGTAAATAAAAGGGCCTACGCAAGATAACTAAAATCGGCAAAGGGTACCTATTTCTAAGGACGATGCACCTTAGCATTGATAGGTTGAATTATTTAGCTTATTTAGATTTCTGGCTGACGTTGTTCTTCATTCCGCCTACTAGTTGGTCTATGCTGATTGGACCCTTTAGTCTAATAGCTATCGGTAAAAGTGACATATGGCCGAGACAGATTAACATTCGTTTTACTAAGTTGACGTCTGAAGTAAGTAAGCATCTCACAAATCGTTAGCACCAATCAACACTAGATTAATACATGACGTGCAAGTTACTACAAAGTATGAACAAAATACTCATAGGAAATACATGCTGTCTTGATATTAACAGGTCTATATATAGATTAAGAACTGTATATATTGATGAAGAAGATACATCAAAAAGTAGTTAGTGTTACATACGGCATCAGTAACGAACAAATCTACTTGACTAACGGTTTTAAAATGAAGTATCTGTTAGCAAAAATTATGAAATGGAAAAGAGAAAAATCAGAGAAGTATACCAGAAATAGCAGAAATAACAAA
>MJUT01061870.1:28615-38653 GCA_002080005.1 Gigantidas platifrons
TCCACTAGTGTTCTGGAAGGGAGGAAGGGTAAACAGTTCCTGCTCCACTAGTGTTCTGGAAGGGCGGAAGGGTAAGCAGTTTCTGCTCCTCTAGTGTTCTGGAAGGGCGGAAGGGTAAGTAGTTCCCGCTCCACTAGTGTTCTGGAAGGGAGGAAGGGTAAACAGTTCCTGCTCCACTAGTGTTCTGGACGGACGGAAGGGTAAGCAGTACCCGATCCACTAGTGTTCTGGAAGGGAGGAAGGGTAAGCAGTACCCGATCCACTAGTGTTCTGGAAGGGCGGAAGGGTAAGCAGTTTCTGCTCCACTAGTGTTCTGGAAGGGCGGAAGGGTAAGCAGTTTCTGCTCCACTAGTGTTCTGGAAGGGAGGAAGGGTAAACAGTTCCTGCTCCACTAGTGTTCTGGAAGGGTGGAAGGGTAAGTAGTTCCCGCTCCACTAGTGTTCTGGAAGGGCGGAAGGGTAAGCAGTTTCTGCTCCACTAGTGTTCTGGAAGGGCGAAAGGGTAAGCAGTTTCTGCTCCTCTAGTGTTCTGGAAGGGCGGAAGGGTAAACAGTTCCTGCTCCACTAGTGTTCTGGAAGGGCGGAAGGGTAAGCAGTTTCTGCTCCACTAGTGTTCTGGAAGGGCGGAAGGGTAAACAGTTCCTGCTCCTCTAGTGTTCTGGAAGGGCGGAAGGGTAAACAGTTCCTGCTCCTCTAGTGTTCTGGAAGGGAGGAAGGGTAAACAGTTCCTGCTCCACTAGTGTTCTGGACGGACGGAAGGGTAAGTAGTTCCCGCTCCACTAATGTAATTCGTATTATATGAAGAAGAATAACACACAGGAGACGTGAACTGATAACTTTTTTCAGGGGTCATTGAATGTACTTATATTTATGGTTATTTGTCTCCTCTCTTTCAATAACATTAGAGACAGTGTCGCAGTTTCTGTTTTTCATTTAATTCTTACTTTACTATGTTGACCTTCATGACGTAGAGGTTGACATTAACGCTTAAGGCATACACCTCTGTACAAACCTATGAGAAAATGTACTTTCTATTGACTCAATAGGAAATAGATTTTCAAAGCAATTGATTTGTATATTTGATTATGAAGAAAGGAAGAAAAAAAAACAGCAGTAGGAGAATTGGTAAAAGAAAATCAAATAATAGCAGAGACCTAGCACCAACATGTTAGTTAATATGAACAATAGTCAGTTTCCTGGTTAATAATAAAAACAAGTGTGCTACATATAAAATAACTACTGTTTTGAAGGTTGAGACAGACATTATCACCAACAGCGAATCCGATAGGCAACGTAATATTGTGATTGACGTCACACTAACAGATAATTTTCAGCATCATGGTCAGACCGTTGATTCTGAAATTATCACGTCGTGAGATCAAAGGAAAAATGTATGAATTACCGATCAAAATAAATAAAATTAGTATCAATATTTCAATAATACAACATAAACTGGATTTTGTACTCATCAATAAGGTGTGTTGTAAAAATAAAAAAAACGACTAAACAACATTTTCATTATTGTGTTAACCATGTTTTAGCAAAACAACACAACATTGAAGATTAATAGATTTCTGGTTAAAGTTTATAGAAGTACAACAATGACAAGACATAATATGTCGTCGTTGTTGTTGTTTGTTTTGCTTAGCGTCAAATCTAGATGAATTTACGTGTTGTGATGTCCGGTACGATTTCCGCATAGAACTATGTTCGGTCCGTCTTTAACTCTAGCTGTATGTAAGAGGGTTAATGTCTTATTTATGTTATTTATGTTTGTTTGTGTATTGTTGTGTCTAACACATATTGTGTTGTGTTTTGCTTTGTTTGTGTTCGTCTTGTGTACAATATGTTGCCAGTCTCTCTGTATTGGCCATTTTCGATTGCCCCTTCGATTTTCCCTAGCGTGTATTTAACTAATTAAAGACAGACGAATTTCGTGTTTTATGCTAAGAATCATGAATTAGACTTGATATCATATATGAGGCAACAAAATATCAAAAATAGTATTGACAAATAAGTTGACTATGAAATGTTTGGAGAAGAGGCTATTCAACTTAAAGCTTAAACTTCTGGTTTAATTATATTTAGATATGGAAAACAAATTTGAAATGAAAAAAAAAATGAGGGAAAATTACAAATGGCAGAACAGAACAACAAACACAGTTACATTATGATCACAACAAATATATGTTTGAACATTAGAGATGCGAATTATGAAATCAGAAAGAAAGACCATATCATAATCATAATCATGATTAGAACGTATTTGGAAACATTCGCGAAATTTTTGTATGGTTGCCGTATACATGATAAAGATCTGGTAAATAAAACAATTCTACATGAAATATCTAATTAACAAAATGCATTTCAAATCTATGTTTCTATGGAGACGTTATTAACAAAGGAAAATGTTCTAAACTTGTAAGAACATTGAAACATCTTATTCGTAAAAGCATATGTGTGGTGTTTCGTTTTAATTTGTTTATGCTTTAGTTCTTTTTAATTGGTCATGGAATATATGTGATCTTTTGCAGCAAATGAGCGAGTGTGTTATCTATGGAATTCATGGCTGGCTCTTCTTAAAGGGGTACCATACACTACAGGGAGATAACTCTTTAAAATCAGTTGAACGCTTTGATCATATGATGCTTGTATGTAGATTTCAAGCATCTCGGCGATCAAAACCACAGAGAGAAAAGCTGCTATGGGGCTAGTGGATTTATAGTTCTGAGTCTGTTGGTTGGAATTTGATAACATTTTGATATTTAGGACAGTTGATATATTCAAACACACTGGCAAAAAAAAATAACTAAATTGAACGAGCTGATCAAATTTTACCTGATGTGTATGGTTTCACCTTCACAGGATTTCCGGGCTAAATTATAGACAATCTGTTGGTCGAACTAGTATGCTCTAAATAGCAATTTAGTCAGTATATTTTCAAGTACAAAATGTATCAATTATATATTTTCTCCTGCGAGTTAACAATCTTGAACCAACATATTCTACTTTGTTGCTAGAATTCAATTGACTACAAGCATTCACCGACCCTGCTATTGTTCCTGGCATGTGAATGCTGTTCATTTTGGTGATAGATCGTGCTCGTTTTAAATGGATATCAATTAGGGCAGATACAGCAAAATCTGTCTAGACATAACCCCTTTGGGCATGAAGAATTTGTTATGCATGGACAGGTATTTGGTTTACACTGGCTCAAATTGAATATATATTTAGTAGATGGGACTGTAAGTCTGTCTGGCTTAGGTAGGTTTTCGGCTTACTCATGGCTTAGACAGGTTTCAATGTATCTCTTATTCTATGGTATATCTGTATTATCAATATACGAGGGTTGAATGTAAAGTTCGTGGACTATCTCAATAAAATCTGACTGTCATGTCCGAAATAATTGAAACTAGGATATAATTAATTACATGATTTACTGATTGATTGTACAAAATTTTATCACCGTACATGCTTAAATAATCATATTTCCGTCAATTTAAAAATCAATAGAAACTCACACCCGGAGCAACGCGACAAAAATTCCTGACGTTCAACGACGTCAGCGGTAGTAAAAGTTAACTTTTCTCGACGTAGTCCCCGTTCAACTTGACACATTTCTTACATCTCTTTAACCAGTAATCAAATATTTTCTCAAATTGTTCCGTTTTCATATTTAGAATTCCTGTCTTAGTTCGGTAAATCATCGAACCTCTGTCCACGGAGAAGTGATGTAATGTACGGAAATACCACAAAATCCAGTGGGGCTATGTGAGGGCTGTATGGAGGATGCTTCAGACACTCGAATCCAAGTAAATCTAATTCTAGTTGAGTTGTTTGGGAAGTATGTGCCGGTGCATTATCTTGGTGTAATTCACTTGGTGTAGATTGATCATAGTAGTGGAATCAGCTTTCGTCGGTTGTAATTATTCGGTCTAGAAATCTTATGCCACCACGATTAACTTTTTTGATAAATAGTTTTGACAATTTTACTCTTTTTGTTAAATGTTAAACTGTAAGAATTCACAGTACCCATCGAGCACATACCTGGTTTATATTTAAATCATTTGCTAAAATTTGGTGCGCTGTAGTCATAGAAATTCCAATTTTGTCTGCAACTTCACGGACTGTTAGCCGCTGATCACCGTTAATAACATCAAAAGTATTGTCAACGTCATAGTATAAGTTTCAGGTGAATTTTCGCGGAGTTTGATACTTTGAAAAAGAAAAAATTCAAAACAGCGACTCACATGTTATTTGTTATTTTTGCCGTGCTCCGGGTGTGAGTTTCTATTGATTTTTAAATTGACGGAAATACGATTATTTAAGCATGTACTGTTATAGAAGTTTGTACAATTAATCAGTAAATCATGTAATTAATCATATCCTAGTTTCAATTATTTCGGACATGTCAGTCAGATTTTATTGAGATAGTTCTCGAACTTTACGGACAACCCTCGTAGTTCATTTATCTCAGATAGGATCCAATTTGCTACTTTAGCATCGCCACATTTTTGTACCTGTCCAATGTGAGCTCTTGGAATATTAGTTCCTTTAAATTACACCTACCTTCTATAAATTATTATGCGGATTCCCCCATTGTATTTAATCCAAATTTTCCATGATCATATTCCCACCATTGTTCTCCGCATAATCAATGGCTGTTTTCCTTGAATAAGTAGATATATTGAACTTTGAACCACTCTTCCTTAAATTTGATAATAAACTTGACAGCTTCTTCTTCATTCTGTAATGTTATCTGCTGACAAACGGCTTTGAATGGAGAATGGAGTATCCCCACAACCGTCCTTTATATTGACATCCACCTTACCATCATCGATGAATATTTTTGCCAGTTCGAAGTTATTTCCATATATGGCATCAAATAATAGTTCCGAAAATCCATCACCTGTGTGTTGATTGTCCTCCTTTCCATTTCATCATTATTGCATGCACAAACTGCATTACCATACCTCTAGTGAAGTGTATTTGTTTGTTTCTGCTTCCGTATGCCACACTGACTAATTTTTGATGTCGCTTCTTCAACAATATATATGTATATAATTATCAGTCTATATATAAACCTGTTAATTTCAAGAAAACACGTACTTCCTCTTAGAAGTTTTGACATGCTTTCCCCGAAATATCTAAGTCACTATTTCTGGAATTTGTGTCTTATTTTGGAGTAATATGAACGTCATAGCTTAATCTAAATGTATTCACTGATAAAGATTGGCTGGCTTTTTGGTGACCCTTCCACAAAAGGTCGTAAGTCATAAACGTAGACATACTTGTACTTTTAAGAGTAACGACCGTTCCACTAATAAATAGTATTTGCGACTTACGATTGATGTGATCGTCTCGAGTGCAGTGAGTTCAGGTCACTGATGGGTCACCCTACACACGACCAACTTGGCATTTACTACCACACACGCGCAATTAAGACAAAGACGGGTTGGAGGCAGAATAATGAGTCCGAGTGGAGTAAAATGTCTTTCGCCGGACCGTTTTTAAACAACTGAACATGTTGCTTTTGTAGAAAATACATTTTGAAGAAACTGACCTCAAAAGGTTTATAACCGCAAGGTGTGTTGCACCGATATAACAGGTGCGAAATGTGTGCATGTCAACGACCATCTCTCATCATTAATTGAATAGTACAACTAAATGATCTTTTAAAAGAGGATCGACACATTCTACAGATGTACAATGTGAATAAAATTTACACGAAAGCCACAGTTAATACATTTCTGTATATCAATGACCATATGTGTTATCATTCAGATAACAGCACTATGAAATCAAATGATTTTTTTGAAATTCATATTTATAGTAGTTTTTGAAATATTTTTCTTGAATGTTGAAGCACATTTCTTCAAACCCAAATCAATATGATACAGTGTAACAAACAAATGGGCAGTAAATTAAAACACAAATTAATAATTCTTATTTTATCATTCCCTCCTAAAATGAAGGCCTCGTTTGGTTCATGATTTAAATCACAAAACGTAGATACACACCACAACATTGGCTTTTCTGTGTTGTCATCATGATTTAATTAAAATATATAGGTTTGAGAATAGCCACATAATAAAGAAAACAAAAACCTTTCAATTAAAAACAATTATTTTATTGTCATAAAGCAACAAAAAGATCCGACACTAGTTATACAACTTAGAAATGTCTTCTCCGTTCCTTACACTATAATACATATTGTGACATATAACATAGAAATGTCTTCTCCGTTACTTAATATAATATATTATAGCATAAAATATACACATAGACACAAAAAGAGATATATAAAGTTCCTTACAACTAATGTGACACATATACAGAAATAAATTGCCAACAATTCGAGCACACATTTTGATTCTTTTCATGATCATGTACATTGTTTTGCTTGTAGAATAGGAACATTATTTATATCTTTAAAAGTCAGTTTTTGGATTAATTGATATAATTTATTATCGCTATTTTGTTTATTTTCCCTTTGATGTTTAAAACCAATATATTTCATATCACGTAAGCGCATGAGATGGTTCCAATTATCGCTAATCGCTAAGCGTTGTCAAGGAGGCACGTAGTAATATCGGTGTTTTCTAATATGACGTAATAATGATGTCACATTACAAAATCCTTGACAAACCTACTATCATAGCGATACAATAATTAAAGATGTTTTTTAAAACTCGAGGACGGTTCTCAGTCATCGCCCTTTGATGAGAGATGACTGAGAAACGTCATCTCGTTTAAAAAAAAAACATCGTTGATCACTATGATTTGATAAAAGTTTCTCATGCCATATCTCACCTAAAACATTACAATAAAAGAAGACATATATAGTTGGAAATAAAGATTCTGGTATGGGGATAGACACACGAACTGTAACATATTTCATTAGAAATCAATCAATAGAAAATCGACCCGATTCGAGCAATCTGATAACTAAGTATCACGCATAACATCCCCGAAAATAGGTTACGGTTATGACCATTTTCAACAATATTTCAGTTATATCGTGACGGTCAGTTTTATTGGTTGAGGAAACCACTTACCTATCGGAAGCCACTGACAAATTTTATCGCATAATGTGTACACCTCGCTATTAGAGAGATTCAAACTTACAACTTTAGTCATAGTAATATATAGAAATTATATATTTAAATATATATAAATTCAACAAACCAGGTAATGTTCAGTATTTTCAGTAGAGATCCCACACTAGCGATCTTTATTACACCCATTTGCTAGTTTCTTCTTTCAAACGAGGAAAAAATGAACATATTTATAGGAACCATATAAATTGAGTACGTGCGCGCATTTCGGATACATGTGCTAAATAATGCCAATATTTGGAAAATATGTAGACATTATTGATCAGGTGTCAAGGTAATGTTTTACCTTCAAAAATGTCTTTTTTTATTTTACATTTTTAGATTGGATGTCCATGTGACTCCATGTACCCGTGGTCTTTATTTATATAGTCGATGTTTTTATTAGATTATATTTGATTTCTTTCGAATATCAAAGATACAAACTTATTATTGTTTGTTGTCTAGCTCTAAACTTGTCACAGTTATCTTCTTCAAAAATTCATGTGCGATCTGCATGACGTGTAATTTACCGACAATTGATACTTGGCAATAATAGCCATTGCCAACATTTAGACCATTCACTGTGAAAATTTATAAATATGCTTCTCTCAAAAAAATTGTACATTTGAATATGAAATATGAATGCCAAATACTAGTAACTGATTATTTGTACATGAAATATTACGTTCACATTCTCCCCCATTTATTTAATTTTTGTGTATCAAATGTATTACTTATGACTAGATATTGGAAAGGAAATATCTTCACTTTTTTTATACCACCTCTTGTGTCTTGTGTATTTATAATTTTTGATTTTTTGCATACATTTATTGTGTATATTACAGGTGTAGATGTGGAAACTGTGCTCTTATGCAATCCATTCAAGAGTCAGGAAACTAATATTGTAGATGGGAAAATTGAAGAGGCAGGTATTAGTTGTATCACACATCATGAAGGATTTCATCCAAACATTCTGAATATTCATGTTTTGGAAATATCCTATTATGAGTACCTCCAGGACAATGGCCCTCTTCAAGACCATGAAAAGATTCATGAGTAAGTGAATAATTGATGCACTATTCAATGTTTTATAATGGCAAATAATATATTATTAACTTTAGTATATATTTTTCATATGCTATATTTTTAACTGATTACAAGAAAATTTTAAAATAGCTGGCGGAGTAAAACAGTTGACTGTTCCCCTACTTCCGGATCCAAACTGTTCCATGCCCAAGAACGATGTGCAGTGCGTCATTCTTGTCAAATACTGTATTTCTTTCAAAACAATGTTGTGCCCCAATTTTTTAATGGTATGGTATCATGTATGCTGACATTATCATCTTCAGTGGATTTGTGGTAATGTGCATGTATATAAGATAATACAACAATTATTTGATGCCTGTTCAGGGAAGTCAAAACTATTGTCTCTCGGTGCTTGAGATGACCTGGAAACTGTTTCCTTCAACAGGCATGAAATAACTGTATAATAGTGCATTTGAGGCAATAATCATAGCAGCAAGGATTGAACTATGTGGTAGAATAAACAATAAACACATTATGACCATTACAAAAATATAATAATTGCAAGCAATGACTTCTGAATTTCCAGTATTCAGGGGGTCGTCATGATCATATGGTAGTGGGATTAACTATTTGTGCAATCAGTGCCCATCCCCACTAAAGTAACGAGTCCTACACATTGCGAGGTGCACTGATGCAACATTATGTGATAAAGTGAGGCAGTGACTTGGGACAGGTCGGTGGTTTTCTGTGTAATATGGTTTCCTCCACCAATGACACTTACCGCCAATACCGAAATATTGTTGAAAGTGTCATTTAATAACATAACCCCATATAGTATTCAGCAAGGTGTTTCATTGGATACTTTCAAATAAAACATGTGTTATTTATTATAACTTCTGTCATTTTACATGTATCTGTCATTTCTATATATATTTTTGAGACAGGTTTACCTCCTTTAAAGAGCACTTCACGTTTCCTATACCTTGCATATGTATTCTCTCATTTGCTGGCTATTAATCTCCCCTTCTTGGTTTCAATTTGAATGTTACCTTCATACCGGTATAAATCAATTAGTATTTTTTTTCAGTGTATACAGATATCTAGCCTACAGAAGATTTGCAAGATGGATTTGGAGAGTGTTGGGAAAGAAAAGGAGACTTGTACTGCCATCATGTGTTGTGAAAAAAATTCATGAACAATTTCCAGCTGAACAATATACAGGCTTTAAATATCCTCAATAAATAACCAGTTGAAATATTACAGAATAAACAAAATATATCGTTTATTGATCATTTAATTTGTACATCAGTTGAATCTATTCACATGGGCAGTAAGAACATCATCTTTATCCTTTCTGTTTGCTCCACCAACAACAGGGGGTGGCGCAACAGCCCTCTTGTCCACAGTGCAGTGCCCTTTTGTAAGACGGGTTGGCTTCTCTGTAGGTAAGAAGCTCTTCCATTAGTTCATCAATGTAGCCTGCAAATAATTAGTTAAAAATAAATAATCACTCCTGTTAAAGTATGTACAATTTCAAAAGTTAAAAATATGTAAATTAATTTGATGTGTTTCAGTAATTTTGATTGGATAAAAAATTGATGTTATCTTCCATAAACAAAATTTGTAACCGGAAGTCACATGTTGGGGTCTCAATTGGGAAAATTTTTAATTTTAATTCTTTTTAAGCAATTATTATCCGTGAAAATATTTTTAGGAGAAGAAACAAAAATAATTAGGAATTAATTTATTAGGATTGATCACAATTTTTTGTTCGGTTCATTCGAAATAACCTCAAAAATGTGGTACACACCCTTAGTGTTTACCACATTTTTTAGCTTATTTCTTCATGAACCGAAAAAAAATTGAGAACAATCCTTAAATAATCACTCCTGTTAAATTATGTACAATTTCAAGGA
>MJUT01061870.1:63358-85630 GCA_002080005.1 Gigantidas platifrons
ATTGCCCATTCAGTTTTTCTAGCGTTTATTGTACTGTTATGTTTATCTTCTCATTAATTTGTGTGATAGTATGTGGTCCTATTGAGTAGCACTAAATCTGTGCATATTTTTTTTATTGTTCGTTTATTTTTGTATTGCCTTACAAATTCAGTTATAGTGAGGAAGAAGAGGTTGGGATCCATTTACCGGGTTATGTTGATGTTTGTGCCTCTACCTGAGAACCAGAATTGATAATGTTATTGTATGAGGGTCTTTTTAATGTTCACGATTTGAGGTGAGAGGAAAAACTCTTCGTTTTGTTGATATAAGTGGAATTGTTGACCATCACAGTTTATACTTTATCAATGATTTATTTTTAATTCATTTGTTTATTATCTATTTTATACTCTCAGAGATCTGGACTTCAATGCGCAATGCGTGTTTTTAATAACAATCTCGATCAAAGATTGTTGTCCGTAATTATATCAAAAACATAATAATTAAATCATGCACTGATAAGAGTCTGCCCCACCCCTTTCCCCTAAGAAGAAAAGAAAGAAAACCCCGTTGAGATAGACGCCTTTCTTTAATCTTTAATTCTATGTGCATGTTTTGTAGATCGGTGTTTGTCCTTTTATGTTTTTCTGTTGGCCATTTGTTTCTGTTCTTCTTCGATATACGGATTCTGATTGCCTCTGTGGTGTCTTCGGGTTCTTTTTATCAAGCACCAGTAGGCACGGTCATAGTGTAACAATTTGAAAGTTAATGAAAATCAAATGTCGTTGTGGGCCAGTAAATAAAAGGGCCTACGCACGATAACTAAAATCGGCAAAGGGTACCTATGTCTAAGGACGATGCACCTTAGCATTGATAGGTTGAATTATTTAGCTTATTTCGATTTCTGGCTGACGTTGTTCTTCATTCCGCCTACTAGTTGGTCTATGCTGATTGGACCCTTTAGTCTAATAGCTATTGGTTAAAGTGACATATGGCCGAGACAGATTAACATTCGTTTTAATAAGTTGACGTCTGATGTAAGTAAGCATCTCACAAATCATTAGCACCAATCAACACTAGATTAATACATGACGTGCAAGTTACTACAAAGTATGAACAAAATACTCATTGGAAATACATGCTGTCTTGAAATTAACAGGTCTATATATAGAATAAGAACTGTATATATATTGTTGAAGAAGAGATATCAAAAAGTAGTTAGTGTTACATACGGCATCAGTAAAGAACAAATATACTTGACTAACGGTTTTAAAATGAAGTATCTGTTAGCAAAAATTATGAAATGGAAAAGAGAAAAATCAGAGAAGTATACCAGAAATAGCAGAAATAACAAATTTTCGTCCCAATTATTTGATGCCATATATGATAATAATTTTGAACTGGCTAAAATTCTCATTGATGGTGGTAAGGTGGATGTCAATATAAAGAACGACTGTGGGGATACTCCACTCATAGCCACATGTCAGCAGACGACTTTACAAAATGAAGAAGAGGCTGTCAAATTTATTAACTATTTATGGCAGAGCGGTTCTAAATTCCACTCCTCAAATAAATCAGGGAAGACAGCCATGAATTATGCGGAGAGTAATGGCCTGATGAAGATCGTAAACAATCTGCATTATATACAATGGACGGCTCTGTATGACAATTTATACCATGTAAATTTCCTTTAAATGAATGGAACTTTTTTTTATAGTAGAAATTAGTTAATGTACTGAAAAAAGAGAAGTAGTTCCGAATGTCTTACTCAGGTTACATTATAAACAACAGAAAGTATTTCCTTCTATAGTTTAAGAAAATGTAATTAATCTGTAATTAGGGCTGTCCAGGTCTAGAAATCTTCCATTTTAGAAGACTTTGGTCCCTTCTAGTATCGAAATCAACTCCTAATAATCTGAGAAGTGGACCATATTTACCTCAAATAAATCAGGGAAGACAGCCATGAATTATGCGGAGAGCAATGGCCTGATGAAGATCGTAGAGAATCTGCGTTATATTGAATGGACGATTATGTATGATAATTTATACCATGTAAATTTCCTTTAAATGAAAGAAACTTTTTTTTATAGTAGAAAGTACTTAATGTACTGGAAAAAGAGAAGTAGTTGCTAATTTATTACTTAGGTTACATTATAAACAACAGAAAGTATATACTTCTATAGTTCTATGGAAAATGTAACTAAACTGTAATTAGGGAAGTCCAGGTCTAGAAATCTTCCATTTTAGAAGACTTTGGTCGTCTCTAGTAGTATCGGAATCAACTCCTTATAATTTGAGAAGTGGACCATATTTTCCTCAGCCAAATATTATATCAAATATGAATCAACAATATGTTTACCAACCAAATTGCAGATGTGGATTTGTCTAGATATAAGACTGAAGGAGAAACAGTTAACTGAATCTTTTAAAACGCAGCTTAATTTTCTTCAGCCTACAAAACCCCCCAGCCCCAGTTACTCTTTGGCATTATATTTTTCTAATGTTATACACACTCATTGCAAAACCTTTGTAGTTCGTCAATATTTTATATTTTTATGAAACACAAAACGGTTGATAAGTAATGTGGTGCCTGAAGATTATTTGTTGTTCTTTATTATATACAATGTACAGGGATACAATTAGATATGAAAGTGCAGTTAAATACAATACCCCTGACCCTATTATCGGTACCTATTACTTTACATAAAATCGTCAGGGATGATACTCGTGATACTGAATTAGATTTTCAGATTTTTACAAATATACATTAAGGAATGCTATTCTTCATATGTCAGCAAACCATTTCATATTTATATCAATATGCATTTTTATTACTATGCACTAAATACATGTTGTATTAATCAAGACTATGTATGTTTTCTATGTTATATGTCACAACATGTATTATATATATTGTAAGTAACGGAGAAGACAGTTCTTAGTTGTAGAAATTGTGTCGATCCTGTTGTTGTTTTATGACAATAAAATATGTTTAAATTATAAGGATTGTGTTCTTTGATGTGTGGTTATTTTCGCAACATCTATTTATTTAACAAAAGGATTACGTAAATGCAGAAAAAAGGAACGTGAGGACAAAAACCGAAAACGGGTGGGGGTCGGGATGGTAGATGCTTTTTATGATTTGATAAAAAAAAAGATTATTGAGAACGCATAGCATTATCTTTACCTCTGATATGATTCATAGTAGAAACAGTTAGCACTGTCACGTCAATAACAATAACGACAGTGGATATAATCAAACACACTGGCAAAAAAAATAAAAAAATTAAACGAGGAGATCAAATTTTACCTGAAGTGTATATTACCACCTTCACAGGATTTACGGGCTAAATTATAGACAATCTGTTGGTCGAACTAGTATGCTCTAAATAGCAATTTAGTCAGTATATTTTCAAGTACAAAATGTATCAATTATATATTTTCTCCTGCGAGTTAACAATCTTGAACCAACATATTCTACTTGCTTGCTAGAATTCAATTGACTACAAGCATTCACCGTCCCTGCTATTGTTCCTTGTATGTGAATACTGTTCATTTTGGTGATAGATCGTGCTCGTTTTAAATGGATATCAATTAGGGCAGATACAGCAAAACCTGTCTAGACATAACCCCTTTGGGCATGAAGAATTTGTTATGCATGGACAGGTATTTGGTTTACACTGGCTCAAATTGAATATACATTTAGTAGATGGGACTATAAGTCTGTCTGGCTTAGGTAGGTTTTCGGCTTACTCATGGTTTAGACAGGTTTCAATGTATCTCTTATTCTATGGTATATCTGTATTATCAATATACGAGGGTTGTCCGTAAAGTTCGTGGACTATCTCAATAAAATCTGACTGTCATGTCCGAAATAATTGAAACTAGGATATAATTAATTACATTATTTACTGATTAATTGTACAAAATGTTATCACAGTACATGCTTAAATAATCGTATTTCCGTCAATTTAAAAATCAATAGAAACTCACACCCGGAGCAACGCGACAAAAATTCCTGATGTGCAACGACGTCAACAGTAGTAAAAATTAACTTTTCTCGACGTAGTCCCCGTTCAACTTGACACATTTCTTACATCTCTGTAACCAGTCATCAAATATTTTCTCAAATTGTTCCGTTTTCATATTTAGAATTCCTGTCTTAGTTCGGTAAATCATCGAACCTCTGTCCACGGAGAAGTGATGTAATGTACGGAAATACCACAAAGTCCATTGGGGCTATGTCAGGGTTGTATGGAGGATGCTTCGGACACTCGAATCCAAGTAAATCTAATTCTAGTTGAGTTGTTTGGGAAGTATGTGCCGGTGCATTATCTTGGTGTAGATTGGTCATAGTAGTGGAATCAGCTTTCGTCGGTTGTAATTATTCGGTCTAGAAATCTTATGCCACCACGAATAACTTTTTTGATCAATAGTTTTGACAATTCCACTCTTTTTGTTAAATGTTCAGCTGTAAGAATTCACAGTACCCATCGAGCACATACTCGGTTCATATTTAAATAATTTGCTAAAATTTGGTGCGCTGTAGTCGTAGAAATTCCACTTTCGTCTTCAACTTCACGGACTGTTAGCCGCTGATCACCGTTAATAACGTCACGAACTTCATTTTTTGCAGCATCAGATTCTCTAGAAGATGGTCTGCCTTCCCGCTCATCGTCTGCTAAACTGTGTCTTCCGTCCGCAAACCTTTTGTGCCACTTGAATATCAATGAACGGTTTACTTTGCTATGTTTCTCTGATTGCCTTAATAACTTGTGCGTTTCTGTTGGCGTTTTTCCGATGTCCACGCAAAACTTTATCACCGTCCGCTGCTTCACCTTTTCCGCAAACGTCCTTTTTTTTAGTAATGCCAATCCTGTCTTAGTGCTTCAAATCCAGATTTCTCAGCCATTTCGAAACTTTGACTTTTCAAATTTAGCAGGTGTAACGTCAAGAGTATTGTCAACGTCACAGTGTAAGTTTCAGGTGAATTTTCGCGGAGTTTGATACTTAGAAAAACAAAAAATTCAAAACAGCGCCTCGCATGTTATGTGGTATTTTTGCCGTGCTCCGGCTGTGAGTTTCTATTGATTTTTAAATTGACGGAAATACGATTATTTAAGCATGTACTGTTACAAAAGTTTGTACAATTAATCAGTAAATCATGTAATTAATCATATCCTAGTTTCAATTATTTCGGACATGTCAGTCAGATTTTATTGAGATAGTCCACGAACTTTATGGACAACCGTCGTAGTTCATTTATCTAAGTTAGGATCCAATTTGCTACTTTAGCATCGCCACTTTTTTGTACCTGTCCAATGTAAGCCCTTGGAATATTAGTTCCTTTAAGTTACACCTACCTTCTATAAATTATCATGCGGATTATCCCATTGTATTTCATCCAAATTTTGCATGATCTTCTTCGGGCCATTGCTCTCCGCATAATCAATGGCTGTTTTCCTTGAATAAGTAGATATATTGAACTTTGAACCACTCTTCCTTAAATTTGATAATAATCTTAACAGCTTCTTCTTCATTCTGTAATGTTATCTGCTGACAAACGGCTTTGAATGGAGAATGGAGTATCCCCACAACAGTCCTTTATATTGACATCCACCTTACCATCATCGATGAATTTTTTTGTCAGTTCGAAGTTATTTCCATATATGGCATCAAATAATAGTTCCGAAAATTCATCACCTGTGTGTTGATTGTCCTCCTTTCCATTTCATCATTATTGCACGCACAAACTGCATTCCCATACCTCTAGTGAAGTGTATTTGTTTGTTACTGCTTCCGTATGTCACACTGACTAATTTTTGATGTCGCTTCTTCAACAATATATATGTATATAATTATCAGTCTATATATAAACTTGTTAATCTTAAGAAAACACGTACTTCCTCTTAGAAGTTTTGACATGCTTTCCCCGAAATATCTAAGTCACTATTTCTGGAATTTGTGTCTTATTTTGGAGTAATATGAACGTCATAGCTTAATCTAAATGTGTTCACTGATAAAGATTGGCTGGCCTTTTGGTGACCCTTCCACTAAAGGTCGTAAGTCATAAACGTAGACATACTTGTACTCTTAAGAGTAACGACCCTTCCACTAATAAATAGTATTTGCGACTTACGATTGATGTGATCGTCTCGAGTGCAGTGAGTTCAGGTCACTGATGGGTCACACTAAACACGATCAGTTTGGCACTTGCTACTACACACGCGCCATTCAGACAAAGACGAGTTGAAAGTAGAATAGTGATTCCGAGTGGAGTAAAATGTCTTTCGCCGGACCGCTTTTAAACAACTGAACATGTTGCTTTTGTAGAAAATACATTTTCGAAGAAACTGACCTCAAAAGGTTTATAACCGCAAGGTGTGTTGCACCGATATAACAGGTGCGAAATGTGTGCATGTCAACGACCACCTCTCATCATTAATTGAATAGTACAACTAAATGATCTTTTAAAAGAGGATGGACACATTCTACAGATATACAATGTGAATAATATTTACACCAAAGCCACAGTTAATACATTTCTCTATATCAATGACCATATATATTATCATTCAGATAACAGTACTATGAAATCAAATGATGTTTTGAAATTCATATTTATATTAGTTTTTGAAATGTTTTTTCTTAAATGTTGAAGCACATTTCTTCAAACCCAAATCAATATGATACAGTATAACAAACAAATGGGCAGTAAATTAAAACACAAATTAATAATCCTTATTTTATCATTCCCTCCTAATATGAAGGCCTCGTTTGGTTCATGATTTAAATCACAAAACGTAGATACACACCGCAACATTGGCTTTTCTGTGTTGTCATAATGATTTAATTAAAATATATAGGTTTGAGAATAGCCACATAATAAAGAAAACAAAAACCTTTCAATTAAAAACAATTATTTTATTGCCATAAAACAACAAAAGGATCCAACACAAGTTATACAGCTTAGAAATGTCTTCTCCGTTACTTACAATATAATACATGTTGTGACATATAACATAGAAATGTCTTCTCCGTTACTTACAATATAACACATGTTGTTACATATAACATAGAAATGTCTTCTCCGTTACTTACAATATAACACATGTTGTGACATATAACATAGAAATGTCTTCTCCGTTACTTACAATATAACACATGTTGTTACATATAGCGTAAAATATACACATAGACATAGAAAGAGATATATAAAGCTGCTTACAACTAATGTGACACATATACAGAAATTTATGGCTAACAACTCGAACACACATTTGATTCTTTTCATGATTATGTACATGTTTTGCTTGTAGAATAGGAACATTATTTATATCTTTAAAAGTAAGTTTTTGGATTAATTGATATATATATATATATATATATAGATTCTCCTTCAGATGTCCGTGGGCTACGATATTTCTCCAATCAAGAGAGCTAAATTAAAGATTTTAACCACAAGCCGTCAGGCGATTGGTTAAAATTTTTAATTTAACTCTCGAGAGTGGAGAAATATTGTAACCCACATGGGCAACTGAAGGCGAATTTGTTTCTCCCATTATTTAACACGAACTTTATTTTAATCTTCTAGTGGGTTACAGATTTGTCCACAACTGGTTCAGTGGGGTTAAAATGCCGTAATAATGGGAGAAAATTTACTATGTGATTCGATAAAAGTTTCTGATGCCATCTCTCACCTAAAACATTAAAAAAGATGAAGACATATATATAATTGGAATTAAGGATCTGGCATGGGGATAGACACACGAACTGTAACATATTTCATTAGAAATCAATCAATAGAAAATCGACCTGATTCGAGCAATCTGATAACTAAGTATCACACATATCATCCCCGAAAATAGGTTACGGGTTTGACCATTTTCAACAATATTTCAGTTATATCGTGATGGTCAGTTTTATTGGTAGAAGAAACCACTGACCTATCGTAAGCCACTGACAAATTTTATCGCATAATGTGTACATCTCGTTATTAGAGAGATTCAAACTTACAACTTTAGTCATAGTAATATATACAAATTATATATTTAAATATATATAGATTCAACAAAACAGGTCATGTTCAGTATTTTCAGTAGAGATCCCACACTAGCACGAGTTATAATCTATGATGCTGATTAAAAACGTATGCTTAACACCAAACCAAATTGTTGCCAAACAGGTTTGGGGGGGGGGGTCATACCAATGCTATTATACTACAGTTGACTGGTGTTCTCTCATTTTCATATCTGGATTATTCCACGTCATGATGTTTGGCCGGTCAAAACATTGTTTATATTTATGTGAAAACGTTGCAAGTAATAACTATCTCTCGGGAATCCTTAAAAAACGTTGAACTTGTGATCGCTGAAAACTATTGGTACTTTCACGATGCATATTTACAGCTTTAAAACTAAAACAAATACGATAATTTCGAATATTATACAATTTTTTCATTTTCGTTTTAAGTGATGGTTAATAATGTGAGAGGACACAATTCTACCTATGAATTCACATATCTGTTCATTAGAAGCTAGGCAAGCCTAATTTCTGACTTGGAGATGTGAATACTCGGTTGGGATATCCCATCTCACAATCTAGACCATGACTGACTATTATAATCTAACATTCGGCTGAGGGAAAAAATTATATCTATTTCTTAAATTGCAGAGAGAAGATACCTAGAGGGGGTTAAATCTTCAAGACTTGAAAATTTCTAGATGAAGGATTTCATGATTTTGTTTCTATATAGAGAAAAGGTGTCATAGAGAAAAACCTAAATATTGCCCAAACTGAAAAGCATCTTGTCTATGAATACAAAAACTCACAAAACATCTAATTTACATACTACGAAAGGACAATGATTTAGATGTATATTCAATTGAGAAAGTGATTAGCACCTATTTTTGTTTCCCCATGAATATTTTCTAACACAGCCATTGCCATTCCTTTAAAGAAAACCTATATCGCATAAACTGTCATTCATAATCTTCCATCGTATATACTGCAAATGGTGTATGATCTTCTTGAAGCCATTACTCTCCGCATAATTCATGGCTGTCTTCTCCAAGTCATTGGATGTGTTGAACTTGCAACCGTTTTGCCATAAATAATCAATAAACTTGACAGCCTCGTCTTCAGTTTGCAATGTCGTCTGCTGACAAACGGCTAAGAGTGGAGTATTCCCATTGTCGTCTTTTATATTGACATCCACCTTACCATCATCGATGAGATTCTTAGCCAGTTCGAAGTTGCTTTCATATATGGCGTCAAATAATTGGGCGGAAAATTCGTCAAGCCTGGCATAATTCGGTGCCGATTTATTTCTTTGCCATTTGCGAATTTTTGCACGTAGATACTGCATTTTACAACACCGTTAATGAAGTGTATTTGTTCTTTACTATTGTCGTATGTAACACTAACTACTTTTTGATGTAATTTCCTAAGCAATATATACAGTCCGTAATCTATATCTGTTAATTTCAAGATGACATTTGTTTCGTGGTGGAGTTTTGTCCTACTTCCATATGATATGTACGTCATAGTTTAAATTAGTTCTGTTTCTTTCATGATAATGATTGGTTGGGAGTTTTGAGAGGATTGTTCTTTCTTCTATAATTGGGTTACCAACCGTATTCGTGGGATGAAGAACAACGTTAGCCAGAGATTTAAATTAGTCACCTTATTAAATCTAAGGTAAATCACCCTCAGGTATAGTCAACTTTAACAGGGAGGAAATAAAATAATACCCAAACACAATAGTAAAAAGCTGCCTTGGTAACATATGGCTGATGGTGAATGACCTGGATTACCTTAGTTTTAATATATTACAGCAATTAGGAACTGTAAATTTCAACAAATTGATGACCTATTTATTCTGGTCCTCCTACGAAGACCATTCATTTCGTTGTACATTGATGACTAATTGATATTGTTGGAGTTATCAGTTTTAACTTTGTCCTACGAGTAATTGCTGTTATCCAACAGATTCTGCCTTCCTAGCCAGTAGACAGTTAGCTAATAGCATCCATAGATAATGTCATTGCTACAAAACTTATACGGTCATCATTATGAACTCGTTGGCCGTTGCGAAATATCTATTTTTGGAATGGCAATGGATCTCTCCCCTTTGACGGAGAACGTTTCTTTCCTCTATCACTGACAAGAGTTTTGCCGGTCTTGACTTTAAATTACACGGAGGGTGTCTTATAAAAAACATGAACTGCTTATCATTCGCGAGCATCTGGGTACACCCACGAATTATTGGTTTGGGTCTGTGTTGCTAAGATCTTAGGTTTTCTTTGTTGTGTTTTTGCTTTGTTTGTCTTCGTGAGGTGTCTTGTGTGTCCTGTGCTGGTTGCCAATTTTTCTTGAGCGTCCATTTTTTATTGCCTCTTTAGTTTTTCTAACCATTATTGTAATGTTTATGATCTCATTAATTTGTGTGATGCATGTTGTCCTTTGCGTAGCAAGGAATCTGTCGATTATATTATTTATATTATTATGTCTGTATTGCCGTTAGAAAATAAACGTTAGAGAATACAGTGGAGACAGTCATGGAAAAAAAAAACAAAAAAAAAAACACAATCTAGATAAACTGGCAACATAGGGTACACAGGACGCGAAGGAAAATAAAACTAAATCACAACACAATATGTGTTGGACACCACAAAAACAAAAACACAAATAACGTAAATAATACATGCGCCCTCCTACAAATAACTGGAGCCCTCCTACAAATAACTGGAGGTAAAGACGAACCGAACATCGTTCTTATGAGGAGATCGTAATGGACATGACAGTTATAGAGAGGAAGAGGTTTATGTTGATGTTTGTGCCTCTACCTGAGGACCTGAATTGACAACGTTATTATATAATGGTCTTTTTTTCATGTTCAACGATTTCAGGTGAAAGAAAAAACCGTTCGGTTTGCTGATATTAATGGAATTCTTTATCATCACTGTTTAAACTTTATCAAATATTAAAAATAAAATCATGTATTTGTGTATCTAATTTAGCTTCGTGTCTTATTCACGTTGTTTGTGTTTGTTTGTGCACAGTGGTGTGCGAACGCGTATTGTGTAGTGTTTTTATGGTTTTGTCTTTCTTCGTCTTGTGTACCCTCTATTGCCAGTATCCCTGGATTGTCCCTTTATTGTCATTTTATTGTCGCTTCGATATTCTCTAACGTTTATTAGCTTGATAAAAGGTTGTCATATCCGGACATATCTACTAAATCTGGTATTTACAGGAGCTTGCTTCTCCCAGAAAAAAAAGAAAAACACATTTGCCTTGACGTCTTTCTTGAAATATCATCTGTGGAGACGGCTAAAGTGTAACAATAGGAAAGTCAATAACAATCAAATGTCTTCGTGGGCAAGTAAAACAAAGGACCCAAAGAAGGTAATAAAAAATTACCAAAGGCGTACCTATGTCTATGGATGACTTACCTTAGTTTTAATAGATTGAATTATTTAGCTTATTTAAATTTCTGGCTGACGTTCGTCTTCATTCTGTCCATGCTGATTAGACCTTTTGGTGTAATAGCTGTCGGTTAAAGTGATCTAAGGCTGAGACAGATTAACATTAGTTCTATTAAGTTGACGTTCTTCTTAATTCCACCCACAAGTTTGGTCACCGAATATAGAACAAAAAATACAATAAACTGTAAAAGCCCACACGCCATTAGCACCAATCAACACTAGATTAACCTATGACGTACATATCGCGATAGAGTGAGACAACAAAATTCTCATAGGAAATACATGCTGTCTTCAAATTAGCAGGTCTATATATAGATTAAGAACTGTATATATATTGTTGAAGAAGAGACATCAAAAAGTAGTTAGTGTTACATACAGCATCAGTAACGAACAAATATACTTGACTAACGGTATCAACATGAAGTATTTGCTAGCAAAAATTATCAAATGGAAAAGAGAAACATTAGAGAAGTATAATACACATAACAGAAAAAACGAATTTTCGTCCCAATTATTTGATGCCATATATGACAATAATTTCGAACTGGCCAAAAATCTCATCGAGGGCGGCAAGGTGGATGTCAATATAAAGAACGGCTGTGGCGATACTCCACTCATAGCCGTTTGCCAGCAGACGACATTAAAAACTGAAGAAGAAGCTGTCAAGTTTATTAATTATTTATGGCAGAGCAATTCAAAGTTCCACTCATCAAATAAATCAGGGAAGACAGCCATGAATTATGCGGAGAGTAATGGCCTGATGAAGATCGTAGAAAATCTGCATTATATTCAATGGACGGCTCTGTATGACAATTTATACCATGGAAATTTCCTTTAAATGAATGAAACTTTTTTTTATAGTAGAAAGTTTTTAATGTACTGAAAAAAAAGAAATAGTTCCTAATGCCTTATTTACGCTACATTATAATTAACAGAAACTGTTCCTGGATAGTTTAAAAAAAGTAAACAATCTGAAGTGAACCCAGTCCAGTTCTAGAAGTCTTCCAATTTATTGTATCCCCTCTAGTATCTGCTCATTATAAAATGAGAAATGTGTCAATATACCAACAATAGATTAGGAGCCACATTTCACATGTGGAATAAAGTAATTATTAGACTGTATGTGAAACAGTCCACTGAATCTGTTAAAGTTCAATTCAAAAGTTCAGCAACGTCAGCATAGAAAGCTCCCATCCCATTACCTGTTTAACCAAATATACATTTGGTGTCATTCATACGCGTTTATGAAATACGAAATCTGTTTACTTCGTTAATTTATTATATTATAGAAAACACATCACAAATTATTATACGTCACGTGAGTGCGAAATCTGAACATTACTTGCAGTGCTTTATAATACATAATGTACAGGGGCAAAAGCTATTTGATACTTGATACTTATTCTTTGCACCCATTACTTTACATATTCTCATATTCGGGGATGAGGCTCACGATACTATATATACATATATTTCCTTGCGTACATTAAGGGATGCTTTATTCATAGGAAAAATGTACCGCCATAATAAACAATAAGTGAATAGAAAAATGTGTTAGAATTACCAAACAACATTAATGAGCATCAGTAATTTCAAATTGCTTTTTTTAAATCATTCATACTATGGTGTATTACTTAAAACAATGTATGTATATTATATGTTATATGTCACAACATGTATTGTATTGTAAGTAACGGAGATTACATTTTATGTTATATGTCACAACATGTATTATATTGTAAGTAACGGAGATTTCATTTCTATGTTATATGTCACAACATGTATTATATTGTAAGTAACGCAGAAGACATTTCTAAGTTGAATGACAATTGTCGGATCCTTATGTTGTTTTATTACAATAAAATATGTTTTAATGAAAATATTTTGTTTTTTTGATGTGTGGTTTTTCTCACATTCATTTATTTGACTAAAGGGCTATGCTAATCAAGAAAAAAACTAACGCGAGGACAAAAACGGAGGGGGGTCTCTATTTTATACCTACGTTTTATGATTTGAAACAAAAACGATTTTCGAGGACTCACAACATTGTCTTTACCTCTGATGTAGTGTATTGTATGAACTGTTGGCGCAGTCACGTCAATAACTTGATGGGCCCACATTGGTAATAAGTCTATTGAAAATATCAATAAAGAAAAGCTTAAAGATACCAAAGGGCTAATCAGAAGTCATAGATCGACGAATCACAGACAATGAAATGATAAAGTGCAAATGAACACCACGGTTAAACTTATGAGTTCCCGAAGGATTTACAGTTCCTAATCCTCACATATTTTCCTGTACTAATCAACTTCATCAAGTAAACCTCTGATTTCTGTTACTTATGTATGAGGATCCGTCAGTAGAAACTAGTTTACGATGCACAGTGGGGACCCAGGTGGCTCAATGAGTTAGGTCGTTGGATCTATTAACTCATACAAGCCTATCACCAATATGGCATGGGTTCGAGCCCGGCTTTGTAAATTACAAATAGGGTGCACTCGACTCGCAGCTGCATGTGATAAAGTTTACCAGATACTTGCCGATGATCGGTGGTTCTCTGCGGGTACTCCGGCTTCCTCCACCACTGAAACTGGTCGCCATGCTATAGCTGAAATATTGTTGAAAGTGGCGTTAAAACACAAAAAATCAATCAATCAATCAATCAATCAATCAATCAATCAATCAATCAATCAATCAATCAATCAATCAATCAATCAATCAATCAATCAATCACGATGCACAGTAAGACTTAAATGCATACCAAATTCCCGGACTAAAGATATAGGTATAATTTTGTCGATGTTTATTTAATACATCTAAGAAATATAAATTGATTTATCAACTCAAATAGTGTTTCTTGATATAAGACTTCCCATCTACTACATCACTTGCATTAACCGGAAAGCTGGATTAGCCCTCGAGTGATTAGAAAGGTGCTTCGGAGAGATTGGCAATACCGTCTTCACTAGTGACACCCCTCGTGTTACTATTAAACCACACAAACATAATTAGAAATGGAAATCGCGTTGTACCATAGTATTCGTAAATAAATAGAGGAAATAACATTAATATAAAGTGAAAACACCAACAAAACAAATGGGAGTAAATATAAATCCAAACATCATTTTTTCGTGGATATTGTAGAGTACTTCACAACACAGACTGAAAAACACGAGAACATGCAATTCTACGAAGCAAAAACGTTAACACGAACCCCATGGAGGTGATCATGCAGGACAGCTCCTGCTCCGCTAGTGGTACTCGTTTTCTATTATGAAAACCAACATACATGGGAAATGAACTGTCAATTGTTTGAAAACAGTTTTTCCAGGGGTCATTGAATGTACTTATATTCCTGGTTATTGGTCTTCTCAGCTTCAAAGCAAATATATTTGTTTGAATTTGGTAACCTCCATGACGTAATGATGGACATTAACGACATTAACGCTTACAACATACACATCCGTGTAAACCTATTAGAAAATGTACTTTAGGGACAGTAACGTATTTATTTTATTCCTGCTTTAATTTGTTCACATCCATGATGCTAACATTTATAACATTCACCTCTGTGTAAATCTTCGTCAAATTGTACTTGCAATTGATTCAATGGGAAGTTGCACTTTGAAAGCAAATAAGGGTAATAACAAAATTACCGAGCACCGAGCAATCTTCCGAAGGGAAAGATAAAACTCATTAGTCAACAAACAGACAAAATCAGTCAACAACCGGAAAACTGTGAAAACCGCAATGGCACTAACTTGGTACATGCATTTCCAAAGAAATGGTGGGTTGAATAAGATTTTACGGCGCCAAACCTCCCGCTTCCATTACAGTTAAAAGGTTCCGGTTGTCACTATTACAGCATCTTTAACAATACTGGGACAAAATAGGCATAATTTACTTGTATATTTGATTATGGACAAGGAATCAATAGTGTGAAAATTGGAAGAAAAAAAAACAAAGTCAGATAATAACAACGATATCGCAGCGACATGTAGGTTATGATGAACAATGGTCAGTTTTGGAAATTGCAGCAATTATCAATTATCAAAGATATTAAATACAGTATATATTCATAATAGTCCAAAATAAGTCCAAAGTGTAACGTTATGTTCTGTTTTAAGTTACATTGAAATCTAACACATGGAAACTTATCAGGTTAATGCAAGTCTTATTCGTAAAACTATAAATTAGACACAATAGTTGATTCTAAGAGGAAGGTACAATATGGTAGAACTAGTAGGGTCAAATAGTAATTTCAGCAGTACATTTAGAAGTATCGTTTATAAAAAACTTTTCCGGAGAGATATCGCCTTTAACTAACATTTCTACCTTCTTACAAGTAGCCAGTTAAATATGAACCTTAGCTGATCCTACTATTTTACTATCCATGTCTATGGTTGTTGTTCATTTTTTGGAAACCAATCGCTATTTATGCAGATTGTATGTATTTCTGTTTATATATGCATTACCGTTGGAGATCCAATTATCAAGATTGGTTGGTATTTGTTGCTTCTCCGCTAAGCACGCATCATTAAGAAGAAAGAGTAAAGACTGGTTGGCTCAGTCAGGATAACGTGTCAGAGTGGGGCACCATGTCTATCGACGGACTGGTGCTTCAGTTAACTAGCAATAAACAATTTAACTTAGAGTGTTGGTCTAGTACACAGCAGGCCTCATCGTCATCATCACATTGAAAATTAACCTTGTTCTCGCCATAATATAGCTGCAAAACTTGCTGAGTTGGCCTTAAACATCACTCACTCACTCACTCACTCACTCACTCACTCACTCACTCACTCACTCACTCACTCACTCACTCACTCACTCACTGACTGACTGACTGACTGACTGACTGACTGACTGACTGACTGACTGACGGACGGACGGACGGACGGACGGACGGACGGACGGACGGACGGACGGACGGACGGACGGACGGACGGACTCACTCACTCACTCACTCACTCACTCACTCACTCACTCACTCACTCACTCACTCACTCACTCACTCACTCACTCACTCACTCACTCACTCACTCACTCACTCACTCACTCACTCACCCACTTCGGTAAGCTATTTTCGAACACATTGAAGGCACGAATAACTACACACAATAGCAACAGTTGAAAATGTGGAATAATAGGATCAAATTGCTAACAAAAATGTCAACGGCATTTGATGGTGTAAAATGTAATTCTCACATGGCGTCCTTTATTGTCTATATAAATAATGCCGTGATAAAACTGCCGATATATTTTAATTTGCACATGCGTATTACTAGAAATGCGCGTTTTTTGTTTATTTACATGTTAATTGAATCCGTTAAAATACTCAAGACAATCTCCTTTGGCTTTGTAATTTGTCGTCTTACGGTAACGTAGTGGTGATATTTTTCAGAGTCTTTATTTCTCTTAAACCATATAGACACAAGCTGGTTACTGATTTATTTTACGATTTTGTTAAGTAGCTAACATCTAGTTATCTAAATAAGAACAAAATGCAACAACTGTAAACATGAAGGTTAGTGAATTTTACTAACTTCCACTTCGAAACATAAGTAAGATTTGTTCTACTAGAATCGAAATAATTCGTGAAAGCCATAGATTGCAAAACGTTTTAACATGGGTAAGCCATTTTTCGTTGGATAAACTCTACGAAAATAGCATTACCCATATTAAAACTAGATACAAACTATAGCTTCCTTGCATTATTTCTTAATAATAAGTAATCAAAGCAATACTTGTAGTTTTATATTGTTGTAAAAGCGTTGACAAAGGTATCTGCTACTAACTATTGTTCAGTTGAAGCTTTTGTGCCCTAATAAAACTGCAAAAGATTGCATTGCATTCTTATTTGAATATATGTATGTAAACGGTATAATTATTTAGCGACACATTTAGACAATATATTGTTGCTTGTTGAATGCTTTGTACTAACTCAAAATAGGTCTCCAAATGTCCTACATGGTATTATTACATATTATATACCCACTTAACAACTATACCAGCACAATCTCTGCTATTCATATTTTCATTATAAATGTCTGATTTTCAACCAGTAGCATATTAGTTCATTTAGATTAAACCTACCTTCTATAAATTATCATACAGAATCTTCCATTGTATTTAATCCAACTTTTGCATAATCTTCCCCAGGTAATTACTCTCCACATAATTCATGTCTGTCTTTCCTAAATAACTACACATGTTGAACATGGAACCACTTTTCCTTAGATAGTTTTAAAAACTTGACAGCCTCTTCTTCAATTACTAATATCGTCTGCTGACAAACGGCTATAAGTTGACTCTCGCCACAGTCATCTTTTATATTGACATCCGCTTTACTATCATCGAAGATAATTTGTGCCAGTTCGAAGTTACTTTTATATACGGCATCAAATAATTGAGACGAATATTCGTCAATCCTGGTATACTTGGGTTTTGATTTTTCATTTTTTTTGCACGCACAAATTGCATTACACGACCGTTAGTGGAAAGAATGTGCTCGTTACTGTTGCCGTATGTACCACTAACTACTTTTTCAAGAATATACATAAACCTGATAATTTCAAGATGGCATGTATTTCCTCATAGAAGCTTTGACATACTTTCCCGAAATATCAACGTCACTATTTTTAGAAGTTGTGTGTTAATTTGGTGCATTATGTACGTCATGTCTTAATTTAAATCTGTTCGCTGATAAAGGTTGGTTGGACTTTTGGAGTTGATTGTACTTTCTTCTATCCTCTGATGACCTAAATGGTTGTAAATTAATGGCCCGTCTCGCGTGCAGCTGGGTTTGGTCGCTGACGGGTAAAACCGATCTCCATCAAATTAGCATTTGCTGCAAGGCACACAAAAAAAAAAAAACAAAAAAAAAAACACACAAAACACAAAGCGCACCAATAAGGAGTACAGAAACAGACTGGTTGGCTAGGAAACCTATCTATTAGCTGCTGTGTCAGTGAACTAGGAATATTAATTCTCAACTAAATGTGTTAGTCTAGTAGAAAGCAGAGGAACCATCATCTCGTAAAAAATATGAAGGTAACGATAATAAAACCATTAATTGCACCGGTGAGATGATCTAAGGGAAAACGATGATTTAAATTTTAAAGGGGGGGGGGGAGGGTGTGACGTGGTGGTAATATATTGAAAGAAGAGTTTGAAGATACCATACAAGTAATCATATCCCGTAAAATCGAAGAAGAATAGACAACACAATGGCCAAGAGAAAACGGATGAAAGGACAAACTACGATGTACAAAACACTACACAGAAACAACTGGGCAAAGCAACAAGAACCGTATTAAACTTTGGGGTGTGAGCTCAGGTGCTATAGTGAGGTATGCTAGTGGCACCCGACGTGTTGCTCTAGTTGCAAAATATTTTTTTTCAAGAAACTGAGTAGTGATGTAGATTTGTTGATTTTAGTTAATGATTTTCTTTGAAATGTGAATTGTTCCTCTTCTTCCTTGAGGTCACTGAAAGGTCATAGACCCATTTAACAGAAGCATAGTTTTCATTACAAAAATCGGTTACGAGATTTTAACATATTAACGACTGCAATCCATTATTGAATTAACAGTACAATCAACTAGAATGCTCTTTAGAGATGGATAAGAGGTATCTTCAGGTAAAACGCCGATTAAAGGACATCGCCATATTGAACAGATATAAAATGTCATTAAAATTTACACCTGAAACACCTGAAATATGTTGACGACATTTCCACATGTAAGCGACCACATATCATTATTAAGCTAATAGTATAAGGAAATTAAATGATCTTTTGAAGAAGGGATATTTGGGTAAAAATCCTACTAGTTAAATCCCTACACATTTTAATGATCGATGTACCTGTACCTCAGGAAAGTAAGCAGTTATGTTAGGTGTATCTTTGTATGATATTTCGATTGGATTATGTAACTGTTCTGACAGTGTGGTATTTTTGTTTTCCGTTTTATTACAAGACAAAACTGACGGAAAAAAATCTGCAGATTCGTTCAGTATGACACAGTATGACAAACAATTATTCTTTATACAAATGGGGAGTTTATTAAAAACACAACTTGTCAAAACAATTCTTATTTCATCATTTGGTGATGAGAAAAATGTATCCTGGTAATATGAAAGTATTAGTATCATGCATGCAATAAATCAATAACTTTATGTGTTAACAGAAGTAATGCTAACTTTCAAAATATATTAAAAATAAAGACTCAGCCCCACCTACCAATTCAATGATACAAAGAGAGTGAAGCGTATTATGGTTAATGTTAATACAAGTGGCAGATTACCTTCTATGAAAACAATATTTGAGGATATTGTAGGCACAACAAACACGATATGACTAAAGACAAAATACCGTACTTGATAATTATAGGTCTGTTTTATGTTCTTTAGAATTTAAACCAAAGCTGAATAACTGGATCTTTCATCTTTCTACTGGATACTTAAGGTGGTACCATACACTTCAGGTAAAATTTGATCTGCTCGTTTAATTTTCTTATTTTTTTGGCAGTATGTTTGAATATATCCACTGTAATAAATATCTAAATTTTAATTAATTCAAACCAACAGACACAGAAATATAAATTCACTAGCCACATATCAGCTTTTCTCTCTGTGGTTGTGATCACCGAGATGCTTGAAATCTGCATACAAACATCATATGATCAAAACGCTTAACTGATTTAAAGAGTTACCTCCCTGTAGTGTTATTTGATTCTATGCAATTCATTCTACTGCCAACGTAGACATATACCACTTATCAATGGAAGAGACCAATTTTATATTGTAAAAAACACTCTGAACCTACCAACAAGTTGTCTGAAACTGATATCATCAAACTACTCGAGATTTTAATTTACGCATATTTGTTATGTTTGGTGGACGTGTTTTTCAACAGACAATCAGCACACCTATGGGTACCAGCTGTTGTCCAATTCTCGCCGAAAATGTTTTGTTCGCGGACATGACATGGTTAATAGTTACGGAAAATCCGTGTCACAAATGATCACGAATTATTGAAAAAGCAGTATCAAGCCAGGAAAGTGAGCGGTCATGTATTTGTTTGCTAAGAGAATCGATTTTCTTTTCTGTTTATCGTAATGACACAATCCAGTCTTTCCTCATTCATGGACTATCACCGTGTTTGTAACAAGAATAACCCGACGGGTGCCAGTACTCAAGCAGGAACTAGTACCGCTACACCCGAGTTCACCACCGTGATTTTACATGTATGAATAGGGTTCGTGTTTATGATTAATTATTGTTGTTCCGTGTTTTGATGGACGTTGCGAATTCCACTTACAAACGATTGTAATGTTGACAGTTCATGTTTTATTAATATGTTTAATGTGCATTATGAATATTTGTATTTATTGAAATATACTGGTGTTAAGCACAATTTATCAGTTGATGTTCGTGTTGGGCGTTGAGCACTAATCGACAGGCTTCACCATTGGAGCAGGAACACCACTCTGTGTTTCGCGTCGCTCAATATTAGTTTTTAGCTCTCTGTATAATGTTGATTTGTAGATAGTTTTTGTTTTCCTTTTGCTCTGGTTCGTTTGACAATTGTATTGTCTGTCCTTCAATTTACTACTGCATGTTACCCCCCTTTGGTATGTTTCTGTTTTTTTTACTTCATTATCCCCATTTAACCCCAACATTACGTTTTCCTTATATTTCCATAATAGTTTGATCAATTAATTGTATGGTGTGGCCATGGCCATATACTAAATAAAAAATACATTTAATTTAAGCATATTTTATTTTCATAAAACAACAAAAGGATCGGACACAAGTTATGAAACTTAGAAATGTCTCCTCCGTTACTTACATTATAATACATATAGTGATATATAACATATACTTTACATATATACACTGAAATAGCTAATAGAAAATACAGTAACACAGATGCAGCATGCATATTGGTGGTGTTTTTTTTTAAACAATTCAAGCACACCTTTTGATTATTTTTAATTGAAAGGGGACTCAATTGTCTTAATGATATTTGTATTAGAGTAAAAATCAGATAATCTAACTCTGTGTAATGAGCGTAAACTAACAGGTACAAATATACGCCATGTGATAAAAGAATATCGTACACTATATTTTACAAGACAGGACATATATTTTGGCCATTGCAGTGTCTGTTCTTCGATTTAAGACTTCTGATTACACATTTGGTATCTTCACACTGCTCTTGTCATAATAAAGGGTTCCCAGTAGAGTTACTCATCGTATTATCTATCATGTACTTTCTATAAAGATCAGGGATTAGGGTTATGATGTGTAACTCCACTTTCATCAACAATATTTCAGCTATCAACAAACTAGACTCAGTTCGTCAGCGAACATGTATTGCACCAATACATGTGTTGCCACAGATGTATTGGAATGAGGGATATACATGTTAACGCTACTCTGAATTAGCTTGAACTTTAAAAGATTCAGAATCATATCTATTTCAAATCTATATATGGGTGGAAAGATATTGTTCGTATATATCTAATATAATATTCGGCTGTGAAAACAAGATGATCGACTTCTCAAATTCTATTGAGTAGATTCTCACACTACAGAAGGCAAAATCTTTTGAAATGAAAGATTTCTATTTAACTGATTTGTCTTGTTTTTGTTTGTTTGTTTTTTTTGTATAGAAAAGGGATAAGCGTATAACTGATTGAATATAATTTTTTCTACGAATATATTGTTAGGCAAATATAAATTAAATATATTTTTGCAACTAAACCACAAAACATCTAATTTTATATACGACAACAATGACGAG
>MJUT01061870.1:103308-133898 GCA_002080005.1 Gigantidas platifrons
AGGGAATGAATCCATGTGTTTCAGTTCCTGCTCCACTGGTATCACATGTGGCATGGTTTGAGGGAACGATCATTTAGTGCTTAGGGAGAGGAGTGGGTTGGTATTTTGAAACATAATTAACATATTTTTTTCTGGAAACTTAGCTGGTTAATTGAACAAACTAATTGGTGTTCAATATACCGGAGTGAATTTATTGAGGCAATTAAATGCATGGTTAGAAAAGTAGCCATCTTCTAAATATATTGACCCATTCATAGGTCAAACAAAAATATTAATAACACTAATAAATTAGTATATATCACACCTCACGGTCATACACATGTTGAGCTTCAGCTTCATCCTCCTACACCAAAGTCGTCCAACCAGAACTCTATATATATTGAATACAGGTTTCTGACTGTCTCTGCCGATATTCGTAGGAGACCTGGGATATTTGATGCTGTTTCTCTTGCTGTCACGGTCCTGTTTCTCATGTGAAGTACCCGGATGCAGCGATCTTGGGCTGGTGATGTGTTCGTGCTGTGTTACAGGCTAATGGTCGGCACCACATATATTGACTCTGAAGTGATGTCATTTGAACGAAATGGACGTTAATGAGATAAAGTTTGCCATTTTAATTAACTTTCAAGTCTGAACAACCAGTGTGCCAAATTTCAGTGTAATGTAATGCTTATTTCTGTATTTAAAATGATGTTGAAAGTTTGAAGTAAATTATATTTTTTCACATGTTGCGTTTCTTTTTTTTTAATGTAAAAATGTAGAAAAGTAAATATTACATTTAAATAACAATACATTGGATAGCCATTTAATTACGCATAATTACCTTCGTCAGGTACGCTCAAAATCAACATTATTGCCTACGTGTTCCCTTATTTGTATGAGGCCCATTTCATACAATAAAGACAAAAAGAAGCTATTCCGGTCATTTTATTTAACTATCCACTACATGTATATAGATGATGTCATTTCACCCAAACAATACAAGCTTGGTGATTGCAATAAAGAAGACCACATATTTATATAGGTATACTTCATACCTAGACCTGCACATAGAAATTAATTGTTTTGTTAGGTTAAGAACAAAACTTTACTGTTTAATGTTCTCATTGTGAGATTTCACTTTATATTTAGCCCAGCAGCACCTGTATGTTGAGTATTTATCTCTCATTCGATATTACAGAGCTTGTTGATTTCCTTTATAGATGGTTACTGCAAACACGACAGGTATTGAACCAAGTGATTAAGTTTGTCATCATTTAACCAGATTTAACCACAGATATGCTCCGTTTGTCGTGATCACAGTTCGGTTGTTTCCTCATCCGTGACTAAATATGACGGGTGCCACTAGTAGAGCATGAACTGCTTACTCTGATGGATCACCTTCGTTCGCCTCCGTTTTGTTTTGGATGTATTTGTGAATTCGTATTGTTAATTTTCTCAAATTAAATGTTTTCATGTTTAACAGTACACTACGATTTCTACGTATAAACCATGTTCGGTTCGTTTGTGCTCCATGAGTCCATGATTTATTGATGCTATATGTATATATTTACATTCATTGGTGTCCAGCACGATATCCAGTGATGCTTGTGTCGCTTAGCAGTCACACGATGGATGTCACTGGTAGAGCAGAAACATCTAGCCATTCAGGAGAGCAGAAACATCTAGCTATTCAGGAGAGCAGAAACATCTAGCTATTCAGAAGAGCAGAAACATCTAGCTATTCAGGAGAGCAGAAACATCTAGCTATTCAGGAGGATATCAGTTCACTCCGGTTTTATTGGGGGATTGCGTTGTTCAATATTTAGTTGTAGTGTTTTGTAGATCATTGTTTGTCGCCTTGTATATTTTATTTTGGCTATTGTAATGTCTGTCCTTCTTCGATTTATGGCTTCAAATGATCCCTTTGGTATCTTCAAACTTTTCTTGTGATGGGCCTCGTGTAGTTTATGATTTAATCACAAAGCATAGATACACACCCCTGCGTTACATTTTTTCTCTATTTTCATTATAATGTATTCAAAAGATGGATGTTGCGAGAGCAGCGACAAAATAAAACTTTTTAAATTAAGCATGTTTTATTCTCATAAAACAACATTAGGATCCGACACACGTAATATAACTCAGAAATTTCTTCTCCGTTACTTAATATATAATATATATTGTGACATATAACATAGAAAACATACGTTATTTTAATTAATAAAACATAGTTTATAGACAATAACAAGGTAATTAAGACGCCTGTGACACAGATTCAGAAATCAATTCCTCGTTTTGCAAGTAATTCGAACAGACCTTTTGATTCTATTCATGAATATTTACATATTTGATTTTTTGATCTGAACAGAAAACATAGCCTAATAACACAGCTAATTCGAACTACTGTGACACAAATAAAGGAATTAATTTGGTGTGTTTGTGCGTGTGTATTGACAATTCGAGCAGACCTTTGATTCTCTACATTCTGTACATTATTTTGTTATCATGATGCATATGAATGCTATTTATATTCTTTAAGTAGATACTTTATAAATGAAAGATTTTTAGAACTGAATCTTTTTTTTGGGGGGGGGGGGGTTATATAAAAGGGTGTAGAAACCTAACAGAAATATATTGTTATCTATAATACACTGTTATGAAAAATTATATTTTAAATATGCTTTTGAAATAAAGCCACAAAACATCTAATTATATATACGACAACAGGACAATGATGAGTAAGGTGCATACTCATATGAGTAAGTGATTAACATCTAATTTCTTTGCCATCAATGTAAATTTTCTACCACGATGTTTACATTAAACATGCCTGATATAAACTGTCATACAGAATCTTCCATTGTATATACTCCAAGATTCCAATGATCTTCGTCAGACCATTACTCTCTGCATAATTCATGGCTGTTTTCACAGAATCATTTAACTTTTTGAACTTGGATCCCCTCTGCCATAAGTAGTTAATAAATTTGATAGCCTCTTCTTCATTTGGTAATGTCGTCTGCCGACAAACAGCTATGAGTGGAGTATCACCACAGTCGTCCTTTATATTGACATCCACCTTACCATCATCGGTGTTAACCTTAGCCAGTTCGAAGTTATTTTCAGATATGGTATCAAATAATTTCGCCGAAAATTCGTCATTTCTGGTGTACTTCTGTGTTGATTTTCCTCTTTTCAATTTCAGAATTTTTGCAAGAAGATTCTTCATTATAATGCCGTATTTGAAGACTGTGTGCTGTTAATGTCACCGTATGTAATTAACTACTTTCTGATATTTCTTCTTCAACAATATATACAGTTATCAGTCTATATATAGACTTGTTAATTTCAAGATGACATTTGTTTCTTTCCTGTTAAAAGTTTTGTCCTATTGTTATGAAATATTTACGGCATAGCTTAATCAGGTACTGTGGGTTGATAGTGATTGGTTGGGAGTTTGAATTATAAATCCTGTTAATGTCAAGATGACATTTGTTTCCTGTTGGAATCTGTGTCCTACTTTCTTACAATACTTACGTCATAGATTAATCTAGTATTTTGAGATGATAGTGGTTGGTTGGACGTTTGGGAGTTTATTGCACTTTCTGATATATTTCGACTGTCAACCATAATGGCTGAATGAAGGGCCAAGTGAACCAGAAATATGTCAATCAATTGAAAACTAAGCTACATCGTCCGCAGATATAGGTAAACTTGATTGATTGTGATTATTCTGTATATTACTATCTGTTGGTGGGCCATTCGTCCCTGGGAGTATCATACCCTCATTAGTCAGTGTTTCGGTACTGACATGCTTTAATACTTTATTAGATATATTCTTATGAAAGAAGAGTTTGACGCTACAAAGGGGTAATCAGAATAAAAACAGAACAGACAACACAATGGCCAAAAGAAAAGGTACAAATAGGAAAGTTAAGCACTGCTAGTCAATAACCCCACCAATATCAACAACGTGAACAATCACTTCTCAGCTCATCGCTTTTAACATGAATAAAACCATGATAAATCACATTGGAAATACAGATACAAGCTTCAGAAAAAGCATCAAAATGTGGAGGGCTTAAACCGGTGCATGGGGTCCCAGCCCTCCCCTGTTGATAACTGGATCGCCAACGGAAATACATACTTCACAAAACTGAATAACAACATTAATATTATGTACAGTATAATAGAATAATCAATGAATGTTCACAGTTAACTGACTACTATCTACGAAGGCAGAATCGAAGGATCAATAAATGTACGTAATTAACTGACTCTACTAGCAAGGAAGGTAGAATCGAAGGATCAATGAATGTTCTTAGTTAACTGACTACTAGCTAGGAAGGTAGAATCTGTTGGATAATGTCCATTGCTCTTAAGATTAAAAATCATAAATGATGCTTATAACAGAATTAATGTCCATTGTCATCAGCATCAACACCGTCACAATATAACTGAAATATTGTTAAAAGTGGCGTGAAATACCATAAACCAACCATAAGCATCAAGCGAAAGTATTTGTGTTCGTGGGAGACAAGAGTAAATATGTTATCAATTTGTTGCAATTTACACTTCCGAAAGTCTATCTCCACCAGTAACATGTTACCCGAGAGGCTTTTCGTTATCATGTTTAGTCACTTTGATCTATTTGCACCTATGCCGGAAGGAGATTGACCTCAGTTTTAATAAGTTGACCTACTTAGATTTCTTTCTGACCTTTTTTTTTATTCCACCAATAAGTATAGTAATACGAATGTAACAGAATGTACAATCAATTCCAATATTCCAACCAATCATATCACACTAGATTAAACTATGACGTAAGTAAGGCAAAGATTCTAGAAAATGCCATCTTGAAATTAACAGATTTATATATAGACCGATAACTGTATATATTGTTGATGAAGAGACATCAAAAGGTAGTCAGTGTTACATACGGTAATAGTAAAGAACAAATACACTTCGCTAACGGAATTGTAAAAATGCAGAATCTTCGTGCTCAAATTCGGAAGTGGCGAAAAGCAACAGCGACGCACAGGTATACTAGGAATAATGAATGTTCGGCCCAATTATTTGATGCCATATATGAAAATAAATTCAAAGTGGCTAAGATTCTCATCGATGGTGGTAAGGTGGATATCAATATAAAGGACGAATGTGGTGACACACCTCTGATAGCAGTTTGTAAGCAGACTACATTACAAACTGAAGGAGATGCTATCAGGTTTATTAACTACCTATGGCAGAGATGATCCAAGTTCAACACATGTAATACCTTGGGGAAGACAGCCATGAATTATGCGGAGAGTAATGGCCTAGCGAAGATCAGACAACATTTGCAGTATATACAATGGAAGACCATGTTTGACAATTTATCCTATGTAGGTTTAATTTAAAAGAACTATCATGGTTGTGGTAGAAAATTTTTTCTACATTTATGGCGAAAAAAAAAAGGTTAATTATTTACTCAAATGAGTATACACTTAAATCATTGTTCTGTTGTAGTATGTAAAATTAGATGTTTTTTTTTATTTTGTTTGCACTTGTATGTATCCATGGACAAGCATTTTTTACAGAGTTCTCTTTTCTATTAAAAGAACAAAAACATTAAGCCCATTTTTAATTCAGGATTTTACGGAGTTCCATTTCCCTATAAAAAAAAACCTTTAAATTTAGTTCTAGAAATCTTCCATTTTTAAAGGTTTTTCCCTCTCTAGTAATGGAGTCTACTCCATATCATTTCAGAAGTTGACCAAATTGTACTCAGTCGATAATAAAATATAAATATTTTATCAGCCATGCTTAAGATGCAATATATTCTAGATATGATAATTGAGGTTATGTCAATCAACTGAATCTTTTGAAGTTCAATTCCAAATACCAGTATCGCTATCATGCAACGCCCCGAACCACTTTACCTTTTTCTTCTAACAAATGTTTTTGCACTGTTCATTAGACCTGGACTCCCAATATCATATGTCGTCGTCACTGTTCATTAGACCTGGACTCCCAATATCATATGTCGTCGTCTTTTTCTGTGTTCAGTGAGTTAAAGTGAGAAGTGATTGTTCGTTTTGCTCATATTGATGGCATTGTTGACCATTACTATTTAAATTTTCTTTCCCTAATAATCGATTACGTAATCAGCGTCGTTCATTAAAATATGATCTGTATAGAAAGCATTTTAAAGATTGCAAGTCATATATGGGTGTGGCATCTATACTGAAAATACTGGACATTATATGTCATATATGGGTGTGGCATCTCTACTGAAAATACTGAACCTCGTAAGGTAAAATACATAATAAACAGACAAAAAATATTTGATTATTTAAGCATATTATTTGTACCTTTTACTAAATACGTTCTATTATCCGGTGATGACACTCAATACTGTGCGAAATTATATGTTTCTCACTCTGGTACATATACACTTTAAGGAATCGGATCCCTTTTCTATTGATTAATTCCTGCATGAAGTAGGTTATAACTTGTGTTCTCCCATTTTGCCTGTATCTTATGTATGCTTGCAATTAGGTTTATCCAATGTTTTGAATATTAATTGAGAGAATTCTAATCCTATAGACTTAATAAAATAAATTATCAAAAACACTTACATTTGACGAATATCAATGGTAGTACATAAAGTACATATACATGAAGATAATCAAAAGTGTGCTCGAATGGTTATCCAAATGCGAAATTCATTTTTGTATTTGTGTCAGAATTTGTATGCCTATATATACATTTTATGTTATATGTCACAACATGTATTATATTGTCAATAACGGAGAAGACATCTTTATGTTATATATCACAACATGTATTATATTGTAAGTAACGGAGAAGACATCTTTATGTTATATATCACAACATGTGTTATATTGTCAGTAACGGAGAAGACAGTTGATGTTATATGTCACAACATGTATTATATTGTCAGTAACGGAGAAGACATTTTTATGTTATATATCACAACATGTATTATATTGTTAGTAACGGAGGAGACATTTTTATGTTATATGTCACAATATGTATTATATTGTAAGTAACGGAGGAGACATTTATATAGGCCTGTAGCTCTTTTCACAAAAATTCGTAACTATAGTCCTAACTTTTTCACTTAAGATTATCTTACGACAATTCCTAAGTCCTTTTCACAGATTATCTTACGACAAATTTTAATCTTACGACTAAAATTACACTTACGATAAAAATTCTCCTTAGGTGTACTCGATACAACATTATGTGATAAAGTTTGTCAGTGATTTGTGACAGGTCAGTGGTTTTCTCCGAGTACTCCAGTTTTCTCCACCAATAAAACTGACCGATATATTGCTGAAAGGGGCGNNNTAAACACCATAAACCATCTTTCTTAGCAACCTAGTTTCATTTCCATAGCACAGCAAAACATTTTTTTTTAAATAAAATTATTCTATAAAATATACCCGGCACTGATTTATAAGCAGTTTTTTATGCTATGATGTGTTTGTATGTTTATATTGAACTTTTATCTAATATATGAATCGGTCACCAATAACTGCACAAAATATGAACGGGTATGATTTTCGTATAAAGGAACATTTATAATGCATGTAAATTAAAATGTCCTATAATAATTATCATTACTTGGAGTTGTGCGTCACCATCCATGCATGGTTACTTTAAGTAGAATTATATTTTAAGGGAGTGTGAAAAAAAGCTATTCATATAATTCATTTTATCGGTTATTTGTCAACAAAATATTTACCCCCCCCCGCCCTTTTTCCAATTAATCCCATCTCACATAGAATTAAACACTTGTTCTTTTACTTATGAAAATTTATTCGGATTTTTCTGAGATGTGTTTATCATCTATCAATCACGAAGACGAATAAATATCCCTGTTATATATTTATATTAATATAACAGGAGAATGTACACAAGTTTATGTATTGTCAGAGTGTTCGATGATCATCGAAGTTGCCAGAAATTAATAAATTATATTACTAATATAAGGCAAGATCAAAACGATATCATTGGATCCAGAAACTTCCAGTCCTAAAGCGACTGTTCATACAAAACTTTTGTAAGCGGAGACTGTAGATATCCAGAAGAAAATCCCGTATTCCATTTTTTTTTAAGTAAAAAATAAGAATAATAAAAAGAAGAATTTTTACCAAGTTTGCTAGTAGTCTTTTCGATAGTCGATCGTTCCCAATTTGAAATATAAAATTAAAAGAATTAACCAGATTTGTTTTCGATTTTTTTTCACTTACGATAAAAGATGAGACAACTATTTCTCTTAAGATCAAAATTTTACACTTACGACTTGTTTTTTAATTCTAAACCATTAACCTGGTTTTAAACATTTTTACGGTTGAGTGTTTTTTTTCGGTGTGGTTTTAACCATGCGGATAAATGGTTAAAGAACATCTTAAACGTGATCGAAATCACAGTTGCATATGCTTCAACCTTGTTAATTACCAGTATATGTTTGTAATAGGAACATCTGTGTATCATAGACCCATTTCCAAGTTGTTTATTGACATTCTGCATTGTTGTATTTGTTTATAAAGAATTGAATTATTTTATTTGTTGTTTTTTGTGTTGTTTTTGTTTTGTTTGTGTGTTTAAGAGTTGAATTGTTTTATTTGTTAATGAAGAATTAATTTTACTTTATTAAATAATAATCAACCATTGCGGTTTTTTTTATCTATCTTAAGCATATTTATGGTTCATGATTTAAACATGTTTCAGGTTGTTTTCAACCTTAAACAAGTTTGAGGAAAAAAACAGGCCTTATGTTATATGTCACAACAAGTATTATATTGTAAGTAACGGAGAAGACATTTCTATGTTATATGTCACATGTATTATATTGTAAGTAACGGAGAAGACATTTTTATGTTATATGTCACAACAAGTATTATATTGTAAGTAACGGAGAAGACAGTTTTATGTTATATGTCACAACATGTATTATATTGTAAGTAACGGAGAAGACATTTTTATGTTATATGTCACAACATGTATTATATTGTAAGTAACGGAGAAGACATTTCTATGTTATATATCACAACATGTATTATATTGTAGGTAACGGAGAAGACATTTCTATGTTATATATCACAACATGTATTATATTGTTAGTAACGGAGAATACATTTCTATGTTATATATCACAACATGTATTATATTGTTAGTAACGGAGAAGACATTTCTATGTTATATATCACAACATGTATTATATTGTTAGTAACGGAGAAGACATTTCTATGTTATATGTCACAATATGTATTATGATGTTAGTAACGGAGAAGACATTTCTATGTTATATGTCACAACAAGTATTATATTGTAAGTAACGGAGAAGACATTTCTATGTTATATATCACAACATGTATTATATTGTAAGTAACGGAGAAGACATTTCTATGTTATATATCACAACATGTATTATATTGTAAGTAACGGAGAAGACATTTCTATGTTATATATCACAATATGTATTATATTGTAAGTAACGGAGAAGACATTTATATGTTATATGTCACATGTATTATATTGTAAGTAACGGAGAAGACATTTCTATGTTATATGTCACAACATTTATGCTATTGTAAGTAACGGAGAAGACATTCATATGTTATATGTCACAACATGTGTTACGTTGTAAGTAACGGAGAAGACATTTATATGTAATATATCACAACATGTGTTATATTGTAAGTAACGGAGAAGACATTTCTATGTAATATATCACAACATGTGTTACGTTGTAAGTAACGGAGAAGACATATCTGAGTTGTATTACTGATGTGGGATCCTTTTATTGTTCAATGACAATTAAATATGATTAAATTAAAATGTTTCGTTCTTAATAATGTGCCTATTCACGCAATATATATATATAATCTATTAAATGATCTGTCGTGTTATTGTTGTGTCAAACCCGTGAATTTAAACCAAAGCTGAATTACTGGATCTTTCATCTTTCTAATGGATACTTAAGGTGGTACCATACACTTAAGGTAAAATTTTATCTGCTCGTTTAATTTTCTTATTTTTTGGCAGTGTGTTTGAATATATCCACTGTAATAAATATCTAAATTTTAATTAATTCAAACCAACAGACTCAGAAATATGTAGTGTTAGCTACCACCTTTACTACATTTTTTGTACCACAGGTGTCAATATATATTTGACCCTATGCAATTAATTCTACTGCCAACGTAGACATATACCACTTATCAAATGGAAGAGACCAATTTTATATTGTAAAAAACACTCTGAACCTACCAACAAGTTGTCTGAAGCTGATATCATCAAACTACTCGAGATTTTAATTTACGCATATGTGTTATGTTTGGTGGACGTGTTTTTCAACAGACAATCAGCACACCTATGGGTACCAGCTGTTGTCCAATTCTCGCCGAAAATGTTTTGTTCGCGGACATGACATGGTTAATAGTTATGGAAAATCCGTGTCACAAATGATAACGAATTATTGAAAAAGCAGTATCAAGCCAGGAAAGTGAGCGGTCATGTATTTGTTTGCTAAGAGTATCGATTTTCTTTTCTGTTTATCGTAATGACACAATCCAGTCTTTCCTCATTCATGGACTATCACCGTGTTTGTAACAAGAGTAACCCGACGGGTGCCAGTACTCAAGCAGAAACTAGTACCCGTCCGCTACACACGAGTTCACCACCGTGATTTTACATGTATGAATAGGGTTCGTGTTTATGATTAATTATTGTTGTTCCGTGTTTTGATGGACGTTGCGAATTCCACTTACAAACGATTGTAATGTTGACAGTTCATGTTTTATTAATATGTTTAATGTGCATTACGAATATTTGTATTTATTGAAATATACTGGTGTTAAGCACAATTTATCAGTTGATGTTCGTGTTGGGCGTTGAGCACTAATCGACAGGCTTCATCACTGGAGCAGGAACACCGCTCTGTGTTTCGCGTCGCTTAATATTAGTTTTTTGCTCTCTGTATAATGTTGATTTGTAGATAGTTTTTGTTGTCCTTTTGCTCTGGTTCGTTTGACAATTGTATTGTCTGTCCTTCAATTTACTACTTCATGTTACCCCCTTTGGTATGTTTCTGTTTTTTTACTTCCTTATCCCCATTTAACCCCAACATTACGTTTTCCTTATATTTCCATAATAGTTTGATCAATTAAATGTATGGTGTGGCCATGGCCATATACTAAATAAAAAATACATTTAATTTAAACATATTTTATTTTCATAAAACAACAAAAGGATCGGACACAAGTAATGAAACGTAGAAATGTCTACTCCGTTACTTACATTATAATACATATAGTGATATATAACATATACTTTACATATATACACTGAAATAGCTAATAGAAAATACAGTAACACAGATGCAGCATGAATATAGGTGGTGGTTTTTTTAAACAATTCAATCACACCTTTTGATTATTTTTAATTGAAAGGGGACTCGATTTTCTTAATGATATTTGTATTGGAGTAAAAATCAGATAATCTAACTCTGTGTAATGAGCGTAAACTAACAGGTACAAATATACGCCATGTGATAAAAGAATATCGTACACTATTTTACAAGACAGGACATATATTTTGGCCATTGCAGTGTCTGTTCTTCGATTTACCACTTCTGATTACACATTTGGTATCTTCACACTGCCCTTGTCATAATAAAGGTGTAGTCAAAAGCCGAAATGTTCAGGGTTCCCAGTAGAGTTACTCATCGTATTATCTATCATGTACTTTCTATAAAGATCAGGGATTAGGGTTATGATGTGTAACTCCACTTTCATCAACAATATTTCAGCTATCAACAAACTAGACTCAGTTCGTCAGCGAACATGTATTGCACCAATACATGTGTTGCCACAGATGTATTGGAATGAGGGATATACATGTTAACGCTACTCTGAATTAGCTTGAACTTTAAAAGATTCAGAATCATATCTATTTCAAATCTATATATGGGTGGAAAGATATTGTTCGTATATATCTAATATAATATTCGGCTGTGAAAACAAGATGATCGACTTCTCAAATTCTATTGAGTAGATTCTGACACTAGAGAAGGCAAAATCTTTTGAAATGAAAGATTTCTATTTAACTGATTTGTCTTGTTTTTTTGTTTGTTTTTTTTTGTATAGAAAAGGGATCCCTGTATAACTGATTGAATATAATTTTGTCTATGAATATATTGTTAGGCAAATATAAATTACATATATTTTTGCAACTAAACCACAAAACATCTAATTTTATATACGACAACAATGACGAGTAATGTGTTTACTTATTTGAATAATAGATTGACACCTATTTTTTCGTCATAAATGTGGTATTTTCTACCACTATGCCAATAGTTCTTTTAAATTAAACAAGCCTCTTGTAAACTGTTATACAGAATCGTCCATTGTACATACTGTAAAGTTTCAATGATCTTCGTCAGACCATTACTCTCTGCGTAATTCATGGCTGTCTTCCCAAGATCATTGGACTTTTTGAGCTTGGATCCGCTCTGCCATAAATAGTTAATAAACTTGACAGCCTCTTCTTCAGTTTGTAATGTCGTCTGCTGACATGTGGCTATGAGTGGAGTGTCGCCACAGTCGTTCTTCATATTGACATCCACCTTACCATCATTGATGATAATTTTAGCCAGTTCGAAGTTATTTTCATATATGGCATCAAACAATTTGGCCGAAAATACGTCATTCCTGGTATTCTTCGGGGTAGATTTTCCTCTCCTCCATTTCATAATTTTTGTTCGCAGATACTTCATTATAATATAGCTGGTAGCGTATACGTGTACGTTACTATTAACGTATGTCACACTAACTACTTTATGATGTCTCTTCTTCCACAATATATACAGTTCTTAATCTATAAATAAACCTGTTAATTTCAAGATGACATTTGTTTATTTCCTGTTAGAGGTTGTGTCCTTCTTGGCGTAATATTTACGTCATAGCTTAATCAAGTATTGTGGGATGATAGTGATTGGTTGGGCGTTAGAGCTATAAGTACTGTTAATGTCAAGATATCCTATGTTTCTTGATGTAATGTTAGTCCTACTTTCTTGCAATACTGACGTCATATTTTAAACTAGTGTCGATTGGTTTGGCTTTTAGAGTTTATTGTACTTTATTCCATATTCGGACTACCAACGTTATTTACGGAATGAATAACCTCGTGAACCAGAAATAAGTCAACCAATTAAAATCAAGATAAATCTTCCAGTGCCAATTTTGATGATCGTGTTTGCTATTGTCATGTGGGGAAGTATATCTGCTGGTGGGCGATTAGTCCTAGGGGTAACATCCGCTTAGTAATTAGTGTTTCGGTGCTGACAAAGGGAAGTTTAAACACTGTTGGTCAACACCTCCACTAGTACGAGCAATCACCTATTACAGGGTATCTTTGAACATGATAAAACTATCCATGTCATATGACATTGGAAACCTAGATCCTAGTTTGAGCCAGGACACAGACACAACAATATGGCGGTGTTAGACCGGTTAATGGGACCCCAACCATGCCCTATTGATAGCTGCATCTTCAGCCGCAAAACACATATAAACAATAAGGGTAATAAGCAAATTACCGAACACAGAGCAATCTTCCAAAGGGAAATTCAAAAAATTTAAAATACGTGCACATATTCGCTTCCACCCCACAAGACCATATACTTTCATAAGAATGAATGATATTATCGCCATGGACAGTACAAAAGGAGGGTCTAGGTATGTTCGTGGCTAAATGACAATTATCTAGGAAGGTATAATATATTGGTTAAAGACCATTACTCCTAGAACAAAACAAAAAAGAAGAGATAAATTATACTTCTTACAGATACGCATCAAAATAAATTAATGGTTTATGTGAGAGAGCAGAATAAATATACCATTCATATCTTGGAATTTACAGTTTCTAAATAATGTAATATGTTAAAACTCCGCCAGAAATATGTCAGCTAATCAAAAGCTAAGATAAATCGTTCTCTGCCGATTTTGGTGATCGTGTTTGCTACTATCACTTGGGGGTATATCTTGCTGGTGAGCTATTAGTCGCGGGGTAATACCCGCTTAGTGATCAGTGTTTTGGCGTAGACAAAAGAAAGTTTAAACTCTTGTTAGTCAACAACTCCACCAGTATCAACAAAACGAACAATAACCTATCTCCTGGTCTCTGAGCATGATAACAATTATCCATGTCATATGACATTAGGCATTTAGATCATATTTTGGGACAGACACAATAATATTGCGTTGCTAAACCGGCTAATGGGACCCGAGCCATGTCACTGTTGATAGCTGAATCTCCAACCGAAAACCACATATAGACAAATACATGCAATGAATTGCTTCCATCCAAAAAGGCCACATACTATCACAAAAATGAATAATACCATAGCCAATGGACAATGCAAAATCAGGGTCAATGTATGTTCGTAGGTAAGCGACAACTCTCTAAGATGGTAGAAAATGTTGGTTCAAGACCACAACTCCTAAAACCAAAAACCAAAAACCAAAAATTAACTTCTAACATATTTGATATAAATTTGTCATAAGCATCAAAATCAATTAATTGTCCATGTGGGAGACCAGAATGAATATGTAGGAATTGACAGTTGATAATGTAATATGTTAAAGGTAAGTTCCATCTCCGTCAGTTATAAGTTACTGAGCAACAATTTTCTATGCTGTTTGGATGGATCATTTGCTGCCAAATAATGCTACTTATGTTTGAAGGAGATTAGCTTGACCAAGATGACTAATTCAATTTCTGGCTCACGTGCTTCTTTATTCCGCCAAGAGGTTAGTAACCCGGATATAACATAAATTACAATAAACTCCAAAAGCCCAAACCAATCATTATCATCAAATATTAATAGATTCAACAGTGACGTATGTATTATGCAATAATAGTACACATCTCTTCCGTGAAACAAATGTCATTTTGAAATCAATAGACGGATAACTGTATATATATTGTTGAAGAAGAGACATTGAAAAGTAGTTAGTGTTACTTACGGCAACAGTAACGAACTCATTCACTTCAGTAACCATATTAAAATGAAGTATCTGCGAGCAAAAATTATGAAATGGAAAATCAAAAAATCAACAGAAAAATACTCCAGAATTAATGAATTTTCTGACCAATTTTTTGATGCCATATATGACAATAATTTCAAATTGGCTAAAATTCTCATCGATGATGGTAAGGTGGATGTCAAAATAAAGAATGCCTGTGGCGACACTCCACTCATAGCCGTTTGTCAGCAGACGGCATTACAAAATGAAAAAGAAGCTGTGAAGTTTATTAATTATTTATGGCAGAGCGGTTCTAAATTCCACTCCTCAAATAAATCAGGGAAGACAGCCATGAATTATGCGGAGAGTAATGGTCTGATGAAGATCGTACAGAATCTGCATTATATACAATGGACGGCTCTGTATGACAATTTATACAATGTAGGTTTAACATAAATGAACGATAACTTGTGTGGTAGAAAGGTTTAAATGTACTGCACAAAGTTTACATTATAAACAATATATCTTCAATAAGCAAATGAAATGGTGTACTCGATTTGCTAAGTAAACATTTCTGTGTTTCATTAATTTTGTTTTGCTTTTTGATATCTATGTTCTATTTTGTATCAATTAAGACGTTGTTTGTTTCCTATGTTATATGTCACAACATGTATTATATAGTAAGTAACGGAGAAGACATTTATGAGTTATATTACTTGTGTCGGATCCTGCTGTTGTTTATTGACAATAAAATATGTTTAAACAATAAAGGTTGTTTTTTTATGTGAGTTTATTCTCTCAACGCATATTTATTCGATTAAATAATCATACGAATGCAGTAAAATTGAATGTGGGTGGGAAATGGGGGAGGGGGGGTTGGGGGATTGGAATAACTGCATTTTATGGTTCGAGGCATAAACAATTTTCGAGGTATCTTTGATATGGATTGTAGTCACATCATATACCTGTAACAACAACTTCCATAGCTTGTCTTGTGTTTATCAAATATCATAGAAAAAGATGAACTTGATTCATCAACACCATCAGCTGTGATATGAAACTGCTCCTCCTCCTACTCAACTTGCATTGTTGCATTAACCGGAAGTCTGAATTGGTTCATGAATGATTATAATGTGATTACTAATATTATTGATTTGCACTCATTGATTTTCATTTTGCAGCTGTTAAAGAACGCTCTTTGACAATCCACCTTGACATATTCTTTACCTTACCCTTACACCTCGTCCTGAAATGATTACAAGAAAAACCTACTTTATGTTCTAATTCGTACCTCAAACTAACATAAAGTATTTATTTTCAATAAAAATACAACACCGTGGTATCATTATGGGATCAGCTCACAAAAGGAGTGCAGCTAAGCTTCGATCAAAACAAAGAAAGGGTGAAAGGGGTGGTAAAGAAAATAAAGTCGTGTTGACAATCATCTGAAATAACAAAAATAATATATACAACAAAAATAGTATACGAATAAATCAAATGCCAAGATTTTTGGTGACAGACATTCTAGATTCTAAATTTTCTTTGACATATCCGTCCTTGGCCTTATCACTCTTCCACCGGCCATGCTTTTTGAACATCCGATCTGCAATACCTGCCGAGGCTGCTGTGCTAGCGCCACCAGCCCTTAGACTGTGAAGACCGAACTTACATTTATCGAGACCTAATGACTGCAGAGCTGATAAAAGGACTTCTCTAGCAGTAGAATATGACAGCTTGCTGTTTTTACGTAACATGTAACTGTTTGAACCCTTGCAATAAGTAAAACTTCTAAAAATAAAATCAGTACTATCTGGTTCAATATGGGATAATGCTAAGTACCGCCTTAGCATGTGAACAGGACAAGTAGCATTGTCAGCTATAGAGATAATGACGTCTTTGCCCTCCCTGTACACATCAGTTTTACTCTGTTCTAAAACTAATTTAACATGATCTGAATAAAACATTATATTATTGCGTTTTAAATTTGCCAATTCAGAAAAAAGTAAGAAACCTGAAAAGCAAAGTAAACACATACAAGCGATTCTCAGATCTTTAAGATGAGCATCAACATTACCATAAACTAAAACAATTTGTCTTAAAATTTCTGGTGTAAAAGGTTCTTTTTTGTTTACAAAGTGAACAACAGCCCTCAAAGCGCCTTCTTTTACAAAAGACACCAACTCGGAATTACATGGATTAACGACACCAGCGATATTATGTGCCCAACTAATAGCGTAAAACGCTTCATTAATAGTACTTGTAGACTTTTTGAACGTTGACAAGTGCATTAAATATAAAGAAACGTTAACATCTGAAGCGGGAAGGTTAGAAATGTTATAAGGTACACACCATTTACACCATTTGTTGAAAGCGCCCTCGTAAGATCTCCTGGTGTTTACAGCTTTAGACTGTAAACAAAAATCTGGCATCTCCAGCAATAAAGGCTCCAAGTTGGTATGCACGGGATGGTTCATTATAGATCTCCATCTTTGAGATTCGTACACTGCTGAAAAACGTATATACAATAAGAAAATGATAAAATCTAACGGGAGTGATAGACCGAGTATGAACAAGAACGACCATGTCCACTACACCATGATAAATACATGTATACTAAGATCTTGTGTCCACATATCTAAAACTATATGTCAAAAATAATTATGTATTAACAGAACATATTATTCAAAAGAAAATAAAGTAAATATAATAATAAATTTATCTAATCATGTTAATTTGTTAAACATACCCAAGTTGCACTATACCTATACATGTACATGTAGACTCAATCATTAATGTCACATCGCATCTCAATAACAAGGATGACCGATCAAATTATTCTTCATTGATCATATTACTATGAAACTATATTCAAAAACAGTTATGCATTGAACCTGACAGCCAATACTGGCGAATAGAAAGGTTCTGCTCCAAATATAGAACGGTCGTTTGTACCCTTTTTGTAAATGCCGCTTTTATTTTTGAATTCTATCACTTCACTAACATAATTCCTATAAACCAAATGTTTATCAAAAATAAAAGGCCAATATGGCGCTGAAGGCCACCTCGGGACTATTAAAGTCCCTCTTGCTTTACAAAACAACAAATGTTTAATAGTTCGCAAGACGCTGTAAATCGGCGGTACGAGCCAGTTGTTATCAAAACCCCAATGTTGTGTAAATGCATCAACAGATTCAGAGAAAGGGTTCCAGTACCTGGAATTAAACCTGCCGACGTTAGTGTTCCCAGAGTTAGCAAATCTATCAATCGCATGAGGACCCCATATATTGTCTATGAATTCAAAAAATTCACATGTGACTCCCCAATCTTCATGATCAACAATTGTGCTAATGTAATCCGCCTTGGTATTTTCGGAACGGGGAATCCACTGGATATCAATGAAAATACATTTTGCGGAACATATCGTGAATATGGACCGAGCTAAAGCTTGCAAATCTAACTTCATACTACCAGACTTTACAATTCTGATACAGTTCTGGTTATCTGTAAACCACTTTAAGGTTTTACCCTTTAAAACATCCTTAAAGGACAGCATAGCTTGTTCTATAGCTCTCATCTCTCGCCATGTCGAGCTATTACTTTTTTCGTTTTCACTCAAATTCATATGAAACACTTTACTATCCAGCTCAACGTGTGAGCCCCAGCAGCAAAACTGCTAGCTTCTGAATAAATAATAACAGATGAACGGCTATACGACGCCAACTCTCTAATATTTATCGCTTGAACCCTATTTAACCAAAATAACAACTCTCCTTTGATATGACAACCGTCAGCGAGCTTTAAACCGTTATCCCATGATAACCTTGATTCTATTGTCATATAACAATACCTCGTCATTAGCCTGGTTACATTACCTATAACAGGTGACATAGAAATTATTCTACCTGTTACTTGAGCTAAAAGGCGTGCTGTAATAAAAGGTAATTTTGATAAAAGATACTTCAAAGCATCAATAAGATCAACTATTCTCCTATCGGGAATACTTAAAGAGTAATCTAGAGAATTCCATACAATGCCAAGCCATTCTAAACTTTGGACTGGTGTAAAAATAGACTTGTCCTCATTTATCAAAAAACCAGCGTCAATAAGGGATTGTCTTACGAAGACGGAGTTTTGTGAGCAATCTCTCAAACTGAAGCCAATCCCAAATCCGTCATCTAAATAGATGACAATATTAATACCATTTTGTCTCCAAAATTTAACCAAAGTTTTCAAACACTTTGTAAATAAAAAAGGCGCGGAGAGGAGTCCAATTGGGAGAACAGTAAAACAAAAATATTTCTGACCCCATGAAAACCCCAGGTATGTCTGCTGTTGGGGGCACACATCAAAGTGGTGGTACCCACTTTTCAAATCAAACTTGAAAATATAGCACCCTTTACTAAATAACTGAATTGCGACCTTCCAGTCTTCATATTTGAACTTTTCTTTGCGAACGGACTTGTTCAAAAGGCTCAAGTCTAATATGAGTCTTTGTTTACCAGCTTTGTTAGTAGCGACACTAAGGGGACTGACTACGAAAGGTGTAAAAGGCAACTCCTTCACACAGCCACTGGCAAGAAGTTCAGAAACTGATTTATCAACAAAATCACTATTTATTGTTTTTCAAAAACAACCTACATGGACTTTTAATTAAAGGAATAATATAACCTTCTTTGACTGTACTCAATACAAAGTCGCTAGCACCTATTTTCTCTCAATACTCGGCATGTTTAGCGAGTCGACCTTTAACCCCATAGAAATTTTCGGTGCCACATTTTTCAGAATAATGAACTTGCTTTATAAAGATATCAAAATCTGTGTTACTATCACTTCCCCACTCAGGAAGAGCGGAATCAAAAGAATACTTATCTTTAGAATCTGTTGGGGCGTTGATATCCTGATCCAGTCCATTTTTTCGCCAATCCAGAGTTGAAGGTATTTGTGTTGGGGCAGTTGACCTTCCAGTGTCCATATTCCTTGCATGCGAAACAGATGTCCCACTCGCACGGTCCCCGCCGTGCATTGCCCCCACGAAAGGGCGGCTGCTGTACAGAACGGCGACTGTAAGTTTCGGCAAACACAGGATTTGGTGCGGTTTCTGGCTTTTGTGGTACGGGATACGGTCTAGAACGGGAGTTAGACTTCTCTTTAATAACCTTAGCTGCCCTAGAATCAGCCTGCTTGAATTTCTTATCGTCATCAGAATTGTCAGCAATTGAATTAGCCTCGTATTCTCTAACAGTAGCCCAGTCCCCCGTTGATGTGTCGGCAATTTTGATCAACTTATTTCTGGTTTTTATTTTGCTGACAAGATCGGCAATTGCATCAATAGCAATAGGCTTGGTTACTTGTTTCTGAAGCTTGTGCAAACCATTCAGAATGTCCTCATTGAACACAAATTGAATTTTGTTTCCCTCTTTCTTGAATTTTTGATTAACGTCATCTTTAACCTTCTGAGTGAAACTATCTTGCTCGGAAATTAAATCCTGCTTCAAATCAACCGGCTTGAAATCTAAATAAGATTTGAACAATTGGAAAGTATCTACTAGATCAGATTGGGGAACTGAGGCTCACATTGTCTATGTGTAGATTCATGATCTAAAATATCTTCAATGGGTTCCGACATTACTAAGAACTTTTGTACGGTAATTGTAACAAGCTTACTACTTAAAGGCTGAGCGTTGAATGATTTAAAACTAAGTTTTAATATATAATGAAAACAAATTCCCACTTTAAACGGAGGAATCATGCAATACATGTATTCATACCTACATACAGGTATACAAATAGCATTCACCAATGAAATACATATTTGTAATAAATACAAACACGTGACGGTAGTCGATAGTAAACACTACCACGTGTACAATACCACGTGTAAACCATACGAAAATAAATACATATATGTTCACCATGTTATCTTTTTGATGAAAACACTGCAGTGACAAATACACACAAATTACAATTTTGCAATGAAAAACAAACGATCTAATTTGATAAACGATATACCGATCATGATTTAGGTCTTGAATTCTTACTACATTTGGTGTTCATTTCATTTAGAAATCCCGCTGTGATTGGTCAAATGATTGACATATGACTTCAGAATTGAAACTGCATTAGTTAAGCCACTCCCACTTCCGGGAAATATTTTCACACGTTATAAACACTAATGGCTATATGCACTTAATCCTTCTGCTGATAATAATTTAATTTATTTCTTCTCACAATAAATATAGATTTTTCAGAAACAAACATTTTACTTTCTTTGTATGAAACCTTAATTCCATAAATTGTCACACGGAATCTTCCAATTTTGCTTAATGCACATTTTTTATGATATTCTATTGGTCATTCCTCTCTCCATAATTACGTATTTTGAAATGTTGAACCGCTCTGTCTGAAGGAGCTAATAAACATGACAGTTTTTTTCTTCAGACGTCACACAGTTCGAGGTTTATTTACATATGGCATCAATAATCGTTTTGAAAACTAGTCAATCCTGGTATTCGTGTGTCCTGATTTTTACCTTTATATATCAATTGCCTTTGAATCGAACTGAATGTCAGTGTAGCTACACACAAAAGCCAAAGCTCCATGTCAACAACTCCCCAACGAAGAAGCGGGATAACGAGCTTTCCTGAAACGAATTAATCATCATATTAAACATACTTCCATTAATCCGCTATAGATGCAGGCATTCTGACTGTTTGCATAATATTTATGGCCATTTTGTTCATTGTTTGACAGTTTCTCCAATAAATGCGGATGTCCAAACATATTTGATGTTAATATAATTTTTCTTTTGATTAACAAAGATGACGGCCTTTTGTCATTGCTAGTTTATAATTTACATTTTGTTCATTCACAAGGTATTTGAGGGATTTTAGAAACAAAGTAAAGTATAACGATGACTGGGTAACTTGTAAACTCCCTTTAAATGAATAGACAAAATTCCCACACACCCTGCATGTCTCTTAGTGGTGAATGTTGCAACATACCTATTTTAATGCACATCGCTCTCCTGACTCGTTATTGGAACAGAGTTGTCTTGACGTTGTGGTCCCTGTTAATTCTATGACTCAGTGATTAAGATGCATCCATATCTGATGCAATCGGAGCACCTTGATCTCGTGTTGGTATCGTCTGGTGTTTTTCTTTAGCATTTTTGACGTCGTAGGTTTGTCTATAATCCTTTTATGGAGGATCGTGATGTCGTTTTGGTCGCTTCATGTCTAAGTCAGGTATAGTATATCGTTTTTTTTCAAAATTTCTGCTATGATTTTTTTTAGAGGTTTCCGTTTTGTGCAAACTAGCCAGGTCATAATGAGTGAGAATAATCACGTTATTTTTTTCAGCGCAAAAGAGGAACGGATCGGAATGGTAATTTACTATAATTAGGAATATTATTATAAAACTGAAACAATTCACTTTTACATGTATTTAAGTGATTTATCTTATAAATTAAATAAAGCGTATTATTAAAGGTTCTACTCCCATTTTCTGAACTATACCTGAACAATTACTGAACGCTATAATCGAACCTATTTCTTTTCACAATAAATTTGGGATTTTAAAGCGCAGAATTTTAGTTCCTTTGAATTAAACCTACCTTCCATAAATGTCATGTGGAATCTTCCCTTGTATTTGATCCACATTTTGAATGATCTTAATCAGGTCAATATTCTCCGCATAATTAATGGAAGTATTTCCTGAATCATTCGATTTTTTTTTTATCTTAGAACAGCTTCTTCCTCATTTTGGTAATGTTGTCTGCTGACAAACGGCTATGAGTGGAGTATCGCCACATCCATCCTCTATATAAACATCCACCTCACCATCATTGATGAGAATTTTAGCCAGTTTGAAATTTTGTTATATATGATATCAAGTAACAGTCCGCCGATCCTGGTATACTTGTGTTTTGATTTTCCTTTTATTATCCATTTCAAATTTGTGCACGCATAAGCTGCTTTCCAATACCAGTAGCGGAGATAATATGTTTGTTACTGTTGGTGTATGTAACACTAATTTCAAGATGAGATATATTTCCCGATTGAAGCTTTGTCCTACTTTCATGTAATATATACTACGTCACTATTTTAAGAAGTTGTGTCTTATTTTGGTGTAATATTTACGTCATAGCTTAATCTAAATGTCTTTGTTCATGATGGTTGGTTTGACTTTTGGAGTATGTTGTACTTTCTACTATATTCGGAAGTGACCATCGTGGCAGTGATCGTATGGTAGTTAACATTTTAACATATTAACGACCATATTTCATTGTTAAATTAATAATACAAATAGAATGATCTTTTGATATTTATACGAATGATCTTCTAATAAGACGTCCCTTAAAGGACATCGACACATTGAACAGACATAAAATGTCATTAAAATTCACATCAGTAACACAGCTTCGACATTTCCGCATGTCACCGACCATATGTCATCATTGAGCTCATAGGACAATGAAATCGAATGATTGTTTGAAGATGTGAGGTTTGGCACCAGAAATAAAGCTAAAGCCCAACGCATTTTAATAAAAGTGACGGTATCAAACCAGGAAATGATCCGTTATTTATTTTTGTATTTGGGGTATCGCTTTTGCCTCTATGTAATTTAAGAAAGATCATAACTGTTCCCACCTGTATGTTACTTTTATCTTTAATTGTATTGCAAAACTGACGTACAAATTATTTACATCCATTGAATATGATACATATATTTGACAGTTTACTAAAACATAACTTTGTCAAGATCATTCTTATTTCAGCATTTCATGGTGAAAATTTAAATGGTTCCGTTGTAACTCGAATGTATTACTTCATGTTGTTTTAAGATTGCACCTCGTTTCGAAAGATTTGCTGTCACCACCATGACTTGGCTAGCCGCTATGGAATATTTGTGTCAAAAAACAACCATGGGTATTTTCCGTTTGTGTTGGTCACAATCGCTGTCATCGTCCCATTCATAAATTATCACCGAGTTTTTCATACGGGTGCCACTAGAGGAGCAGGAACGGCTTACCATCTAGAGTACGCGAGATCGTCCCTATTATTATATGTTTTAGTGTTGTTCATTTTGTAAACTTACATATTTTCTTTTTTTAGTTTCATGCTGTGATGTACGATACGATCTCAGCGTACAGACCATGTTGTGTACCTCTTTACTCCTATTTGCTTTGTTTGTTTTGTCGGGGATTCCTGTTTTATTTATATTATTGGATTTATTTTCAAATACTCTTGTCCAAGCACAATGTACTCATCCTTTAACAGTAACATGAACGGTGTTATTAATGGCAGAAAAAATGCTAAACCTTCGGTGCACCGATTTCACCACCCGTTTTTAGATTGTGTTGTTTTGCTCAATATTCAGCTTTCTGTGACGTGTTTTGATCATCATTGTTTGTCTTCTTGTTCATTGTTTTCGACATTTTGTTGTCTCTCCGTCTGATAACATTTTTTGTGTCTTCAAATCTTTCTTGGGATTGCCCTCGTAGCTCATTTATGTCTTAAATTACACCGTTCTCACCTATATTACCTTTTGTTGTGTTTTCATAATCATTTATTCATATAAATATAAATAGCAAGAATAAACACGCACCAAAGAACAAATTGTTTTCATTAATGCATATTTTATTGTCATAAAACAACATCAGGATCCGACACATGTCATGCAACTTAGAAATGTCTTCTCCGTTACTTACAATGTAATTGATGTTGTGACATATAACATAGGAAATATATATTGCTTTAATTAATACAACAAAGTATCATATGCACATTAAAAATAATGAAACACAGGATCAGAATGCCATCTGCGCGGTTTTTTCCTAATAAATAGAGCACATCTTTTGATTCACTTCATAGACATTAAACCGACGCTGAAGCTAGTTTGACAGAGACTCATAGAAACTTCTCAAGTAATGTAAAAACATTCATTAAACCTAAATGCAAACAGACAAAAAAATAATAAAATGCGGAAAAAGCACGTGTTGTAACCCAGCTCATACAGGAATTATTCAATGGAAAAGGGACCCGATTCCTTAATGTATATATGTACTGGGGAAAAACAAGTCTAATAATTTAACTCAGTATCACAAGTGTCACCCCCCGAATAGGAGAATGGGTAAAGAAATAGGTGGAAATGATAAATTGAAATTATCAAGTATATTTTGTCACCTTCCACTACAATTTATATATTTTACATAGCAGTAAGAAATGTTCATCATCTTTAGTAGAGACCCCACATTAATATCTCTAATAATTAAGGATGTGCTTTATCATCTTCAGTAGAGGCCCCACGTTAATATCTCATAATTTAGAATGTGCTTTCTTGTCATATTTTAACGAACATCACAGATTTCGTAAGCGGGTATGTATTACACTAAATCACCTATTGTCAAAAAGGTAAGGGGTTGAGAATTGTATGCTTTAGTTCAGCTTGAACTTTTAAAGATTCAGTTTACTGACACTCCCTCCATTGGATATCTAGTCTATTGCACATCCTAAGTCTGACTGGTAGAAAGACTGATGATATATATATATATATATTTAATCTTATATTCGGCTAGTTAAACTTTGAACCACGTCTCAAATTATGTGGTGTATATTCCGATATTGGAAGGAGCATACCTTGGAATGGAAAAATGGAAGAATTCTACAACTGGACTTGGTGGTTGTTATATAGAGAAAAGAGATTCCCGCCAAAAAATTAAATATTAACAAAGCTGAAAATACTCTCGTCTATGAATACAGAATGGTGGAAAGAAATATAGCAAAACATATAATTTCATATACGACAAAAGGACAATGATTGATGTGTTAATTCGTTTGAGTACGTCGACATAAATGTCAGCTTTCTCCCTCAAACAGTATCGTTCCTTTAAATGAAATCTACATAGTGCAGATCATCATGCAAAATCTTCCATTGAATATACTGCAAAGTCTGTATGATCTTCATCAAGTCATTCCTCATCGCATAATTCATGGCTGTCTTCCCCAAATCATTAGATGTGTAAAATTTGGAACCGCTCTGCCATAAATACTTAATAAATTTGACAGCCTCATCTTCATTTTGTGATGTCGTCTGCTGACAAACCACTATGAGTGGAGTATCCCCATATTCGTCCTTTATATTGACATCCACCTTACCATCATCGATGAGAATTTTCGCCTGTTTGAAGTTATTTTCATATACGGCGTCAAATAATTTGGCCGAAAATTCGTCAATCCTTGCCAACTCGGGTGTTGCTTTTTTTCTTCTCCATTTCTGAATTTTTGCACGTAGATACTGCATTGCGTTGGTGAAGTGTACTTGTTCTTTACTATTCCTGTATGTAACACTAACTACTTTTTTCAACAATTTATGCAGTTAGCAGTCTACGTATAAACCTGTTAATTTCAAAATGACATTTGTTTCTTGTAGGAATTTGTCCTACTTTCCTGTACTATTTACGTCATAACTGTTTGATGATACTGATTGGTTGGGCTTAAGGACTTTATTGATCTTTATTATATATTCAGTTTACCACATGTATTGGCGGAACGAAGAACAATGTCTCCCAATGTCGATATACCTCAAGCATATGCGTCTTTACCCGAGAGGATATAAACCAAAGTGCTCAAATATGATAGCTGAGAGCTACTCCAGTAACCTATGACTGGTAGACATTGACCTTAGTTTTAGTAAATACATTATGGTGGAGTTATAAATAGTAACAAATTGATGACCTAATTATACTGGTCTTCCACGAAGAACATTAATTTCTTTAGATGCCATGACAATAAATAACATGAAAAATATAGAATAAGTCACCATAGGAACAGTTCCGAAATCGAATATGAAAATTGTATAAAGAGGTCAATTCGATAGCTCGAACACACAAAGATATGAACACTTATTTTCCTAATGAAATATGACAAAGGCATATCAAGAAAAAGTGGCGTGGTTAAATGGGCACACATTTATATTAAATCTGTAAGACATATCAGTTTCGAAAAGTTTGAAGATACCAAAGGAATAATAATAAGTCATATATTTAAGACAGACAGACAATACAACGACCAAAAGAAAAAGGACAAATATCAAATGATCTACAGAATACTACAAAGGAAATAAAAGATCGAGCAGCATGAACCTCACTAAAAACCAGGGATAAACGCAGGTACTCTGGAAAGGTGTGTGTTTTGTCTTAAGTGTAATGTTCTTGAATCAACAAGTTCTACTATCCTAGCTAGTTGTATGTAACTACGAGAATTTATTGACTCTGTTATTGTACTCTCCATACTTATGTTGTAATTCACTTTCATGATAGTGTGTAATCTTTGTGAGTAGCAGTAAATCTGTGCAGGGTTTAGTCATCGTTTGGTCCAGTTATAGTCTGTGCAGGGTTTAGTCATCGTTTGATTATATATATATTTTGCCATTGGAGATCCAATTACAAAGTGGAGGAGGGTTGGGATCCCTTTAGGTAGTTTAATCATGCCACACTTGCATGCCTATCCCAAGCGAGCACCTGGATTGCCAAACGTTTAATGTCATCATCTGTTTTATGTTCAATGACATGAGGAGTGAGGTGATTGCTCATTTTCTTGATATTGATGGACTTGTTAACCTTTACTATTTAAAATCGTTCTTCACAGGACTATGTCTAATAAGCCATTTAGATGTTGAAACACTGACTGCTTTATAGATGATACTTTCAGGGACTAATAGCCCATTGATAGAGATGAAATCACTGACATTTAATTTAGTGGTGCTTTAACGTCCATCTGGTATAACTTTGATAATTTATGTTATTTATGGTACTATTTCATAAATATGTTCATTATTGTGGACTCAACCCCAAAAAAAAATTACACCGACGAGATTCTGGAATAAAAATCATCAGGTTAAGATCATAGTGCAAAAATAAAATAAAAATCAAGAGATTAATTAAGCCAAAGGAAGGACATAAACACATCAATCAAAATAGTCATAGATTACCAAGGTTACCAATGCCTGAGGACGATTTACCTGAGTTTTAATAACGTGACCTATTTAAAGTTCTGGTTGACGTTGGTGTTCATTTCGTCTATGCTGATTGGACCCTTTGATGTATTTGCGCACGGCTAAAGTGACCCATGGCTGAGACAGATTGACCTTAATTTTATCGAGTTGACGACCGGCTTGGTCATCCGAACATATAACAAATTACAATAAACTCTAAAAGCCCAACCAATCATTAGCACCAATTAACTAGATTTTTCTATGACGTAAGTAATACAAGGAAGCATAACACAGCTTCTTCCAGAAAACAAATGTCATCTTGAAATAAACATATATATGCCTATCTTCACTAACGTTGTGAGTTCGAATTCTGCTCAGGCGAGGCGTGCTCGATACAACATTATGTGATAAATTCATCAGTATCTTGCGGAAGGTCGATGATTTTCTCCGGATACTCCGGTTTACCCCACCAATTAAACTCACTGGAATGAAATAACTGAAATATTGTTGAAAGTGGCATCAGACACCATAACCTTAACGCCAACTGTAACCGAAATATACATGTTATTGTTAGGGATGTTATTCTTCATAGAAAAAATGTACATACTCAATAAGCGAATTAAAAGGTGTGCTTGAATGGTTAGCAAAACAGTTCTGTATTTGTTTAATTTCAATTTACCTTTTTCATGTCTATATACTCTGTTGTATTAATTACGATATTCCAGATCTTGCGGTCCCTAACATGATTTCCTGGATGGAGGGTTGCTAATAACAAGTAAGCTATTGAACCAAGGATGCCACTAGTGGATCAGGAACTGCTAACCCTTCCGGAGCACCTGAGTTCACCCCGGTTTTTATTAGTGGGGTTCGTGTTACTAGATCTTTAGTTTTATATGTATGTTTTATAGATCTTTGTTTTTCCTTTGGTACTTTTCTTTTGGCCATTGTGTTGTCTATTCTTCTTCGATATACGAATTCTGATTGCCCCTTTGGTACCTTCAAACTCCTTTTGGTTAAGTTGAAGTCATCACTTCGAAAGTTTTGCGGTCGCCACCATGAAATGGTTGACTGTTAAGGAATATCTGTGTCACAAATGACCATGGATATGTTCTACTTGTCGTAAACACGTTCCTCATTCATGACTTATCACCGGGTTTGTAACTAGATTAACAGTATGGGCGCCACTTACTCTATCGGAGCGCCAGAGCTTACACCCGGTTTTCAGTGGGGTACGTGTTAATCGATCTTTTGGTTTATATGTGTGTTTTGTAGATCGTTGTTTGTCCTTTTGTCCTTTCTCTTTTAGCCATTGTGTTGTCTGTTCTTCCTTGAAGCGCGGATTCTGCTTACTCCTTTAGTTTCTTGAAACTATTCCTTAAAGAAGGGAAATGCTAAACGTTAAAATTCTGGTGTTTCGGTTTGATAGGAAAGCCATTTATATAAAATAAGACTCAATCTAGTTATATGGTGGAATACCACAAGAATACCAATTAGTAATGAAATTGATGGTCAGTGTATATATGCATTGCAAAACAAAATTCACACGACAATAGTCACACATTAAAGAACACAGTCTTTTGAAATGAAAGATTTCCAAAACTGGACTTTACTTTATTTCATATAGAAAATAATTTACAGGAACAACCTAAATATTGACCTCTATTATCTTGTCGGTAAATTTTCTATTTGTAACTCTCCTTATTTCCCCCTCGGGTTTCACTGTAGCCGGAACTATATCGGTGTTTTAGTGTGTAATGTATGCTATATCCATATGCAATTCACAAACTATCACTTGGTAAAGAATATTTGCGACAGTAAGATACCAAGATTTATGTCCGCAAAGCTTAAAACACAATACAACTGTCTCCATTATACGTATTAGAATGCAACCAATAATTATATTAATTTTTTTTGTTTGGGTCTCAAACCTGCAAAGATGAAAATTCCGCGAAATGGTGTTGATTACTTTGGTACATATACAATGTGACATCATCCCAACACTTCCAGTTTTACACGTAAACATCTGACGGTGTTTGACTTCCCGTTCGCTTTTAATAAGAATAAATATCAGCACAAAATGTTTTGAAGGTATATATTTTAGTTAATTTTGTCTATATTGTTGTAATTATAACATGTAGGATTGACGTTTTCAAATATGGCGGCCTCTACATAGTTACGGCATGTATAATGAATATTTTACGTAGACAGTTAGCAAATCAAATCAATCCATACAAACGAATTAAATTAGAATGTCTAATTTCAGTAAATGGAAAATCCACTATAAGAAAAAATAAAATTAAATAAACAATAAAATACCGATTACACAGTCATGATTTTTTACAAAAGGAAACACTAAATCATTCATGGAATAATATTTTGATAAACAAACAATTTTTATTTAAAAATGAAGTTACAATACATATTCATACGCCATACAAAAATACACAAATGAAAACAGCTTAAAGATTTTGACATTTCAACAAGGTATGTACATTCGAAATCTATATAATAAACAGTATGACTAATAACACTTTTTGAAGATAAAAAATAAGACCATTCGCGACCGAACAA
>MJUT01061877.1:32622-44128 GCA_002080005.1 Gigantidas platifrons
GACTGAAAAGCAGCGTTGTTTCAATTTGTTTTTTTTCTCAATGATTTAATTAAAAATATTTGGAATAATAAAAACTTAACCCAGTTTGGCCACCTGATCCTGTATTTTATCTGCTTGCCCTCCAGAAAAAAAAATGCTAGATGTTTTACTCGAGTGACTTTGAAAGTTTAGATGATATATTATATCTTGTTGCGTAACGTCCGTCGGCATTAATAGCATAGACATAGCTCTACTATGGTTGTTGTTCCTAAACTTAAAGAAACACGAGCGTCTTCCCAGATGGCACAATTAAAAAACAAAATATCAACACAAAAAGGGGAAATAATTTCTTTTCTGTTTCCATCGATCGTGTCCAATATAAACGTAGAAATCAAATTTAGTGCGCACGACGCGTTTCTGTAATAACCTTCATCAAGTACGCTGAAAAGATTGGAAAGCGGCATAATTTAAAGCATTGTGAACAATAAAAGCAAAGGTCCTAAACAGGATAGCAAAAAAATCAGCTAAGGTCACCTGTACTTTACTGGCAAGTTTAATATTCTATTTTTAGATGAAGAATCAGACACAGATTTATAACTAAGAAATGAAAATAACAAGTTGTATTTATAAACGGCTAATATCGTACAGAAACAAAAACAACATGGAGGCGCACCATCGAAAATGAAATAAATGAAAGAGGATATACCTGGGGCACAATAGAAAGAGGATACACCTGGGGCACAATAGAAAGAGGATACACCTGGGGCACAATAGAAAGAAAAGCCAACAACAGAGAAGAGTGGAGGAAACTTGTCCTTGCCCAATGTGCCATGAGGCATAGCAAAGACTACGAAAGTAAATAATATCGTACAAATACTGTCTCTCGTTTTCTACTTTGTAATAAAAACCATTCTTACAAGCCATTCTTTTCGTAGTAAGTTCCCATAATCCTTGAGTAGCACACATCCCCCTTGTCTTCTGTGTAGTCAGAGTTAGTTCCTACATGAATAGTTGATAATAATGCTTGATCAAACTTTGTCCGTGTATACGGCAGAATGTAAGGTTTTGATATTGTTTTCTCAAAACGTTTGTAGTAATCAGGGTCGCTCTGGTCAACATACGGCAATGCCTTCTCACACGTATCGTCCAATCGTTCGTTCATGGACTTTATCTGTTGTATGTAGCTTTCACATGATTCCTTTTTGGAACATAAATTTACCGCTTCTATTAACTGACCTATAAAATAAAATCAAATCAAAAATAGAAGAAAAGAATGTTTTATTCATACTTTTGTTCGATATTTATATACAATGAATTGATTGTAGCTCCGGAAGCGTTTCTCTTGACGTTTTTGTTTTTAATTTTCAATCAAGAAAACATATTATTAAGAGCTAGTGGTTCCGCATCTATATTGGCCACAACTAATGTTTTTTTGTCTTTCTCAGACATAAATACCCATTAATACATGTGCACTGAAATTATGAATATTTTCGTGGGTCAAATCGAACACTCGTTCTTTATCTTATATTTTTTCTTGGCAGTCAAATATCTACGTATTACCGGGTATTTCATTTTTTGGTTTCTATACACTGAAATATGTATCGATTATAGTGGTAAAATGTTTGGTTAAGTTGAAGTCATCATTTCGAAAGTTGTACGGTCGCCATCATGACTTGGTTACGGAATATGTGGCACAAATAACCACGGATATGTTCCACTTATCGTAAGCACTTCCTGGTCTTTTCATCATTCATGACTTATCAACGGATTTTTAACTAGATTAAAACGACATGTGCCACTGGTGGAGCAGGAAGTGCTTACCCTTCCAGAGCACCCGAGTTCACCACCCCCGATTTTAAGTGGTGTTCGTGTTGCTCTATCTTTAGTTTTCTGTGTAGTGTTTTGTATATCGTTGTTCTTTTGGCCATTGTGTTGTCTGTTCTTCTTTGATTTTCAGATTCTGACTATTCCTTTGGTATCTTCAAACTCTTTTTATTTGATTTGAAAACATATATATTTTTGAACTTTAGTTCGATTTTTAAATCATCAAAAACCGCTACAAGGTGGTACATACAAACAGGCCCACTGAGAGGGGGAGGGGGTCAGCCGGGGCGGCGCCCCGGCGCCCATGACAAATAAACAAGTAGAACGCTGTTTTCTAAATCACTATTCATCAATTCATTTTTGTTGAACTGATTCCTTGATTATGGCGGCCCTGCATACAAGCAAAGCGAAATTAAATCTATAATCATCAAAAATGTAGTAAATTCTAATGGTGTATTATGGACTGAAAAAAATGTTTATTTTATTAAACAACAATATATATATATATGATATCACTCACTCATTTTTCATATCAAACATATTTTTTATACAATAGTTGTTTTCGAAAAATGCTTTGTAATATATTTCATTTATTAACTGAAAAACTATAGATTATTTCACCAAAATATATACAGTGACAGTTAATGTTGCTTTGTAAAGAGACTCGCGCTGGTTAAATCTCGACTGACAATTGTTTCAATGCAGATTTTCTTCCATCCTCAAAAATGACAGCAGACAATTCATATATCTTTATTATATATTACCTTCACCACTATTGCCTTTTCTTTGTCAATATCAATGTTCATTTTACAAGGGTTATCATCCAAACTACAGGCATAGTATAGGAGACCTTAACCGATTTTGGCAATCATATTTAGGGACCGACCATTTAACTTGAAAAGGGGGGGGGGTATGTGTTTTTTTCTAAAAAAATATTCTGATTCCCAATGTTGCTGAAAAAATATTCTGATTTTGGTGGAGGAAATAAAAAATTATCTGATTCAGAGTTTTTGTCATATAACCTAACGTTCAATTCTGGAAAAAAAATTTCGCGGTCTGCGCGACAAAAATAAATATTCTAACTCTCGTGTTAAAAAAGAACCATAACCCCCCCCCCCCCTTTGCAAGTTAAATGGTCGGTCCCTTAGGCCTATTAATTTTATTGCTCCCGAACACTTTCAAATTATTTGGTTTTCCAATCTTTCAGTTTTGTACGTACCTGATGACGGTTATACCTGAAACACGTTATGAGCACTAATGTTGATATCTACGTTTTTATTACAGTTTATGTCTAAAGTCATCTGTAATTCTTTGGCAGATGTGTCAATAAGCACATGTCGACACATACAATGGCAAATAATAAATAACAAGTTTGTTTTCCAGATGATCTGAAATTCATTTCAGAACAATTACGTTTTTTTTTTTTTTAATAAGAAAGTTTTCTACATCATTCAGAAAAAATGAAAATAAAAAAAGTATTCTTTTAAGGCTCGTGTATATAAAACAACGACTGACAAATTGCAAATTAAAACCAAATTTGGGGGATAGTCCTTTTGTAGTTTTGCCCTCTGACAGAACCACATTCATCAAAGATGGCCTTGGTTACTAAAAATAGAAATATCGTTAAATGACAAACACAGCTGTACCACAATTTATTTATGTATGCATGATTTAAACTCTTGTTGACTTTGTTTTATGAAAAAAATAATAATTACTGTATCACTTAATAATATATTACTAATGATATCAAATGTACATGGTTAATATTTTGCCTTACAACGAGGGAAAAAAAGGGGGGGTGGCGGCGTCATGAAACAAGAATATTTTACACTTTCAAACAAATTAAAGGGGCATAACTCTTGGATTACTTGACGAGAAAAATTATAGATTTCAACCTTGACCGAGATGCTGTTGTCCATATACCGTAATGTACAAATAATAACAGAGGTGTCGTCGTGGTTGTGATCATATGGTAGTTAGATTTACAACTACCTGTGCAGTGTCTATCACCACTAACGTTGTGAGTTCGAACCCTGAGATACACTCGATACAACATTATGTGATAAAGTTTGTCAGTGAATTGCGACAGGTCAGTAGTTTTCTCCGGGCACTCTGTTTCCTCCACCAAAAAAAAAAATCACCGCCACGATGAAATATTGTTGAAAGTGGCGTTAAACACTATAACTCTAGCCCTAATCTCAAGCACATTATTTTATTTACTTTGTAGTTAAAAGTAATCTTGTGTTCTATATCAGAGAGACGTACAGTCATAAATAATATACATGTATGTTTAATCTTCATTCCCGAATCTCTAGGTTGACATAAACTCGGGAATGTCTCGTTTTTTCTCGAGTCAGTTTCCTTCCGTTTTTTTGCCACTCACCACCTCTGATATTAGAAACACACCCTCGTGAACACACCAAGTAGAGGAAGTTACTTAAATAAGGAAATAAAAATTGAATCTACAGCTATAATGTGTTCCATACTACAGTATCTACAAAGTTCACTCCACTTCCACGTGAAAAAGTACAAGGGTTAGAAAATAAAAAAGTTGTTTTGCTTTACCAGCTATGTCTATAATCAATTACCCCTCCACCCACTTTTCCCAATATTGGAAGGGGAATGACCTAAATGATCAATTATGCAATGACATTTGACCCAACAGTATTAAAGAAAACATAATATAAGTTGAGATGAAGTCAATCAACTTTGTTATTGTGGGATAATTTCATTAATCAAATATAAATAAAAATAAATGTCCGTTCTTACCTTGACCCAATCTGAGGCCAAATAATCCATCTACATTAATACTGCTATAATCTGAACTGAAAAATGTTAACGCCTTGTCAAGTGTAGAAATTGTATTTGACAATAAATTCCTAGTGTTGGTGGCGGGTAACGAGAAGACGACGGGTATAATCGTTACCAATAGAAAATATAAACCCGCCATTAGTTTTCAATTTGATGTTTCGTGTGATCACAACAGGTGTATTTATCTCAGATTTCAAATTTCGTTATCAGGAATTCAAACATCAATAAAGGTTTATATTACACAAAGCACTGGTCTATATTTTATATCCGTATTATATATATAAAAAATATATCGGAAAACATATACTATTTCATTGTGTAAATTCTCCACAGAAATGGTCGCTCTAAAACATTCTTTTTATATATCTGAAATATATATATGATTACATTTTGCAAATTCTCCACAACAATGGTTGCTCTAAATATTCTTTTATAATTTCGTTAGAGCTTAAACACATTTAAACTTAAGGAACTACATTTGTACATGTATTGTATTTTATAAACGGTTAAAACAATATTTGTACAGCAGGTTTGACGATTTTACGCCTTTATTTTATCTGGGAGTTAGTTATATTACTCTCAGATTTGTATCTATTTTCCATTCAAAAAGCTGCTTAATTGGAAATTTGATTTGAAGGAAAGAAAAAAAAATACAAATTTCACAGAACATGAAACGTGTAAAATGTGAATAATGCAATTTTAATTTTATTAAGGCAGATTTTTGTAGAATCTTTTATTAAATTTAGATAATGTATACATTGCAGGAAATTAAATTAAGTGACTAGCTGTTTGTAAAAGCATTAATCGTCTGGGATGTAAAACCTAGTGACATAGTCTGTTAGGTAACGACAGCTTGAAAACGACAGTAACATTGTTTAATCAAATCTTCGAAAAAAGGAATGGCGAATCGTGCTCATAATAAAATAAAGCCTTACGTTCCAAAGTAACATATACCAGACACTTTGATAAGATATTTCCCACAATAAGTTGAATGGAAATCGAAAGTAGAACAATCAGGCGCTACGATGAAAAAACTTTCGGGTACGATTTTAGTACTCGTGCTCCAAAATTGTCCAATCAGTCCCTTGTATTCAATGGGTATGGTGTTCTTGAAAAGTCCTGAGTTAGGATCGAACCCCCGTACCTTCTGCACCGAAGACACCCACTCTACCTACTGAGATAAAGGAGATCTCCACTAGATCAAATACAACCCCGTACTCTGTACCGAAGACGTCCACTCTACCAATTGAGCTAGAGGAGATCTCCACTAGATCAAATAGAACCCCGTACACTCTGTACAGAAGACAAACGCTCTACCAACTGAGCTAAAGGAGATCTCCACTAGATCAAATATAACCTCGTACTTTCTGTCTCGAAGGCAACGGCTATATTAACTAAGCCAAAGGAGATCACCACTAAATCAAATACAACCCCGTACACTCTGTACCGCAGACAAAAGCTCTACCAACTGAGCTAAAGGAGATCTCCACTAGATCAAATCTAACCTCGTACTTTCTGTCTCGAAGGCAACGGCTATATTAACTAAGCCAAAGGAGATCGTCACTAGATCAAATACAACCCCGTACTTTCTGTACCGAAGACAAACGCTCTACCAACTGAGCTAAAGGAGATCTCCACTAGATCAAATCTAACCTTGTACTTTCTGTCTCGAAGGCAACGGCTATATTAACTAAGCCAAAGGAGATCTCCACTAGATCAAATACATCCCCGTACACTCTGTACCGGAGACACCCACTCTACCAATTGAGATAAAGGAGATATCCACTAGATCAAATATAACCCCGTACACTCTGTACCGAAGACACCCACTCTACCAACTGAGCCAAAGAAGATCTCCACTAGATCAAACAGAACCCCGTACTTTCTGTACCGAAGACAAACGCTCTACCAACTGAGATAAAGAATATCTCCACTAGATCAAATAGAACCCCGTACTTTCTGTACCGAAGACAAACGCTCTACCAACTGAGCTAGAGGAGATCTCCACTAGATCAATTTAAACCATGTACCTTTTGTACCGACGACAACGGCTCTACCAATGCAATTGATCTAAAGGATATCTCCACTACAGATAACCTAGGAGAGAATTTTAAATATATGGTACTTGAATATCCAATTTCTTTTATCTCCACCATGGAACGCATTCTTTTTCAGTGAAAATATAAACCTGAATGGTTGATCATATATATTCATGATCAAACAGAAATATTAAAGGCAAACAGGTCGTCAGAATTGAATTTGTTTTATTTATATCAAAATTTGCCAATATTTGATGTTTTATACTAATAAAATGTTATGAACAAAAAGCCAGGTTTAAAAAATCTGTTATAATGTCGTACTTAGTGAAAAGAATTCGAATGTTTAGCATCGTCTGTTGGTGGAATCGCCATTAACACATGATTAATTATGAATCGGCTGCAGTTCCGAAGTTTACCGAGCAGCGTGTGATAACTGCTATAAATAACTGAGGATGGATGATGAGGTAAGCATGTTGCATGTATAAATTCATTAGAATTAACATAATTAATATAATTTAAGAAATATATATTTATGAAATTGGATCCCGGGGTAATCAGTTAATATTATATAATCTTGCACATGCGCAAACGCTTTCCCGAATGAGTTCACTGTCAGGTCGTATGAATATTGAGCGGGTTAACATTAAATTCTTTCCTGGATGGAAGAAAATCAAACAGCCACGTATTTCCTTCGTTCTAAGCAATTTACGTATGATATTATGAAAACTTTCAACTACAATATATCTTTATGGTTTTTTAAATCAAAGTTTAGGTCTTATATTGGGAAACATTTAAAAAAAAATTAAAATAACGGCCTGTATGCCTTTAACTATAAATATATGTATATACCGAAACAGTATATTTAGTTTCACAAAAACAAGCGATGTATACATGTTGTTGATTTTAACATGGTATTATATATAAGAACTGCAAGTGATTGTTGTCTAGAATTATATCTCCTCGCTCGTTCAACCCTCTTTATCTTTCGATGTGTGCGAGCGACCAAGTAAAAAAGAGAGAGACGGAGAGAGCCAGTTCGGTTATCTAATTTTAGCTAGACTGTGATTGCTAATATTCAATGCCAACTACGATTTTTTCTGATGTACCATGGCGAGAACGTGTTATCTTTGGATATATATTAATTATTAGTATTTTTTTTTCGCAAGACAAGGATTATCAGGTCCATATCAGATGAGCTCGAAGAGCGAATCTGATATGGACCTGATAATCCTTGTCGAGCGGAAAAAAATACTAATAATTTTTTTATCGGTAATTTCACAATTTTAACACAGCTTTGTGATTTTTTTTTTCGAATGAAAAGGCTTAGTGACGTCACGTTAGACCGCGCATGACAAATGACCAACAGCTGATAATTTCTTGTATCACGAGTTGGTGGTCAACTGAACGGTGTTACTAAATTTATCGGGTAGTAAAGATCAAAGGAAACTGCAACAAATTACCGATAAATGATGATAAAGTCTGTTTTCGCATTAGGCAATCACGTTGAGCTTAACCTGAAACCATGAAAATAACCCCAGATTTCACTACCATACATCAGAACTGGTTTCACAGCAAATATATGGATAAGAGTCTTAATATTTGGCTTATGACCATCAAAGCTTTTTATCAGCTTAAAATAGGCATTCAGGCCCTTTTTATACAAATTTTGCTTTGGCTCGGTGACATCTTCGCTAGCCAAGAGTTACGATCGAGAGAAGAGGAGCGGATCGTAATCCTTGGCTAGCGAAGATGGCTCGGTGAAGGCTCCAGAAACAGAAAAATTAATTCCAGGGTATATAGTTATAAACTATAAAACATTTTCATGTATCAGGCTTAAACAGATCACGATTCATGGAATATTTAATAGGCAACAACCATTTTATATTGACGTAGAACAGAGATACTTTTATATCAATATAATTATTTTAATCTACATTGTACTAAGAATTAAACTAAATAAAATTATATATTTTGGGTCTAGAGCAAAAAACCCCTGACCAGAATAATGAAAGGTATATGTTTTTGTTCCGTATATTTTATTTGGTTTTTACTGTCTTTGTTTAACTGTTCAGATATATGTAAAATGTTCTTTGTATTTTCTATCCCAATTAAAGACTTTTTACCTCTGCATTTTAATTCATTGTATCTTAACCTGAACCATATTTATATATTTGTATCTCTGCACACATCTTGGACTTATTATCCTGCTACATTTTTGTATTTATGGGTTAACATTATTTTTGAATACCATTTTTCATAATACAAACGTAAGTTATTTTTTGGAACATGAAGATATCATAAACAATTGAAGTATTTGTTTAAGAATAACCATCATCAAAGAAAGTAAAAAAAAAATAAAGTTATTTCATCTTAAAAAATCATTATTGTATGATGAGAAAATAACTCACTCATTACTTTTCATAATTTCAAATGTTATAAAGGTAATTTTCAAATTGTTTATCAATAAATCAATTCCTGGTTAACTTTACCTGATAAATTTCAATTGAAACAATTAAGCAGTGTTTTTTTTTTATTTTACACTTCATAAATGAACATAACAATGAACAAAATGTGAAAAAATATTTTTAAAGTATTTTATTTTTGTATTTATTTCCCACTCTCCTTTTCTTTTATTTTTAAATAGGGATAAGTTTTTATCTTTAAGATCACCATCAATATAAAAACAAATAAATTATAGGGCACAATATCATTAACTTATACTCCTTTTATTGGTGGCTTTTTGTCAGTTTTTTTTTGTCCTGTTCCCACATATTTTTCATCCTTTGATATTAATTGAATCAAATTTGAATCATGACAATGTACCCTGCCCAGATTAATCATTATGGCCCACTGAATGATGTACATGTATTTGTTTTTGGTACCTATCATTCTACAAGTATCTTTTAAAATACATTCAAAATAAAGTCACTAAGTGGATAATGGGGAATTTGTTACATTTTACATTATTATTTTGATTCACTTTTTAAGTGTTGTCCACTTTACAAAATAAGTTATCTCAAGTTTTTATTATTGTACAATATGTGACTTGATAATTGTCAAATTAATTAGAAAGGGCATTGTACATTATAGTAGATTAGTGACATTTTGGGTTCCTTTTATCAACAATCTCAATAACATTATAGTAGATTAGTGACATTTTGGGTTCCTTTTATCAACAATCTCAATAACATTATAGTAGATTGGTGACATTTTGGGTTCCTTTTATCAACAATCTCAATAACATTATAGTAGATTAGTGACATTTTGGGTTCCTTTTATCAACAATCTCAATAACATTATAGTAGATTAGTGACATTTTGGGTTCCTTTTATCAACAATCTCATTAACAAATGCACACATTATACACAACAGTATCAGTTGAATCAGCTATGATCAGGGAAATCCTTGACCGAAATTTTGCGCTGATGCAGTGAGCTCAACATATATTTGTTTTTTTTTTATCATTGTCTTGAATTTAATTACTCTTGCATTAGATATGTATTTTTTTATTCTTTTATTTTATAAATATATTGTAGATGTTGGAAAGGAAATATCTTTGACCATGTACAGATATGTTCCACAATAATAATGAAAAATCTATATATAGAGTCCGACAAAAGTTAAGCACCACCTGACTTGTTTCAATAATATCTTTTCTAATAATGAACTTATTTCAAATCGGTTTGCTGTTTTCGTTACCTGTACACACATACTTACTTACCTGTGAAACAGGTTATTGATCGATTTTTATTTATGTGTATATGACAGGGTGTGTAAAGTGCCACGTGTACTTTTCAACATTTGTGTTTGCGACCGAAAGCTGATTTTTTTTGTGTAGACTTTTAAGTTTCATTTTCTATTGGTTTGGTATGGTGCGGCGAAAATTAACCATAGAAAGGTGGCAAGCTGTTGGCATGCATAACGGTGGTTTTAGCCATAGAAGGGTGGCAGACCACTTCAGAGATACCCATTCCATCATTGTACGACTGATGCAGCGTTTTCGTCAAACGAGGAATGTTACTGACCGTCCACGTGCAGGTAGACCTCGCAAAACGACGCCGAGAGAGGAGCGGCTCATATCCAGACGGGCGCGGCAACGGCCGTTCAGTACAGCTGGTGCACTTCGTGGTAATATAGCGTTTGGAGGCCATATTAGCACACGCACTGTAATCAGACGTCTCCACCATCAGGGAATGCGAGCGCGACGACCCATTAAACGTCCACAGTTGACATTACGTCATCGCCATGCTCGATTTGACTGGTCACATGATCATTTGGGGGGGGGGGCTATTCGCACATGGAGACGGGTCCACTGGTCTGATGAAAGTCGCTTTTTTGTTACGCCCTACCGACGGTCGTGCAAGGGTTTGGCGCAAACGAAACACTTCATTTCCGGACAACCACATTTTGGGCACAACTGCTTTTGGAGGTGGGGGTGTAACTGTCTGGGGTTGTTTTTCCTTTGACTGTAAGTTGGACAATGTGCTCTCTCCACGCGTAGTCCCCCATTTCGACAATCATGCGTTGGCTGACAGGACAATGTTCATGGACGACAACGCTATAGGCCACATAGAGCCCGATTTGTACAACATTTTTACAGCAAGAGGCTGTTCAGACAATTCCATGGCCTGCGATGTCTCCAGACTTGAACCCTATAGAGCATGTATGGGACTTTATTGGCCGAAAAATTAACCAACGCAATCCAAAATGTCAAAATATTGACGAATTAAGAACTGCTATCTTACAGGAGTGGCAACAGTTCCCCCAAGAACGGCTTAGGCGTCTTGTGCGAAGCATGACGAGGCGTGTTACAGAACTTCACAATAAACGCGGTGGATATACTCGTTATTGAT
>MJUT01061877.1:61990-80413 GCA_002080005.1 Gigantidas platifrons
GTTATAAAAAATATCAGATATATTTGAACTAAATAAAAGAATTTTTTTATTATTTTAAAAATTCTGTATAGCACACTTAGATGGAAAAAAGATATGATTGCATAAAATGTAAAAAACAACAATTGATTTTTATTTAATTGTTTGGGATTAAATTTTATGCACTTTTTGGCAATTTTCATTTTAAATTTCACATATTTTAAGAGTTGGAAGAACATATGATGGTATAATTCCAAAAAACAACACTTGATCTTTTTTTCTAACGTTGTTCAAAATGTACTTAAAATTGTTTTAATTATTGTAAATATCAATAAAGACGAAAATAAATCACTCATTTCAAATCAATTCTCTCATAAAAATGATTTGACCCCCATTTTTTTTAGAACTATTTTGCGGAGGTAAAAATTAAAAAGTTAAAAACGATCACAACTCATTTTTAAGAGAGAATTGATTTGAAATGAGTGATTTATTTTCATCTTTATTGATATTTACAATAATTAAAACAATTTTAAGTATATTTTTTTTACTGTTTCTAAATTAAAAAAAAATCTTGTGTAAGGAGCGTTGACAGAGATGTTGTGTAGCGTAGCAGGAACGACAACTCTGGATAGATAATGGGTACCCTCGTCTCAATAGACACAACTTCCGGTTTTCTATCATGGTGATAACACAAAAAAAACGAGAAACACAAATGGACGTATAATCTTTCTCGGGTTTTTTCATTATCACCATGTTATTTTTGAAAATGTGAATTATTTAAAGTAGGAAAGTTCTTCCAAGTTTTGAGGGTAAATTATTATCAAGAATATTTTTATGTAAGTGAGACAAGCAAGAATATATTTTTTAGACTGGGTTTTATTATTTTCCAGAAAATTAATTCACTATTTTAAGAAAACCGGAAGTTGTGTCTATTGAGACGAGGGTACCCATTATCTATCCAGAGTTGTCGTTCCTGCTACGCTACACAACATCTCTGTCAACGCTCCTTACACAAGATTTTTTTTTAATTTAGAAACAGTAAAAAAAATATACTTAAAATTGTTTTAATTATTGTAAATATCAATAAAGATGAAAATAAATCACTCATTTCAAATCAATTCTCTCTTAAAAATGAGTTGTGATCGTTTTTAACTTTTTAATTTTTACCTCCGCAAAATAGTTCTAAAAAAAATGGGGGTCAAATCATTTTTATGAGAGAATTGATTTGAAATGAGTGATTTATTTTCGTCTTTATTGATATTTACAATAATTAAAACAATTTTAAGTACATTTTGAACAACGTTAGAAAAAAAGATCAAGTGTTGTTTTTTGGAATTATACCATCATATGTTCTTCCAACTCTTAAAATATGTGAAATTTAAAATGAAAATTGCCAAAAAGTGCATAAAATTTAATCCCAAACAATTAAATAAAAATCAATTGTTGTTTTTTACATTTTATGCAATCATATCTTTTTTCCATCTAAGTGTGCTATACAGAATTTTTAAAATAATAAAAAAATTCTTTTATTTAGTTCAAATATATCTGATATTTTTTATAACACGCCAAAGCAGTCAAGCATATTAGCCCCAATGGCTCTCCATAACAGGGAATTCCCAGTACATCGAAACGAGGTTAAGATAAAAAAAAAAAAAAGGTCACATCGGAGAACTGTCAACAATCGATGACTTGAACACAAGGTTAAAACTCCTGTTTTAAAAGGATATTATTATTTTTTATTAGTTCATAGCATAATATGTTTGTATGAATACAGATTCATTCAAACGATTGTCGATAGGTATCGTATATTTTACAAGGTGTGTTTCCGTAAGTAAGACCATCGGAATGAGGTAAACCCAGTAGGGTACAACCGGGGATGTTCGGACACCAAGCCGGAAACACCGTCATTGCATCATCCTTCGAGTGTAAATGGGTTGTTGTTGTTGGTTGTATTGCTGGCTCAATCAAAGCTGTTAGACTCTTTGAACCCATTCCTTTTGGATATTTGTTTCATTTTATGGAAAATATAAACGATATAAGCGGTTAAAACTGGGGAGGGGAAGTTCGGACATGTTGTGTAAGCGACGCCATGGTTAAAGCATAAAAAGACGATATATTTTGAGAATTTCAGAGATTCAGATCAGGACTACATGAAACATTTTTATTCCAAACCATATAGCACTTAAAATATGTCAGGAGATCATGTTCTTTTTTTGTTCATCTTGTTTTATGTTTTAAATGGGTGTCCGAACGTCCCCGCTGATGAACATTTTACTGTCGGGGGATATTCGGACACTACTTTTTATTTAATTTTGCATTAATAATTTACGGTAAACGCTTCAAAAGATAAAAAAATATAATTTTAAGCATATTTGAAAGCGAAAATATGTTTCTCAAAAGGATGCAGTTGATTGATTTCAATAAACAGTTTTTGAAACGTATCAATGACAGTTTGTCTAGTTTCAGTGTAAATATTAATGGCGATTGAAATTTAGCACTCAAATATTTTTCGACTTTTGACCAATGAAAAGACGTGTTACAAATTAATATTGGCGTGACATTTAATGTAAAATGAAACGGAATTTGATTGGCTTCTCAAATAACAATACTTTATGGGAATGATATATTGCTGAAGAGGATTAAAGACTGAAGAAAAGACTGTCTGAACATCCCCGCTGTCCGAACATCCCCGGTTTTACCCTATAGGTATATTTACGTGGATAGTGACAAGGCCCTGTGGCTGTGCATTAACCCGGTTTTTATCAATGAAACTTTGTAAAAGTGACATAATTCGTTGATGATTCTGTCATATCTTGCGGTCTTGCTCTTTGCCTTGAATTGCATTTTTACTTCCTGGACAAAAATTATTTTTGTCCCTTTTAAGTGATATTTTAACGATGTTAGGGATTATATGGGCGTGCAAAGTATTTTTGGATTGTTTTTACAATTAAATTGAAAAGAAACAACCTTCGTCACGAGTTGAAAAAATATATGTTAAAACGAGCTTTAATATCCCTTTAATATCCCCGTGGAACCAGTAATGACGCACCTAAGCAGATAATTGTTTGTTACCGTTTGACGATAGATTGTTGTTTTAAAATTTCTGCATAAAGATAAAGAATTTATTCTTTTCTATCGATTTAATTTGCAATATGATTAATAATTATTTTGTTTTCATGCTATTTTCAATATTTTCTTGGTACACAGGTAATGTGTTTACATTTTGTTCAGGGACCGGAAATGACGCACTCCTATTCTATCAATATATTATCTCTACAGCTTACCTTGCTAATAAAAAAAATGCTTCCATTTGAAACCACTGTCTTTGACGAATGTCCAAAGTTGTAAAATCCAAACAACATCATCCAAATTAACAACTTAAATATTATAATCCAACAGCACTGTTCATAATTAAGGTCCATTTTTTTTGGGGTAAGTTACAGTAGTCAGTATTGTGAAATATATTAATTCAATATTTTAGACATGTTTAACATGATATATTTTAATACTGATCAGTGAAAATGTCATAACTGTATTAGAATAATTTTCAGTTCTATTCATTAGTTCTTAATTGCTCCAAAGAAAAGATTTATTTATAAAACAGTTCTTAATTCCTGTTTGCCATATTTCGTTATATTAATTGAAAATCATATAAGCGATTGTCACACTTTGAAAGTGAATATTTTTTTAGTACAGAATGCTCACCACATGACAGTCCAGTGACCTAATATGCCCAACCAGCCTGTCAGCAGACGGAAACTTTTGACAACACTGTGAAGGGTTTTAGGCCAATCGTGGGTCTATTTTAGTAAACCATCTTTTGGACGTAAGGAAAAATGGCGGTTTTATATGGAAAACAAAACTAGATGATTTCTAACCTTGTTTATGGGTGATTTCCACATGTTGTGGGATACAACAGCGAACACTGCTGTCAACGTGAAGAAACCTCAAACCTCTGAGGTCATAGGTTTTGCGGTTCATAAATAAAACCTGAATGCATCTCGGTGCGTCATTTCTGGTCCGCGTCAAAATAGGTACCAGTACGATATAAACAATCCCTTTAATATAAACAAGGATTTATATATATACATGTACTACATAAATCCTTGATATAAACAAGACAGTTGAGTTTTTCACATTTTAGTACAAAGTGAAACTACAGTATTTGTAATTTTCTGTTGTATTATTGAAGATGTCATGAAAGAAATTCGTGTCTTTTCTGCAAAAGAGATATTAAAATGATCCCTTCTGTATGTAAAATATTGCATGGTGAAATATTTAAATGGAATGAAAACTCACAACCTTAAAGGGGAATTTGCGGTAGTGCCTACCACGAAAATTTGTGGGCAGAGCTTATCAGCAAAAATCTCCGTTGATATGAACAGCATATTTATGAAACTGTGTGTCACATGATCAACATGACCAAGGTCACATACCTCAGAAATTTGAAGTGATTTTTATAGTTTTTAGACTGATGAAGAATATTATTTTTAATAAGGCTAAAAGTTTCTTAGGGAGGAACACTAATGACCATGTCTGTCAAATATTTTGCTCCAAAAGTAACTATGAAACTGTATCATTGATTTTTCCTCCTCGAGATAATCTTGGCCAAAATAATGAAGAATCTGAAGGTTTGCTCTGCCCACAGCTATTTATACCCATGTTCCCGCTTTAAAGCAATAGTGGTGATAGCTACATTTTTTGCATAGGCACTGATTGCACAGGTAGTTGTAAATCCAACTACCATACGATCACGACCACGACGGCCCCTGAACTGCCTATAAGCTGTATTGCTTTTGAAATAAAGTATTACAGTGTTTCCCAAGGTAAATTGAACTTGAATGGACATTCGGTCCAGTAAAGATGTATGAATTACTGGACCCAGAATCAAGTTTACCGGACATTCACATACTCCCGAGAGGAGGTGCTCAGATTCCTACTGGTCATTTGGTCCAGTAATAAATAACCTTTTACTGGACCAACACAATTTTTACTGGACACTGCCACATGTCCGACGAACCTTGGGAATGACTGGTATTATTATTATTATAATTTATATATGATCTCTTTGATAGCAAATTGGTGTAAATCATATTTCTATCTGTTTCACTCTGCAAGACAAATTATGTAATCAATATGGAAAATGAAACTCATATTCAACCAAATTGAAATGGCTACGATAGAAGTATACTCAAACTTGCATTCTAGTGACCACCTCTATGAAGCAATAACTTGTATTATAATGTGACCTTAAATTTTATTTCTCTTCACAGTGCACATAAACCTGTATTAAGCGACCATCTGCCTTATATTACAGTCTTCATGCTAACCCACTTGCTCGAAGTTTGGAACTAGTAAAACTGGATTCGGACAAGTGAAAATTATGAAAGAATTTGTTTGAATAAATAGCAAATATGTTTAAATTTGGGTGTCGGGCAAGTAGGTGAAAAAAATTAAAGCAAAAACTGATGTGACCATATTTCACTGTTTCCTTGGAAGGTCACATAAGGCAGGTTTGACTGAACCTCAAGGATAGAGCCAGTTTTATGTGTATTTTATGCAGTATAAAAGAAATATAGAATACTTGTGGTATTTTTCATGATGATTCAACGTTTTATTTAAAAAAAACTTCATGGCAGGAAGATTGATCCTGTTACTCATTATTGCCTTGTGCTTGACAGAGAAGCAGCAAATACCAATTTCATGGTTTTTGTGACTCATGCGTGGCTCAAAGTCATGATCTACTGCACTCCATGCAAGCATGTTTAACTATTATACCACACATGCGGTTTGATTGATTCAGAAGTTGTATGCTAATAAAAATTGTATTATGTTTGTAATTCATTTTAGCTGTTTTTTTTCCCAGATCTATACATCATATACCAAACATGTTCCAATGGATAATAGGATTTCAACTTTTATTAACATTAAGTTGTTCTTGAAGCATCTGGAAAGGGGAGGTAACTGAGATATATAACAAACAGTGATGGATAAAGTCATTAGTGCAACAGTCCCTGGTTATGGAGATCAAATGTTACATTCATTACACCAATTACAGCAAAGGGGTGTTAACTGTGAAGTGACACTCCAAGCATACAATGGATCTGCTCATATTCACAACATAATTTTAGCAGCTGGTAGCAACTCTTACATTGAACATCAACAACGATATCATATAATTGATTGTACACAGTATAGCATTCTAGTGGTTGAAGCTGCCATTGTTGTATTGTATACTGGCAAGATTTTAATTGAAGAGAGATACCTGGTAGATTTAATGGCACTTTGTGAAGATTTGAATATAGATTCAGTCTGTACCACACTCCGACAACAATTTTCACACAAAGATACAAATTCTTTAGAAACAAATTATGAAAGGAGGGAACCGTCTTTAAAAGCTTGTGAATCGGGCATTCCAAACTTGGCAGCTACGCGTAAATTTTCTACTGACAAAAATGTATCAGTACATGGTCCAGCTTCAGAAAATTCAGGACTTTATCAAGAACTGGTATCAAAATCTTTTCAAATTGCTGAAGATGTGTATACATGTACTACTCAGCTTGAAACAGTAAACGAATGCAACAATTTATATCTCAGAATTTCTGATGAAATTGAAACCACAAATGATACTAAATCGCACAGCGAAAGAAGTCCCGTCCAAAATCAAATGCCAGTTAACAATAATGAATTAAAATCTACTGCCGAACATAATTTACTTAATCAAATAAACAAAGAATATGATTTCTCTAAAAGGAACAAAAGAATAGAAAATAGTTTACACGGAACATTGATGACAAGTGACTTTGATGAAATTGTCACGGTAACGACGAGAAGTAAAGATAAAATAATTAATAATACATGTAAAGATATAGAATATAGCAATCTTAGTATTAGTAAAGACAATGTTCCTGTTAAAAAGAGAAAGATAGAACCGTCAACGGAAATGCAGGAAACAAACGAAATCACAGAACAAAATGCGCATTCGATAAAACTTGAAGAAGAGCAAAGTTTTCTTCCTGATAAATATGAAAATACTGGTTGTAATTATTCAATAGATGCTAGAAAAGCTCCTCGAAATAAAATAGTTTCAATCCAGGAAACACAAGAAAATTTGTTGTTGGAAAAGAAGCTTAAAAAGAATAAAAATGATGAAATTCAAATATCAAGGGGAGATAATCCTTCAATAAAAGAGAGAAAAAATATGGACACTGAAAAACAAGATTTAGCAAAAATATCTGAAACGGACAAAGAAGATGGTAATGTTGATAATAGTACAAAAAAGGAATTTAAATGTGCTAAATGTAATACGATGTTTCCTAATTATTCTGAGCGTAGAAAACATATGACGGAGATACATCGACCATATCCTTGTGAACTATGTAGTTGGGTTGGATGTCAACCACATCTATTTGCGGCACATATGTACGGTCAGCACAAAGTTGTGATCTTTCCAAAGAAATATCCATTGGTTGAGTGTGATGTAGAGGTAATTATTTGATATGTGTGTACAATTACCTATGCAATCAGTGCTTATCACCACTGATGTTGTGGGTTTGACTCCCGCTCAGGGCGAGGCTTACAACATTACATTTGTATGTGATAAAGTTTGTCTGTGACTTGCGACAGGTCAGTGGTTTTCTCCATGTCCTCCACAAATAAAATTGACCGCTACGCTATAACTGAAATAGTGTTGAAAGTGGCATTAAACACAATAAAACCAAACCTATAATGTGTGTAGAAATAAAAGCTATGATATTTTATGTCATGCACTTTGGAGTTTATATAACCTAAGCTATTGAAGTTTGTGAGTTTAATTTATGTTCATAGTGAGGTTTACTCAATATGATTCTATGAGATAAAGTTGTCATTTACTTGCAGCACGTGTGTGGCTATCTCAGAGTATGCTGGTTTCCTCCACAGCACCAATAAAACTGTCTGCCAGATTTTAGCTAAATATTGTTGAAAGTGGCATTTAACACCAATCCATAATTCTACATTTTTCAGTGTTGTTATTTATAAGCACAAATTTCATTTCCAACAATGAAATATGAACATTTAACCAGTTTTATAAGTTATGGGAAATCTATGCATGTTTTTTAGTTTTAAGATTTGTTAGAGGAGTAGTCTGTTTTGTTGTTGTTAGTAATATTATTACAGTCTTTGACTTAATTTTTTTCACCTACTTGCCCGAGAGCCAAATTAATTAAAAATTTCTATTTATTTAAAGAAATTATTTCATAATTTTCACTTGTTCCGGGCTTTGGGCAAGTGGGTTAGCACTAAGACTGTATTGCTGTTAAGTTGTTCTTGCTAAATATAAATATATAATTGATAAATATAAAACATGTACAGTAAATGCTTGCTATACCACAACCTTTGTCTTTTGGACCAAGCTATATTTTGGCGATACAAAATGTAAGTAAGGATGTCAATATACAAAAATGTAGTTAAAGGAGATATTTACATATAAACTACATGATTTTTTTGGGGAAATTTAAACTTTGAAATATGATGGTGATAGGGTGCTATTACCAACCCATGATCTACCGCACTCGAGGTGAGCACGCTAACCATTACGCCACCAATACGGTATTTATCTTGTGTATGTGTGTATGTGTAAAGATGTTATATGTACATATGTAAATGTGTATTTTTATTTGTCTTTTCATTTTAGGGGTGTTTCCATAAATGTTTAAACATCAGTTTATATAACCACAATCGATGCCACCGGTATAAAACAGATAAGTTAGTATGTCATGTCTGTGGCATGAAGTTTACATCTCAAGGAGGACTTAGATCCCATACCTCATACCATGCAGAAGAAAATTTAAAACATAAATGCAGGGAATGTGGTAAAGTGTTTGGATGGGATCATGAATTGTCAGTTAGTAAGACAGAATTATTTTTTGTCATGTTTGTAAACAAATCATTAATTGTCAGTTACAATGTAGTAAGACAGAATTATATTTTGTCATGTTTGTAAGCAAATCATTAATTGTCAGTTTATAGTAAGACAATTATTTTTTATCATGTTTTTAAACAAATCATGAATTGTCAGTAAGACAGATTAATTTTTTCGTCATGTTTTGTGTACAGTTGTGTTGCTTTTAAGTTGGCTATAATTTAGATTTGATTTTTTAATACAATTGGTTTCATCATCAAAATGATAAATTAAAAATCTTAACCGACACGATATAACTGAAATATTGTTGAAAATGGTGTTAAACATCATAACCCATAACCCTAAAAATCGTAAAATGTGGTGTTAATGGATCAGAAGTTATGAGTATTGAGGGGTTATAATTGTTTTTCTCGTTTGTGGTCATCATTGAAGACATACCAGTAATTGTAATTATTACCAGTTGAAGAACAGCAATTAAAGTCCTGAATACCTTTTTGTCCGTATTTTATACATTTTCCTTTGATATCAACGAAGGATATGTCAGTATCAACGGACTGAATCTGATACTGAAAATTATCTGTCAGTGTGAAGTCAAACACGTTATGATGTTACCGATAAAAATAATAACAATGGCTCTTGTGAACATCTCAATTTATATTATCACTAGTATCACAGCTCATCCTATTGGCCTGGCCTCACTGCGATACTTGCGATATTAAATGTCTGTCTCAACCTTCATAACTGCTGTTTTTCCTCTCATGGTGAAGTGTACTCGATACAACATTATGTGATAAAAGTTTGTCAGTGACATGCGACAGGTTGGTGGTTTCTCCAGGTACTCCAGTTTCCTCCACTAATAAAACTCGCCTCCACGATATAGCTGAAATATTGTCGAAAGTGGCGTTAAACACCATCTTTATAAACTACAGATAACTCAAATACTTCACTATGTGTGTATAACTGTGTGTAGCCCTTTGACTTCAACTCAGTGTTATTTGATTGTAGAGATATTCTATTTTACTTTTTAGAAACACATGAATGCAGAGCATAGGAATTATATACTGTGTCACAAATGTCCATTCAAGACAAAATATCAGACAACTCTGAAAATTCATCTACATCACAAACATGGGGAACCTGTTCCTCCCAATGTTAAAATGTAAGTACAGTACAGTGAGTGAGAGAGTGATTGTTGTTTAACACCAACTCAGCAATTTGTCAGATATACAAAAATGTATCATGGGGAGAACAAGTTAATTTTTTTAATTTGTAATTTTCAATGAAATGATGATGATTTCCACTTTATACTATACCAACACGCTTATTTGGATTTTTATAGTGCTAGCTCACTGAAACAACAGTCCGTGGATAGACATGTCGTCCCGCTTGGACTCATTATTCTGATTCAGAGCCAACCAGTCTTTGCTCTTTCTCCTTAATGCTGCGTGCTTAGCGGAAAAGCAACAAATACCAATTTTATAGTCTTTGATTTTACCCGATCTGGGCGTGAACCCACGATCTACCTTACTCGAGGCGAGCACGCTAACCATTACACGAGCAATGCAGTTGTAAGTACAGTATGTGTACAAGTTAATCCAACCCAATTTATACACAAACTATATATGGACAATAACTGTCGAACTCAAAAAACATAATATTATTATATAGATAGGTGTGAATTATGGGGATTTATCCGTGTAATAAATTCCGGTATTTCACATGTGAAATATCAGTTTTTTTCCCGCCGGAACTACTTTTGCAAAACTATAAGTGTGATGGTTACGTCCCTTGTTGTGCAACGGTGAATACACATACGATTGTAAGCTGAAAAAATTCCGCGAAATGTTATTGATGACTTTGGCACATAACCAAGATGATGTCATTGACGTCATATGAAGACTTCCAGTTTGAAACGTAAAGATTAGACGCTATTTGGCTTCGTATACGCTTCAATTGTAATTTAATTTAACTAAAATAAGCTTTCAAGGTAAGCATTTTAATTATTTTTGTACATTGTTGTAAATATGAAAAATAGGATTTCACATTTTCAAGATGGCAGATCCTTCCAACTGAACCCTGTAGTATCATTGCTCGTAGATTCACACGCGTGCAATCAAATATACAAATAAAAAAAATAATATAAGAAATTTTTAGTCTATATAATAAACAGTATAACTAAATCATACATTTTGAATATCAAAATAAGACCACTCGTGACCGAATACGCATTAACGATTAAACTCGTGGACGGAACAAGTTCCACCCACTCGTTTAATCCTTATGCATACTTCGGTCACTCATGGTCTTATTTTGATATTCAAAATCTACGATTAGTTATACTATATTTATTCATAAAGAATGGTAAGATGTCCCTTAAGATGTAAAAATGTGTGAAAATGTTCTAATTTGTGTAGTAACAGAAAAGTTCAACATATTCAGACCAAATTAATATGCAACATATTTATATGGACAACAACATCTCAGTCAAGGTTGAAATCTATAATTTTTCATCAAGAAATCCAAGAGTTATACCCCATAAATTTGTTTGAAAGTGTGAACATGTTCTTGTTTCTGCATTAACAAAAGGATTTCTCAACAGCTTATAACCTAATTTGTGCACAAGCTATACATGTATATAAATGAAAGCACCAAAGGTGATGTTAAATGATCGAACTGCTTGCATGTAGATTTTTTGTATGCTATGTACAATCGCAAAATATCAGTATACTTCTAGAAAAAGATGTCAAACTTTGAAATAGTAAATTGAGAGCAAACTCAAGACACATCAATATGTTATTCACATAAAACAGCTTTTTATCCAATGTTCCAGAATATGTTACATTTTCTTGTATATACATTTGTATATATATAATAGTGAAAATTTTGTCAGCATGGCCAAGAGTGAAAGACCTTGGTAAGTCTGCTATTAACAGGAAACCTACCTCGTCTGAATCATCGTTTACAACTCCTGTACAAAACTCATTCCCACAAAATAAAACATAATGTCGATTTTCCTTTACTTACCAAAGAATCTAATGGGATTAACTTTTTTCACCACAAGCAAACCATTGCTTGTAGTTTTAAAAGTTGCAAGCATAATTCAGTGTTATCTGATATTTAAGAAGCATTGGGGGGGGGGGCACTACTAATATAATTATTGAATAGTGCCAAAAATGGAAAGAACAGTTGGTGTAGGAGCTACTACTATAAGATACAACAACCCAGTTTTACATTCTATTACATTATTATTTTATTTCCCATCAACTGTTTGCCAGACACTACATCTGTTTTGAAGGGGCAAGCAAATCAATGTGGCAGTCAAAGTGAAATATAGTGCATTCAGAACCATTTGTGGGTTTAATTTTATACCTTGGAAAAGGGAAATATTTTTCTATATGGGGTCTTTTTCACGGAAGGGGAATGTGACTCTTGAAAAAATTTACAACACTTATTAATAGATTTGACGATGAACTTTTATCCAATGATATATGTATATATATATATATATCCTTCCGAAGACAACATCCGTGTCCTTTCCATTTTCATCTTTTTTGTTTCGAAGCCAACATCAACATTCAATTCCCGGAATTCCCTCATCCATTTACGGACACCTACTGGAGTATTATACAGGTTTTTTTTCATTATTTGTGTCCAAGTTTGTTTGCCGGTTGCCCTACATTGATGCTTTCATTTCATGTTTATTTTTGGGTGGAACATACTTTAAAAGCATGTATTGTTGACATAAATATGTCAGCAGTGAGTCAAGGTTAACAGGTCAAAACCTCTTCAGGATTTTCCAAACTTTTCATTAGATAGTACGTCAAACATTAGAACACGTGTTGTCTAAAGCACTGGTTCCCAATCCTGAACAAAACTACGATGGTCGAGAACTAACGACACTGACAAACCAGTTGAATTGTAACCCCCTGCAGCGTAGGATATAAATAGACTATGTTTTAAAATTTATTCTAAAATTAAAAACAGAAAACACATATTTCGGAACGGGACAAAAGTAGAAAGGTACAATTTTTGTACACTTGCTGAAATATCCACATGCATTTTCTGTTGTTCAAATGTCAATTTTCAGATGCAATACGGAAATCAAAGTCTCTTACATAGTAAACACAATATCAATTTCTAGATATTGAAATATCCATCCGCAAAATCCGCGTTGCAACAAAGAAATACTGATAGATGAGCAAACGTGCATATAAGTACCCGATTTTAAGGGGGATTTATAATATATGAATGTTGCATGCATGCTCTTTCTGATATTTAAGTTACTTGTCCTCTTACAATTGACTCTATATATGGACTATATTTTTGTCCGGGCGGAAGGTTGCGACACATGTTGTGTAAAGCAGTGTCTTCCAGTTTGTATTCCTCATGCATGAGCGTTAGCATTAAACGATATCTCACTACCGTTCGATCGTTTAAAAATATTAGTTGAGTTGGCAAACTGGAATTTTTCATAAAGTATTTTAATCATATAAAGCAACTTGGCTTTGTGCATATCTGATGCTTTTGCAATTTTATGAATATTTTATTGGGAAAAAAAAATGCCTGCTCATATTAGAAATAAAAAGACTTTCTTTTTGCTACTAAATTCATAATTTCAAAACAAATGGAATGGAAGTTGCTACTAAAAAAATTATTTATCTTCACAGAATTTTTCTTAAAGTGTGATTTTTTGTAGGAACTATCAATTCTAATGATCTAAAATTATGCAAATATCATCTTTTCAGATGTAAATGTGATTCCTGTGATTTTTACTGCTTTTATCCAAGTTATCTGAGGGTTCATAAAGAAGAAAATCATTCAGGTATTATACATAATCCACAGTTGATCACGCTCCAATTGCTCTCCACCCATGAGTAAGCCATGGTTGATCATGCGTTGATTGCTCTTTACTCAGTAACCCACAGCTGATCACGCTCCAATTGCTCTCCACCCATGAGTAAGCCATGGTTGATCATGCTCAGATTGCTCTTTACTCAGTAACCCACAGTTGATCACGCTCCAACAGTGTGGGAAATGACCGCTCGCCATCTTGCCAAAAGCGAGTGGAAATTTCGGGTGGCGAGTACAATCCACTTTATACTCGCCGGTCTGGCGAGGAACAGTTGTAAGGTGAGTAGGAACTTGAAAACGCTCGCCACAATAACTGGTTTACAGCTTTAAAATATCATAGCTCCCAAACAGTTAAATTTTCTGTTAATTGTGTCATTTATCCAACATTTTATTAATCATTGCTCGATAAGAAAACATTCCGTCATGTATCTGTATCTATCTTTACCTCCAACGTTGGAGATCATGACACTTTCTGTCTACACAAAAATTAAGTATACAATCCCGACCCGCATAATTTTGCCAAGGTCGATTTCACGATTAAATGAAATATTGTTTCATTGCAAATACATGTGATGACTTTTAAAATTAATGCAAATACAATAATTCGGTTTCGAAATATTTAAAACGAATTCGTAGCGAAAACCTACGCGAAAACAAAAATTAAATAGGTGTCGGAACCAGATTTGACATACATGTTTTATACCACGTATTAAAACTTAAAAGTCTGTGCTTCCGTACTTGATGAACACGAAGACAACGAAATTGAGGAATAAGATATCAACGCATCTCTTAAGAGAGTGTTGATCCTTTTTGACCAAGTTAATGACTTGTCAAAATCTGCAAAATAAATTGTTGAACATTACTGTATTGTTTATTTTGTATTTGTTGGCGAGTTTAAAAAAAAATGTCACTCGCCAAACATGGCGAACACTATTTCATTTTGGCGAGTATTTGTTTCAGTCCACTCGCCATTTGGCGAGTGTTTGAAAAAAATGGTTTCCCACACTGCTCCAATTGCTCTCAATCCATGACTGCATGAGTAAGCCATGGTTGATCACGCTCTGATTGCTCTTTACTCAGTAACCCACAGCTTATCACGCTCCAATTGCTCTCCACCCATGAGTAAGCCATGGTTGATCATGCTCTGATTGCTCTTTACTCAGTAACCCACAGCTTATCACGCTCCAATTGCTCTCCACCCATGAGTAAGCCTTGCTCTTTACTCAGTAACCCACAGCTTATCACGCTCCAATTGCTCTCTACCCATGAGTAAGCCATGGTTGATCATGCTCTGATTGCTCTTTACTCAGTAACCCACAGCTTATCACACTCCAATTGCTCTCCACCCATGAGTAAGCCTTGCTCTTTACTCAGTAACCCACAGCTTATCACACTCCAATTGCTCTCCACCCATGAGTAAACCTTGCTCTTTACTCAGTAACCCACAGCTTATCACACTCCAATTGCTCTCCACCCATGAGTAAGCCATGGTTGATCATGCTCTGATTGCTCTTTACTCAGTAACCCACAGATGATCACACTCCAATTGCTCTCCACCCATGAATAAGTTTTGCTCTTTACTCAGCACCCACAGCTGATCATGCTCCAATTGCTCTCCACCCATGAGTAAGCCATTGTTGATCACGCTCTGATTGCTCTCTACTCAGTAACTCACAGCTGATCACACCCCAATTGCTCTCTACCCATGAGTAAGCCATTGTTGATCACGCTCTGATTGCTCTTTACTCAGTAACTCACAGCTGATCACGCTCCAATTGCTCTCCACCCATGAGTAAGCCATGGTTGATCATGCTCTGATTGTTCTTTACTCAAAAACCCACAGCTGATCACGCTCCAATTGCTATCTACTCTCCACTCATTATGAGTGCAGACTTATCGGAGCATGATCAACTGTGGGTTACCAATGAAGACTGGATACTAATATAATTAGTTATCTGACAGCAAGACAAGGTTTTTAGTTTATTCAGATAATTATAATTAAAATAGAATTATTAATGGAATTAAAAATTAAAAGTCAAAATATGAAGAAAAAAAAGTAAAATAAAATAAAAAATCACAAATAATTAAAACAGTACCATTTTGTATGTAAAGGAGTTAATTTAATTTTTTAATACCAAAGGATATGAATATAAATAAACACTCTCCAACTTATATTCATAGATTTGCCAAATTCTGTTATCAGAGATTAAATTCAATTCTAATATGATCTCCTTCTTTCACTTTGTTAACAAATGAACGAGTTATCCATTCGATATAATCTCATTAGCACATGCGCCGATGAATGTGACTGACTTTTCCATTGGCAGCATAAATTGTGTGCGACATTTTCAGCAAACATAAATATAAATTACCGTCTTCAAAGTATACTACCATATATTTGTACTCTTAGACATATCAGAATCAAAATAAATCATGGAAGCCAGAATGTGTTTTGAGTTTTAACATGGATTGGCGGATATTAATTAGTAAATTTTATCCCTCGCTTCTGGCTCTGGATAAAATACTAATATCCGCCAATCCATGTTAAAACTCCCAACACATTCTGGCTTCCATGATTTATTTCTTAATTATAATTCATCTCTTTATTTGTCATAGGTTATAAAATAGTAAATCTTACCGCAAAATCTAATGTTTTGTTTTATTGATTGATTGATTGGTGTTTAATGCCAACTTTAACAATATTTCAACTATATCACACAATTTTTGTTTGCTTAAAATTTGAGTTGAATGAATGTATTGCAGATTACAAAAGCACATTTAACACATGAAATTAGTATTGAATTATTATTGGATAAACTATATTACTATTTTACAAATGTACAGTGCTCCCTCGGTCTATCGCCCTCCGTTTTATCACCAAAATTCTCATCTGTCCCGATTTCCCCCATTAAAAATACCCCGTTATACTGCCAAACTCAGCTACCGCCATCCACCACAGGTTTTCAGACACAAAAGTCGTAAAACCAATTTCAATTCCTCCATTAGTATCGCCCACAACTACCTTTTGACAGCTGTGTGTTGATAGGTAATTATGGAATGTCAAGACTGGTCATCGGACACGGTCATTGATCTCATAGTTGAGGGTCGGAACAGGTGCGTTGTTTTGATTAGAATAATTACCTGTACAATGTATTTACTTTTCTAGTGATTACTTTAAATCCTGAGTAAAAATTGTAATTTATTTAGTTGTCATAAAAATGTCCTTGAAGAGAAAGCGTAATTTATTAAACAGCAAACAGAAACGTGAAATTATAAGTTATGCAAAGGAAAATCCAAAATTAACACAACGACAAATTGCCGATAATTTGACAATTAAATGGGATCTATTTATACTTATATCTTTGTACAAGTGCAAAATGTATGTCAGTCGAGTTGAAACAATTTGAGAAAGTTTATCTTATCATCTACTAGGTACAGAACTCTGTCTTTGCAGACCGTTACGTTCATTTGATCACATGACTTCCGGTTTTCAATGTCCCTCAGTTTATCGCCAAACTACCGACTGCACAGAAGGTGGCGGTTTAATGAGGGAGCACTGTAGATATATTTAAGGATTGATCGCCAATCAGGTTGTATACACCGTGTAACCTGCCTCTATATTGAAAAATATATTTATTTTTTCAAAATAAGGCAAATAATCGGAAATAAATTTAAATAACCCCAAAGGTGCCTCATTTAAAGAAAATCACCTGATGACAATGGCATGCGACGCCTTGAGAACAACGTTTATTTTTAGATTCAGTACATTGACAAATAACCTCAACTTTTTAAACCAATCAAAACACATATAAAATGACCTGTGACTCTAAAATGAATTTATATATTTTTGTTTTTAGATAGTTTAAATTTTAGTTGTGCCATCTGTACCAAAAGTTTCAAAACTAGAAAGTCATGGAGATGTCATCAAAATAATGCTCACAGCAGTAAGTAACGTTAAATAAATACAGTTATCTTCCTTGATACAATAAATTACTTCCCTTTCAAAGGTACAATGTATCTTTATTCATTTAGGAAAAGGTTTGAAGATACCAAAAGGGTAATCAGAAACTGTAAATTGAAGAAAGGGAGACTACACAATGGCTAAAAGACAAAAAGGTGGAAAAAATGTTTATCGGTAGCTGGTGGCTATTTGAGCTGTTGTCTTTATAAAGTTTTTCCTCTTCCATTTACCGGCCCAAGCTAGCTTTTCAGTTATATCTTCTCCTATTAAGCAATTATCCAAAGGAGTAGACCCATGAAGGGGTGAAAACGGCCCACTCTCAAATTTTTATTAAATCATGACAATCAGTTTAATAAGGAAATAACCAATGTGAAAACAGCTTCAGAAAGCAATATTTGAACAATTTCTTCATTTTGCGGCAAAAAATGTATTTTTTTTAGCAAAACTCACTGATTACTGGAAATTAATTCTCAGCACTTCATTATATTTATATAGTATACATTTGTAATGCAGAATTATTGTAAACTACATTAACTTTAATATTCATTCACTTTTTTATTGAAAATGTTCTCTTTTTTAGCTTTTTGGGGCAAAAAAGGTAAAATTCTAACAAAAAACCTGATTTCTGGAAATTAATTCTCAACACAAGCTTTTATTTGTATAGTATACATTTTTATGATGATTTATTAATATTGTAAACAATATAACTATGATTTTTTTTTTTTTTTTTTTT
>MJUT01061877.1:81520-98561 GCA_002080005.1 Gigantidas platifrons
TCTCAACAAAAGCTTGTATTTGTATAGTATAATAATTTTATGAAGATTTATTTAAAACAAAATTAACTATGATATTTAAAAAAAATATATTGATTTCTTTCTCTTTTGTAGATTTTGGGGGCAAAAAGGGTAAAATTTTAACAAAAATCGACGATTTCTGGAAATTAATTCTCAACAAAAGCTTGTATTTGTATAGTATAATAATTTTATGAAGATTTATTTAAAACAAAATTAACTATGATATTTAAAAAAAATATATTGATTTCTTTCTCTTTTGTAGATTTTGGGGGCAAAAAGGGTAAAATTTTAACAAAAATCGACGATTTCTGGAAATTAATTCTCAACAAAAGCTTATATTTGCATATTATACATTTTAATCAAGATTTATAACTTTAATATCCCTTTCAAGTGATATTAGGGTACAGTTACATACTTTTATGACAAGATATAACAGTCAATTTGATTGAAAGTATTAAATACAAAACATTTATTCTTCAACAACACTCCCCTCACTATCGCATTCGTCAATAGGTTGTGGTACAACATTGGTATCTTCTACGAAATCACCCCAATTTCTTACACCGTACCTTCTGTCAGAATTATGCCTAGCATAACCTAAGCACCATAATACTGAAGCTATGTGTGCACACACCCCGACAACCCTTGCACCTGCCTTACATTTGCAATACCATGTAACTATTTGGTTAGAATCATATTGAATCCATAGCTGATATTTTTTGGCTGATGTATGCCTACTCTATTTATTTTGACCCTAATTAAATGGTGATCTTCCTGATGAACTAAAATATCACAGTTTCCTTCTAGGTGCTCTTGCATATAGCTAGATGCAAGTTTAAGTTGGTAAATCCCACATGTGATATTGGGCAGTTCATTTTCATCAAGCAATGGAAAATCATTAAATGAATTTTCTGCATTTTTCCAAATTATTGTCCATTTCTCCATGTTTTCCGCTTCAACTCGTTGCTTCAGCTCATTAACTTTCTTTGAAAGGTGTAACATTTTTGCTGCTATTGCTTGGTCCTCATCACATCCTAAAAGTTAAAAAAAATTGTATGGACACTAAATTCTAACTAGAGATACTGTGAGCACTGCTGTTTCCATGTTCCCATTTACACAAAATATGAATATTTCGCCATATGGTACCTCAAGTTTAGCTGAGTTTGTGACCTTGAACTTCTACCTACGTAATCCGTTCTTGTTTGCGACACACCTTCTAATGATGGACAACAATGATAACAAGTAGCATCAAGAACCATCGAGGCATTCAGAAGCCCCTGTTCACCGAGCGACGAAAAATGGGATAGAAACTATATATATTTCTAGCATGAATAATATTCATGATATAACTTTTAATGTTTTCACAGAAAAAAGTACGTAGACAAAAAACACAAAATGGAGATCTATCATAATGATACTCACTTCAACTAAGAATTATCTGCCATCAGTCAGTTTTCAAGTTCGGTATTCATGGTATAACACAAGCACACAAACATTTTACTAAAGAAAATTCACTCAAGAAGCAGACTTTTTTTCAAACATTAGTTGACGATAAAACCATCTCCATGCGTTGGAAGTCAACTTGCATATGCTAGCTGCGGATAAATGTGAAACGTGCGTACATGCATCCCAGACATGAGTGCATGCGACTCTTCCCCTTCTTTTTTAAGAAAAAAAAATACGAGAATGAAATAAAAACAACTGTCCACATTAAGAGATCAGAGCAGACATGTACATGTAGTGTACATTGTTTGAATATGTATTCTGACGATGGTCCTGATTTGATAATTTTGTCATTTGGGAGCCGCAATCGGATTACAGAGTCATACTATTTTATATATACATGTGTACTAAGTTTATAATAAAAAAATGTGTTGTACTTCACATTATATAGAAGCTTAATTATGTTAAAGGAAATCTCCAACATGTTTATTTAATCTTAGTTACGAATTTCATTTTAATCGTTGGACCGCGGAAAACGTTTGCTCAAATCCACGTAATATGTAACTACAATTTTCAAATTTCGAAGTGGCCGCATACGTCGATCAAAATAAATTTGAGTCACAACGATTTGATATTAAAATAACTTTATTTTTAGCACTTTTTTATTTTGATCAACGCATGCGGCCACATCGAATTTTTACAAAATAGCTAGAAATTTTGACAAAAGCGGTCCGTTTTCGGCTTTCCGGGTGTTAGAACTACGGAATACTTCGTCAAATTATATAATTTGATCATACTCGATAAACTTCAATACCAGAAGGAAACTTTTGGGAGTAAAGCACGTTTCTGCGTTCATTTTGGAAAAATGTCATTTTACAGGGCCGATATCAACCATTCGTGGCTTTTGTCCTTTAGATTAAACTATTGGATTGGTCCAAATTAAGCCAGATTTGACAAAGATGACATTTTGATGGTCCTTTTAAAATGTTTTATCTAACATTATGTATGTTTTCCTTTGAAATTAATGAAAGTAGCCTGTCTGATACAAGATGTTGTATCACCACACTGTGGTGATAAAACAATGGCGCAACATTGCACGAGACGTTCTCTGTCGAACTCCTTTGTCATGACGTCATATCATTGCAATGCGGAGAAAAACACACCAATTCTCATTTTCAAATACACCGTTTCAATATTTCCGGCAACTGTAAGGTCCACATTTCTCTTTTAAAAGCAATGTCGGATTGTACAGTGACACTGAAAGTGATCGAACATTAATTTGACATTGGTGAAAGAACGGCAGCAAATAACGTGACTTCATGCACAAAATGTAGTCTTCCTGAGAGTATTGTAAACAAAATTATAAATATTAATTCGATCCTTGTTATTTGTTTAAAATTTGTTTTTATTGAAATGTTAGATAAACTTATTACATACAGTGTGTTGGTACAAGACTATGTATCAGGTCTTGCCTGTTGCGTGAACTAACCACATCACAACTCGTCGCTATGGCGACTCGTAGTGATACTGGTTCACACAACAGGCTCGACTTTATACATAGTCTTGTACCACCACACTATGTATGTAATGGGTATATATCTGACAGCAGAACCCTCTTTCCATGATGGCAGCCATTACTAAAATAACAAACTTCTTCAAATGGTAAAACAAGACTAATATACGTCAAAATAAAATTAAATGTAATTTATGGTTACATAATGATGAGTTGTATATTCTGTGGTTCCTGCAAACTGATTATTCACAGTAGGGGTCAGTTTCGACAAAATAAAAAGGTCATGCCAACATTGAGGAATGTGACAACTAGTTTGATTTGGTTTGTTTTATGGTGTTTAGCACCACTGTCAACAATATTTCATTTATATCATGGCAGTCGGTTTTTATTGGTGGAGGAAACTGGAGTACCCAGAGAAAACCACCGACCTGTCGCAATTCACTGACAAACTTTATCACATAATATTGTATCAAGTACACCTCTCCATGAACAGGGTTCGAACTCACAACTTTAGTGGTGATATATTATAGGCACTGCTTGCACAGGTAGTCTTAAATCCAACTACCATACAATCATGACCAACGACAGCCCCTTAGCTACTAGTAATTTAGGTGAACAATACAAGCCCAGGTCCCGAAAGTTATGGATTTAAATTCTTGTTTTCAAATTATCAAAATACATGATTCATTGCCAGGATCAACATTTTGTGCTTACTCGGACTCGAATGTTTTTCGACATTGAGCATAGGTATGCCTTTAGTATTTTTACAATCAGTGATTATTACAGTTTAATTGAGAAACGATGTATGTTTTTAAAGTTGCAAATTATATAAGAGTATAAAATTTCTTTTTCAGCCGATGTATACAATTGTGACCTGTGTAGTTATACCACCAACCATCAAAAAACCCTGATGATTCACAAGAATTGTAGACATTCTGTAAGTACAGCTAAACATGTCCCTGACTAAGCTGAACATTAGGTCTTTTGGTCATTAAACATATAAGTATGGGTTTCATACCCCTCCCCCTTAAAAATTATCCAATCAGAACACTATTCAGTATATACAATGTTCTGATTGGATGATATTCAGTATATACAATGTTCTGATTGGATGATATTCAGTATATACAATGTTCTGATGGGATGATATTCAGTATATACAATGTTCTGATTGGATGATTTTGAAGTAGGAGTATGACTATTAGGCCAATACAAACTTTTTGTTTATATTAGACAGATTAAATTTACAATGATATTCAATCATGAAAAGAAAGTTTAAACAATGATGGTCAACAATTCTACCAATATCAACAAAACGAACAACCACCTCTTATCTTAACTGAACTCACTGAACACAAAAAGGACCACGACATATGACGTTAGAAATCCAGGTCCAAGTTTGGGACAGGCACAAAAATGTGGTGGGGTTAAACTGGTTAACGGGATCCTAACCCTCCCTTCTTGATAACGGGATCTCCAATGGTAATACATATATAAAACAAACGACAAATATTGGTACTTACTATATTCGCTATTCAAGTATGAGTTTATAAAACATATACAGTGGAACCTGTCTAATCTGACACACCAAGGGACCAGGGAAATGTATCTGATTGTACAGGATATCGGAATACTCAGGTTTTTATTTTAGTCGGATGTCACAGGATGTTGGATTGCACAAGTTCCACTCCACTTAAAAAACAAAAACATTTTTATTCATTTAATTTATCTAGATTTTTAATAAGTAAGCATAAAAATTTATTTATCACTATAAATGGGAATTTGAAATAAGTTTATATTGAATAAGATATAGAAATGTTATATTTGCCTGCAGAAATGAATGTATAGTGTGTTTATATTGTAAATTTATGCAATTAAAAATAATGTCTAAATAAAATATTGACATGAAAGCTTTGATAACATTTTCAATACCAACCCATCATCATATTTAAATAAAATATTTCCTGATATTAAGCTCTGACATCATAAAAACAAATGCAAAAGTTTATTTGTTCCTTTTTTTAGCTCACCTGGCCAAAGGCCATGTGAGCTTTTGCGTCCGTCGTCTGTCATCCGTCGTTGTCCGTCCGTCGTACGTCGTAAACTTCCACATTTTAATTTTCTCCTCAGAAACCACTGGGCCAATTGCAACCAAACTTTGGTGAAATGGTCCTTGGATGGCCCCCTTCCAAAATTGTGTCCGGTGATCCCGACTTCCAACCAAGATGGCCACCAAGCTAAAAATAGAAAAAAGGGGGATGAAATTTTAATTGTCCATTGCTGCTTTAGTATAAGTCAAAATGTGCTCAAATTTTAAATGCAGCTACATGGCAAGGAGTAGTTTAGAATATATTCCGGGTTTTTATGTGAAATTTTTCTTTCAGCCGATTTATACCGATTATGCAAATTAGGCATATTTTGATAAAAAATCACATTTAAATCTCCTCCTCTGAAACTGCTGAACCAACTTAAACCAAACCTGGCAGGGATGGTCCCTGGGTGGGTCCATTTCAAAATTGTGTCCGACAGCTCCACCCTGCATTCAAGATAGATGCTGTTACTAAAAATAGAAATTTCTTCAATTGTCCATTGATGCTTTAGTATAAGTCAAAATGAGCTCAAATTTTAACTGCAGCTACATGGCAAGGAGTAGTTTAACATATATTCCGGGTTTTTCTGTGAAATTTTTCTTTCAGCCGATTTATACCGATTATGCAAATTAGGCATATTTTGATAAAAGATCACATTTAAATCTTCTCCTTTGAAACCGCTGAACCAAATTAAACCAAACATGGCAGGATGGTCCCTGGGTGGGTCTCTTTCAAAATTATGTCCGACAGCCCCGCCCTCCATTCCAGATGGCTGCTGTTACTAAAAATAGAAATTTCTTCAATTGTCCATTGCTGCTTTAGTATAAGTCAAAATGAGCTCAAATTTTAACTGCAGCTACGTGGGAAGGGGTAGTTTTTTTTCTGTGAAATTTTTCTGTCTGCTGATTTATTCAGATTATGCAAATTAGGCATATTTTGATAAAAGATCACATTTAAATCCTCTCCTCTGAAACTGAAGAACCAAATTAAACCAAACCTGGCAGGGATGGTCCCTAGGTGGGTCCCTTTCAAAATTATGGCCGACAACCCCACCCACCATTCAAGATGGCTGCTGTTACTAAAAATAGACATTTCTTCAATTGTACATTGCTGCTTTAGTATAAATCAAAATGAGCTCAAATTTTAACTGCAGCTACATGGCAATGAGTATTTTAACATATATTCTGGGTTTTTCTGTGACATTTTTTCAGCCAGATTATTCCATTTAGGAATATCATGAGATAAAAATCACATCTAAATCTTTTGCTCAGAAATTTGAATTGAAATGATCTTTGGGTGGCCCACTTTCAAAATTATGTGTAACACCCCCATTTTCTATTAACTTTAGATGTCCAATTGAAAACCAGGTGAGCGATTACAGGCTCCTGGGAGCCTCTAGTTTAAAGTACAATTCTTGATTGCAGAACATTTCAAAATATTTTTTTAATTGTACCTTACTTTGTAAAAAGAGGTGGGGGTGCAGAGAGATGGGAGAAGGAGGAGCTGGTTATATAGAAGATGCAGCAAGTAAAAACAAATGTAATTGTTTGGTGACAAAAATTTCTGTAACTGAAGTATATAATATTTGACAGGAAGTATTATCTGATTTTAGCTATTCTGTTTACATGCTCTCAAGGACTTTTGAATTATATGGCTTTCAGATCCTAGACTAGAAGCGTACCCTATGAAGGTTATTCCAGAAACTCCTCTGCACTCTATAATAGATATCTATGCTTTTATTACAGGAAGTTCGGCCATATGGATGCCATCTTTGTGAATACAGTTGTAAATTCAAAGGGAATTTAAATAAACATATGAAGAATAAACATAAAGTAGAGATTGTTTCATCGTATAAGTTGCGCGAAAAAATGATAAAAACAGGCATAGGTTATGTTGAGTATATGAATTCAAGGAGAAGTGAACTGGAAAAAATATCAACAGAAATAAAGACACAGCCAATTAATAAAAATTGTGATGAGACATATTTGTGAAAACTCACAGGATTTTTATTAACAGGGATAGTTGAATATTGTGATATGAGTGAGTGAGTGATTGTTGAAATGATCATGAGGTCCGCCTTGTTCTAGACCAACACGCTTAGTTGGATTTTTATAGTGCTAGCTCACTGAAACAACAGTCCGAGGGTAGACATGTCGCTCCACTCTAACACAATATCATGATCCAGAGCCAACAGTCTTTGCTCTTTCTCCTTAATACTGTGAGCTTAGCGGAGAAGCAACAAATACCAATTTTATTATCTTTGGTTTGACCCGATCAGGACTAGAACCTATGATCTACCACACTCAAGGTCAGCATGCAAACCATTACACCACCAATTCGTTTTTTTTTCATTAACGATTCCATTTTCTTTCGATATAAATTTAAAATTTTACATAAAAAATTGTGATATGATGCAATATTCGTTATATCATTATTTTATTCTATTTTCACTGCTAGAGTTGTAGATACAAGTGTTACCCATGTCCGTATGTCTGTCCTGCAATTAGTATTTGCTCAATAAATTATGTTCCCCTTAAGCAAATCATTTGAAATTTGCACTTTAGCTGAAAGTGAGAGCATCCATGTCCTATGGAAAATTCTTCGATTTTTTGTCAAGTAAGTTTTTATGGTAAATTTTTCCATCCAAAGTTGTTGTTGAGTGAAGAACCAAATAACTAGTCTTGTATCCATTTAATGTTTTTTCAGTTTTACATATATTTTTAAGTTGTTTGGTTTTTCTCAATTTTTTTGTGATTATTTTTTTAGTAAGAATTGTTTTTTTGATATTAGACAATGTCTTCTCAATCTGATTAAAATTAAATCTTTAATTGATTTCCACTTTCTGATATATGTTGTATATAAAAATCTAAGAAAACCGTTACAGGTGACGTTCATCAGGTGACCATTATCTGTCCAACCAAATTGTCACTTGCCAAAGTTTGAGGCATATCTGAAATCTGATTAAGGGGCTTTGTGGTCGTGATTGCATGGTAGTTGGGTTTACAACATGTGCAATCAGTGCCTATCACCTCTAAAGTTGTGAGTTCGAACCCTGTTCATGTAGAGTTGAACTCGATACAACATTATGGGATAAAGTTTGTCAGTGACTTGTGACAGGTCAGTGGTTTTCTCCGGTTTCTTCCACCAATAAAACTGACCACCACGATATAACTGAAATATTGTTGAAAGTGGCATTAAACACCATAAACCAAACTAAACCAAACCTTATTTAATAAAAAAAAAATTAACTTTCTGATATTTTAAAGAAACCAAGGATGCATATACAGTCCTTGAAGTAATGCATCACTGGATTTGCCAGCTCTAGTTTTATCATAAAAAGTAACCTGAACATGATTATGAAATCTCACAGGATTTTATTAGATCTTTATGTGGGAGGGGCCGTTGTGGTCGTGATCACATGATATTTAGATTTACAACTACCTATGCAATCGGTACCTATCACAAGTAACTTTGTGAGTTCGAATTCCACTCAGGCGATACAACATTATGTGATAAATTTTGTCAGTGACTTGCGAAAATATAATTTGCCAATATTCAATAATTTACCTTGATCCATTTTCCAGTATAGAATGAACAATCTACATCTATATGAAATGCATTATGCAAAAATACTTTCTGACATAATAGTAAAGAGGCAACATTTTGTTGATTTAAGGTGGTACCATACACTTCAGGTAAAATTTGATCTGCTCGGTTAATTTTCTTATTTTTTTGGCAGTGTTTGAATATATCCACTGTAATAAATATTAAAATTTTAACAAATTCCAACCAACAGACTCAGAGCTATAAATTCACTAGCCACATAGCAGCTTTTCTCTCTCTGGTTTTGATCACCAAGATGCTTGAAATCTGCATACAAACATCATATGATAAAAATGTTCCAACTGATTTTAAAGAGTTGTCTCCCTGTAGTGTATGGTACCACCTTAAACAATTAATTCAACAATTCTATATATATGACAGAAAATAATAACATTGATGATTCATGGCTAAGATGTAAAACTTTAAGATGCTTATTTAATAGAAAGTTTATAACTTTCTGGCATTTTAAAGAAACCAATTTTAAGACGCTATACAGTCCTTGATGTAATGCACCATCTAGTTTTATCATAAAAAGTCACCTTAACAAGACCCCATACAGGGTTTTGTTAGATGTTTATGTGGGACATAATGGAAAGTAGAAGCTTTTAAAAGATCCAATTTTAATTAGATTGATTCACTTCTATGTAAATTAAGGGAGTTACAGTTTATGCACTTTTTTACCTAAATACAACCAATACAACCTCATAGAAACTGTGTGTTTTATCAAGTTCACTGCAACCGTTTTTTGTTATGAAACTGATTGTTATGGCATACTGTTTGTGTCCACTCTGTCTGATGTCTATATACATGTATATATCTCCTTGGAGTCTTGTCTATAGCTAATCAATAAATTATTTGTATTACCAATACCTGTATGTACCTGTTGATGTTTGATGTCTTATAGTCTCTCATAAATCTGTATTGATTGGCTTGTGTGTATATATGTACATCTTAAATTTTATTATTGAAGAGTTCAGTGGAACTGAGGACAGGGGACCCTCAGACTAACACACCAGATCATTGATTTGTTATGTATTTCATTACTATGTTTATTTGTTTGTTATTTTGTCACAAGCTTTATGTTTGCTTATATGACCAAAGCAAAAATTATTATTATTTGTTATTTTATGTATGTATGTATGCATAAGGTGCGACGCTTATAAAATATTGAATTGAATTATGAAATATAAACCCCATACGCTGGTGCTGGTGCTGCTGCAATGTTGGTATGGGAAGTTGACAATTGGAAAAGTGAGTCATCAAACTTGTCCTAGAGTTTTATTTTGAATCTTCCTATGTTGTTGATTTCAAGGTAAGAAGCAGACTTTTGAGTGTCGGTCATATCATTTACTCCAAAGGGTCAAGTGAGCTGTTGTCATCTCTTTTCGTTCGTCATTATCGTCTGTCATTGTAGACGTTTGTGAAATTTTACATTTCAATCTTCTTCCCCGAAACTACTGGGTCAATTGGTACCAAAGTTGACAGGAATGTTCATTGCAATGTCAGATATTGTAAATTTCAGAAATATATACATATGACAGGTTCACCAGCACCAGCTGGGCAGATATAAGTCTCCTAACAAACAGAATGTAATATATCACAATTTTAATAATAGTTACATGTATATCTGAAAGTCATTTCAAGCAGATTTCTAAACATACAGTTTCTTAAATATTTTTTTCTTCGGATATATTTCTTCTTTTTTCAACAATATATCACCGGTTTAGAAGCAATGAGGAACAAAAGTCAGTATCGTGTATTTCTTCCATTGGCGTTGATTACTATGCAATTAATGATTTTTAATGAGGTGGATACAAGGATTTATTAACCCAAGAATATTATATTTACCGAGGCACTGAATTGAAAGTCATTAATTCTTTATTATATGACACATTTTATGTTTCTTTCACCTTTAAAATAAGCTTTGATCACGACATTTTCTTTCGTTTACCTTGTTGGAATGTTATATTCACCTGGTGTGACGTCGCACCAGGTGATGATAACATTCCAACCAGGTAAACAAAACCACGAGGTGATTATGTTGGTTGAATTTATTGCAAGCAAACTGGTTAAGGTTTCAAACTGGTTTGCTAAACTTTTCATTTATTTAAGAAAACCGGTTTAAAACTGGGTTGAAACCTAAACTGGTTTCCATGTTTATCGAGTCCAAACCAGAACCAGTTCCAGAAATTTAGCAAACCGCACGAGAGGTGGTTTTACAGTTTGGTTTTGAAACATGGCGGCAGCGGAGGAAAAGAAGAACATGCTTCGACTTCGACTTCATGTTGATGATTCACAAATGGAATGGGTATGTGAATAACATCAGAAAGGTAAATATCTTTATACAAATGCCTGTTGTAATCAAGTTATCGGTTTACAGAGGGCTTTTTTCCTACGTTTAGTCATGAAAGCCAACTAAAAGGTTAATTGAAATGGTTTGTGAACAAAATGTTGAAGAATATAACATAGCCATGCATCAGAACTTTCATCCTCACTTTGCATTAAACTTTCTATCAATATTAAGATCATTTAAATCTGGAGTGTCAGCCATCTTTAGAAACCACCAATTCACTGAAATGTGTTAAACCATGATCGAATTTATTGCAATCAAACTTGTTTCGGTTAGGGTTTACAGTTTAGCAAACCAGTTTTAAGTTTAATACAAACCAGTTTCTAACTAAACCATGGTTTAACACATTTCAGTGAATTGGTGGTTTCTAAAGATGGCTGACACTCCAGATTTAAATTATCTTAATATTGATAGATAGTTTAACGCAAAGTGAGGATGAAAGTTCTGATGCATGGCTATGTCATATTCTTCAACATTTCAATTCACCTTTTTGTTGGCTTTCATGACTAAATGTAGGAAAAAAAAACCTCTGTAATCCGATAACTTGATTACAACAGGCATTTTTATAAAGATATTTACCTTTCTGATGTTGTTCACATACCCATTCCATTTGTGAATCATCAACATGAAGTCGAAGCATGTTCTTCTTTTCCTCCGCTGCCGCCATGTTTCAAAACCAAAATGTAAAACCGCCTCTCGTGCGGTTTGCTAAATTTCTGGAACTGGTTTTGGTTTGGACTCAATAAACATGAAAACCAGTTTCGGTTTCAGCCCAGCTTTAAACCGGTTTTCTTAAATAAATGAAAACCAGTTTGAAACCTTAACCAGTTTGCTTGCAATAAATTCGACCCATGATTTAGTTAGAAACTGGTTTGTATTAAACTTAAAACTGGTTTGCTAAACTGTAAACACTAACCGAAACAAGTTTGATTGCAATAAATTCGACCAATGTTTTATAAAGATCGTTACTAGGGACGTCAGCCAATCAGAAAAAGACATGATCTGAAGTCGTATACAATAAAACAAATCAACACATGATGAATGAATGAGGCAGTTGATATAATAAAGGCCATAGGAATATATATTTTATAATATATTTTTCTTTCATTTGTTCACTTTCTTCAGGACTCAAAGGTATACAAAAATTAAGAAAAAAATAATGCAATATGATAAGAAATAATATGAATTGAACACCTAATAAAAAGTTTATTTATTAAGATCATTCTTTTTATTATATGCATCTAAAAATAAAATAACACAAGATTAATTATTAATATAGTCAAGGATTTATATAGTAGGATATAAATCCTTGATATAGTCAAGGATTTATATAGTAGGACTATAAATCCTTGATATAGTTGATATTTTTATTAGGACAAGAAAACATACAAAACATTAATAGAATTTTTTTAAATGTTCATTTCAACATTATGAAATAAAACTTTCAGTATAAATTCATGCATCTATATTAGTCCATCAGCCAAGTCTGAAAAGACGTCTAATTAGCGAGTTGGATGTCTACCCTTGGGGGCAGCAATTTTTTAACCGGAATTGTGTTGATTGATGTTTAAACCATGACATAAAACCTGTTGTACCAAAATTAAAATACCTTATTATGGTATAACAAAGCCACTTTTGACCCCACCCTATCACTTGTTCATTGGGTAGCTTCAAAATTTGTTTTATCTAGTAATAAAGTTTATACCTGCTCTGAATTTAATGATTAAATCATGTAAAATGATGTTTGAAATTAATGAATTCGAGAAAATATATCAGTTTTAAGCTTTCAAAAGCTACTTGTTAATGACTTAAAACACGTTAGTTTTTCAATTAAAAAATACTGATTTTTCATTGTTTCTATGCACATATTATAATAGCACATGGTGTATCGTGCATATATTCATAAAATGTAATATTTTCTTCAATTTGACGATCAACCTTTTTTTTCTTGCGTACAGAATGGTATTATTTTTTGTGAAAATGTTCAAAATTATATTTGCAACTTAATCCGTAATTTTTATCCGTCTCCGAACTTACTCTGCCACTGACTAAAAATAGAGAAATCATCAGACTGTGGTTAGACTTTCATTGTGCGCTTCTACGAGATAGACTTTAGTGAATATTGTTGTTGTTTTGCGTTGTACCCACTTTGTTTTGTATATAGAATCGATTTTATTGTCGACATTGTGAGGAAAATGACATAGATAAAGAGATAAAAATCTGAGGCGTGTTGGGTCGGTGTGTTCAACCTGTCTTGATTCGCCGTTTGCTATTGTTGGCTTATATTTTTTATGTACATTTATTGTTATTTCAAGAAACTTTTTGATCAATTTTGTTATATATTCAAGCTATTTTTGATACATTTTTTCTGTATTTACCATTTCATCATGTCTTTTTTTTTATAGAGTTTTTGCTTTTGCATAGATTATTTTATATTGTCATTATTTTGATTTGACGGCTTCCTTGCGCTTACATTTTCTTGATCTTCGAATTGTTATAAAAATTTTGCTGTTTTTTACATTTACTTTGGTTTCAAAGTCTTTGTTTTGAAAGTCTTTTATGATTTTTGATCAATTTTGTTATACATTCAAGCTATTTTTTATACATTTTTCTGTATATACACAATAAAAAAGATGTCCTTGCAAACATTTGCTGTTAAAACAAAACCGTGCAGTCAATCAAAGTAGAAAAAAATGCAATGATCAAAGCCGACCGCAATTTGTTTGCAAGAATGCTGGTCATTACTCAATCTAGACATCTAAATATGAAAGAAGTATTAGAATACGAATTCGGTCCTATTCCATGGTCAATAGCAACAACATCTGGATCATTAGTAAAAACAAATAAGTCAGTTTTAAGTGGTATATTGGAAAAAATGTTGATCCAGTTCAAAATCTTCCTGAATCGTGTGTCTTGATCTTTGATATTATGGCTACTATACAGTCTCTAACTAAGATACCTGACACATTCGAAGAGCTGCCTAATTCAGTATTGAATTCTATTTTGCATGTGGCAAAACCAGCAGTTCACATTGACGTCGTAGGGGATCAGTATCCGGACATTTCTATCAAAGATATTGAAAGACATAAGAGGGCTGCTTCAGGGCAAATAATAACAAAAATTACAAGGCCTTCACAACCGTGTCCCAGACAATGGAAAAGATTCCTCAGTGTTGGGGAAAACAAAACTGTCCTTATAGATTTTTTTCTTGGTGAGTGGTCAAAGCAATGCTACAAGGACAAACTTGTAGGAAAACAAGTGTTTGTTGCTCACGGGAAACTGCCACGAGATTTGTGTTTCTGACGGCATTGTTATGTTGAAATTCCGAATTTAAATAGCAATCATGTGGAGGCAGATACTAAAATGTTCCTTCATGCCAAACATGCCGCTAGTAGTGGTCAAACATCCATTGTAAGTAAATCGCCCGACACTGATGTCTTTGTTTTGGCTTGCTATTATCAGCTTTCAATTGATGCAAAACTTTTTATCCCAACAGGAACCTCTGCCAGATCTAGAATTGTTGATATCTCGTCAATCTGTCATAACTATGGAAGAGATACATGCATTGCATTACCAGGTTTGCATGCAATATCAGGTTGTGACAGTGCAAGTGCTCTGTCCGGTAAGGGAAAAACGAAAGCATTCAGGGTCATGTTAAAGAATGCAGAATTTTCCCAAATTCTGTCTAAACTAGGAGATAATTTTGCAGTATCAGCATGTGTAATTACTGGTATTGAACACTTTCTGTGTTCAGTGTATGGATTTTAATTGAACAACATAAAAGATGTTAGGTTTTATTTGTTCTGTAACGAAATGAGAAACTCATACTGCCGATATATAGAAAACATGATTTTTGATATTGAAATAAATGAACCAGATCAACCAAGCTTCAAAAATACACAAAAAAAACTTTATTCTTACATAAAAAGCCAGAAAAATGAAAACACCGGCATAGCTCCTCTACTCAAATCCATCTGAGAAAGCAAATATACTAAACAAACAATTTCAGTCTGCTTTTACATCTGAAGCAAACACTAACATTCCAGTTAAAGGTCCAAGTAATCATCCCACAATGNATTGAAATAAATGAACCAGATCAACCAAGCTTCAAAAATACACCAAAAAAACTTTATTCTTACATAAAAAGCCAGAAAAATGAAAACACCGGCATAGCTCCTCTACGAAGTGATGGTACCCTACACTCAAATCCATCTGAGTAAACAAACAATTTCAGTCTGCTTTTACATCTGAAGCAAACACTAACATTCCAGTTAAAGGTCCAAGTAATCATCCCACAATGGAACCCATAAAAATCTCTAGGGATGGAGTTTATAAACTCGTCAAAAACATAAACTCTAGTAAAGCTACTGGTCCCGACACCATCATCGCAGGCAGAGTACTGAAAGAAATTATTGATATATGTACAGGCATCCTCACTATATTATTCACCAAATCATTGGAAACTGGCAAAGTACCATCTGACTGGAACCACGCAAATGTCACGCCTGTATTTAAAAAAAAGGGATAAACACAACCCAGGAAACTACAGACCTATATCCATAACATGCATAGCTTGCAAATTACTCGAACATATATTTGCCAGCAACATGATGCAACATTTAGAAACCAACAACACACTTTATGAATTACAGCATGGATTTAGGGCAAAACGATCATGTGAGTCACAAATTATTTCTTTAATACATGAATTATCACAAACCAATGACAAAAACATACAAACTGACTTAATAATAATGGACTTTGCAAAAGCTTTCGACAAGGTACCACACAAAAGACTGCTGTACAAAATGAAATACTTTGGCATATCAGAATAAATCATAAACTGGGTTAAATCTTTTCTTTCAAACAGAACTCAAACAGTACTTTTAGAAAATATGACATCATCAAAAATACCAGTCGCATCCGGTGTCCCAAAGGGTACAGTTCTTGTGCCAATACTTTTTCTAATTTACATTAACGACCTTCCTGAATACATCAAACATAGCAGTATCCGACTTTTCGCAGATGACAGCATAATCTATCGACAAATCAAATCACAAAACGATTGCCTCAAGCTCCTAGAAGATCTCGAAGGTGCTATAAAATGGGAACAAGACTGGCTCATGTCATTTCACCCAGACAAGTGCACGTGTAATATCATGAATATAACGACCAAGAGAAATCCAATCCACTTTTACTACAACTTGCATGGCCATATACTAGAATCTGTCCAACATGCAAAATATCTAGGTGTCACAATCTCAACAGACCTAAAAATGGAATACCCACATTCAACAAACTGCCGCCAAAGCAAACAAATCATTATGTTTTATCAGGAGAAATCTTAAAGTACAATCACAAACAATAAAAGAACAAGCATATCAAACCCTAATAAGACCCAAATTAGAATACTGCTGCACTGTTTGGGATCCTCACTCAAACGAAAACATAAACTCGCTAGAAAAGGTACAGTCACGGACAGCCAGGTATACATGCAACAGACATCATAACACCAGCAGTGTGTCTGAGATGTTAAACACCATGAATTGTCAAACTCTACAAGAACGCCGACTAAGAACTAGGCTCATAATGTTTCACAGAGTAATAAATGAAAATATCGCTATCCCTACACATAATATATTACATCACGACAAGATCTTCCCGGAAAGACTCGTATAGACAAATCCAATGCAATAAAGACAGTTATAAATTTTCTTTCTTTTGTCAAACCATTAAAGACTGGAACAAATTATCTCCCGACATAACCAAAAACACCATTACAGAATCCTTCAAGGGTGCACTCACTCGCGATGTGCTCCTTGATACTTATCCACACCTTAAATAAACAGAAATCATGTTTTTATCTTAATAAATGTAAAAAATAAAAAGAACAAATGAAAAAATCAAAATCAAACAAAAATTGTAAAATCGAAAATTAAAATTAAAAGAAAAATTGTAAAAACTGAAAATTTATAACAAAAAATAATAGCAATTATATCAAGCTCTAATTTACTATGTTCTGAA
>MJUT01061877.1:98571-115645 GCA_002080005.1 Gigantidas platifrons
TTTTTTATAAATTTGGAAACATTTTACCAGGCATGCGCCGGAAAGTAAACATCAGTACGTTGATGGTTTTCCGTAACAGAGGAAGAAGGCCAAAAATGTGCAGTGCCACCAATTGCCCCTAACAAAGGATGCACTAGTGAAACGCATTCAGCGGGCAAACTATCAAACCAAATTATGGAAAGATGCTCTTATTGCAAATGTTTGTCTGCCGTCTCCAGCTAAACATGGGTGGAATATCAAGGACAATACACTGTCTATTCACTGAATAGACAAACCACCTGCATCTGAAGCTCTTGTTGCTTATCAGTTGCAGATGTAAGTCTGGCTGTACGAACCGACGATGCACATATTTCCAACAAGGTTTGTCCTGCACTGATGGTTGCAAATGTAATTCAGTGTGCCAGAACATCTCCGTCAAAGAATCTTTAGTAGATACAGACAGCGATGGTGGACAAGAATGAACACCAAATGTTGAAATATTGTTTTATTATACAAATGAAGTTTTTTAAAGTTCATACATCTCAGCGGGCCAAAATATGCTTTCTCGTTAAGTATATATTCTAAAGCATATCCGAAAAACTATTATAGTGACCCATGTCTGTCTAAATAAAACTTTACATGCTTGATATGTACAAAATTTGCAAAAATCTAACGTTTTCACGTACTCTCTTTATGGAAGCCTCTTCAGTGTGGGGTTTCAATATATTTTTTAAACATAACCATATTATATTTTACAAGAATGTTGGATCTTACTAGACAGAACCATTTCATTATATATTTTTTTCCTCTCTATGTTACGTTTTATAAGTTATTAATAGCTATTGTGTTTTTTTTCTTTGTTTTAGGTTCCCTCTTTTGGACCTCATTTAAACTTAAATAAGGTATTTTGATTTTGGTATAACATGGGAAAAAATAGTAATTAGACATCTATGAATCAATTTTTGAGACAAAATTTCTGTCCCCAGGTGTAGACATCGGAATTGAATTTTTGAAGGGTCGGCTGATGGACTATATATAGCTATGATACAGAGACAGAACCGTCAAGTGGAGACGGGAGGAAAAGTCCAATCGTGTCACGACACGTGTCATTTACCGGATGAACGGGTACGGATGTTAATTGAGTTATGGTTAATTAAGGCACGTGTCATCGGTTAGCTTGTCCACTAAATAGATATAGGTGTTACTTGAACCAAATAATTAAGCTTGTTTTCACAACCCGACTTCTGACTTAAATTGCAGAAATTTTAAATTATTAAAATTGGCATTCGTTATAATCTTACTGCTATTTTCGAGAATACAAATCACCTTGAATGACAAGCGCTGAGATTAATTACTCGTTCCTTAAGAGACTATTTTAATTTGACCATTTAATTTGGCAGGCTTCAGGAAAATGGCACCCTAAATATCATACTACTAAAATATAGATAAAAAAAAAAGAAAACAACATCCGATTTATTCTTTTTACTAGTTTATATATGATACAGTAAATACAAATGGGCCATGTAGTGGCAGGCGTATTTAAGTATGACCGATAGGAATTTATATAAATACAAATGGGCCATGTAGTGGCAGGCGTATTTAAGTATGACCGATAGGAATTTATATAAATACAAACCATACTCAAACCCTCCAGGCGGATGCATCAATGCAAGTTCACCTGCAGTTTGGACTTCATTTATTCATCTTTAAATCTCATCCCATAAATGTTCAATCGGATAACTGCGCAAATTCAATCAACTTTCAAATGTTGTTAAAATGTAATCGGGGTTCATTATACAGACGATTTACTTGTTCCACACACGCAAAAATCACCAAGGGGATTAAGAGAAAAAAAGTTAGAAGATACCAAAGAGAGTAGTCGGAAGACCTATATAGAAGAAAAACAGACAATACATGTACAGTGGCCATAGAAAAGGGACAAAACACTACACTCCCCCTCCTCCAAAAGACTGAGCAACACACATCATATTAAAACGCAGAGATTAACGCAGGTGATATAAGCAGCTCCTGCTCCACCAGAGACACCCGTCTGTTACTATGAAACCGAGAAAGAGGAAAGAAGAACGGGATTGTGACTATGATTACGACTGTAAAACTTTCCAAGTGATTACTTTACCTTTACCTCAAAATGGTTCCAACACCAAATAATATTAATCTTTATTCTATGTCCATTTTTGAGTGTGTTTTATTTTTCGTTGGATTCCGTATGAAACTACATCCAAGTGTTTTTCAACCCGATTTAACTTATCACTAATGAGTTCCGGAACAATATGGTTCAAATGGACAAACGCCCAAATTGTAGAAACTGTGGTTACAATATTCCAGATGTCACTGCTGGGTCATCTATATCTAACTCAAGAGAATTATTACTTACGGAAGTCCTACTATCTCCGTCCACTCTCCGTCACGGGAAACGATAATGGTTTAGAAGAGCCTAATTAGATCTGCATAGGAAGCACCTTCAATGTTATCTAATTATGTATCGGTTAAAATATTCACACTGCTGCTTAAGAGTAATAGAATGAACTTCCGTATAACTCATGTACGTGTGTACTTAGAACAAAGGACTGACGTCAATGATACATGTACTTGTAGAATTACATCATACTTAGACTTGTAGCTACTGTACATATGGACATTGGGGACAGTTGCGTTCCAAAGATTTCTAATATATACGTGATGACTTCAATTTCTCAATAGAGAAATTTAATTTATTGACAATCAACAATTTTGCTTCACTTGCTTACAAGACCATATACCAGTTGATACGGTCGTCCAGGCATTTTCTTAGCTTTGTTGTTTAGCTCTAGTACGCCTTGATACTAAAAAGGGTTATGAGAAATAAAACCAATATTTTATAAGTATACAATTGACATTTTCTTGATTTATTTCACGAAAGCGTCACTCGAAAATCATTTCTGTCTGCGCTACAATATACGCCCATATTTATTAGTGTGACCATTCGCTCACCTTTTCACCTTTTATATTGATGTAGAAAATGGGGACGGTCTAAAAATTGCACAACAATTTAAACAGATTCGAATTGTAAAATGAACATAAAAGAAACCTTGTTAAACGATCAATATAAGGTGCCAGTATGATCGTTTTTTTGTAGTTAGAAATTATAAATGACACTTTTCCGTACCTCTTTCTACTTTTCTGTCAAATTTCTTCAATTTGATTGTACAGTCACACATACATTAAAGCGCACCAGTATAATACAAATCAATGTCTTAAAAGGGCAGTTTCAGTTTCTCAATTTAACGAATAAAGTAAATAACTTTGAACCTCTATATAAAGGTCTACTTCCCATAAAGGGCACATATTCATGTTCCGTTCCGTGCTCTTTATAAACAGACTGTACCGTCGTTGTCAAATAAATATACACATAATCATATCTTTCATCGAAAAATATACTTGTATTTATAAAGACAAAGACAAGCATCAGTAACGTGTTTCGTTTTACCACCATTCGCGCATGCTTACCTCTTCATCCATATTTCGTAATCGGTATTTGTCTGGTTCAATACCCATGCAAAAGGAAAAAATAAAAACAAAATAAATGTTTTATAGCTTAATTATGCCTACCATAAATTGTTATTTGTAAAAACTTAAACCAAGAAATAGACAGAGGTATGAGATGGTTTATTTGTTTAAATATGTAATAAAATGAAATACAAAAAATGCCACACTGTCGCAACAACTCCAAAAGCCAATCGAAACATCGTAGAAAGATACAAAATCGATACCCCTAACACACATGTACATGACCGATGAGAAAATTGAAGATATCAAGCGGGTAACCAGAAGCCGTAAATCAAGGAAGGACAGATAACACAATGACCAAAAGAAACAGGACAAAAGAAACAGGCAAAAAAAAAGAAAAACAGGACAAAAGGAACAGGTCAACAGAAACAGGACAAAAGGAACTGGGCAACAGAAACAGGACAAAGGGAACAGGTCAACAGAAACAGGACAAAAGGAACAGGTCAACAGAAACAGGACAAAAGGAACAGGTCAACAGGAACAGGTCAACAGAAACAGGACAAAAGGAACATGTCAACAGAAACAGGACAAAAGGAACAGGTCAACAGAAACAGGACAAAAGGAACAGGCCAACAGAAACAGGACAAAAGGAACAGGTCAACAGAACAGGACAAAAGGAACAGGCCAACAGAAACAGGACAAAAGGAACAGGCCAACAGAAACAGGACAAAAGGAACAGGTCAAAAGGAACAGGTAAACAGAAACAGGACAAAAGGAACAGGTCAACAGAAACAGGACAAAAGGAACAGGTCAACAGAAACAGGACAAAAGGAACAGGTCAACAGAAACAGGACAAAAGGAACAGGTCAACAGAAACAGGACAAAAGGAACAGGACAAAAGAAACAGGTCAACAGAAACAGGACAAAAGGAACAGGCCAACAGAAACAGGACAAAAGGAACAGGTCAAAAGGAAAAACAATGACATACAAAACACTGTAGCTAAAGATTGAGCAACACAAGTCCCACTAAAACTGGGTGTGAACTCGGGTGTTGCGAAAAGGTAAACAGTTCCTGCTCCACTAGTGGTACCCATCGTCTTACTCTTGTTACAAACCCCGGATGATAAGTCATGAATGAGGGAAGGGGTAGTTAAACCTTCTACAAGCAATAAGAACTCGACCATCCGTGTCAAGCTTGTACCTTATGTTGATTCTTGTTTTATTATGTCTTGATAAAGCGTCTTTTCTTTTCCCTGAATCTGCTACTTTTGTTGTGCGCCCAATTGTATTCGTAGCCATTTCTAAATCAATAACACCTGTTTATGTTTGCTTTTTATGTGCTCTTATTTGCTTTATTGTGCTCGTTTGCTTATTTGTGCTTTTATTTGATTCATGTGTTCTCTTGCTTGCTTATATGTAATATTTTGCTTTACATGTATTTATCATTTTGTTGTATAGTGATTGCCTGTTTTAACAAAATGTATGTTTGCTTCTATACATGCCATAGTCGGTTTTAAAGACTTCATTTAGGGACCGACCATTTAATTTGCAGGGGGGGGGGGTATTTTTTTTTTTCGTTCAGAATTTTTTTTTCAGACTACACGAGAGTTGGAATATTTATTTATTTTTGTCCAGAAAGTAACATTAGGTTTTATGACAAAAACTCTGAATCAGATTTTGTCCCTCCACCAAAATCAGAATATTTTTTTCAGCGACATTGGGAATCAGAATATTATTTAAGGAAAAAACCTTTTCAAGTTAAATGGTCGTTCCCTTATCTCATGTTATTTGTTAAATGTATATGTGTGCCGACTTTAGATAAAATTTACTTACTTACTTACTGAAGATATGGAGTATATATCTCTTAGTCTAGAGTTTGTGGTTCCTATCAGGATTTCCTTGATAGAGGGTTGCTGCTAACAAGGAAGCTACTGAACCAAGGGTTTTTCTTAGTTAAGTTGAAGTCATCACTTCGAAAGTTTTACGCTCGCCACCATGACTTGGTTGACCGATATGGAATATCTGTGTCACAAATGACCACGGATATGTTACTAGTAAACACTTCCCGGTTCTTTCCTCTTTCATGACTTATCACCGGGTTTGTAACTAGACATGACGGATGTCACTAGTGGAGCAGGAACTGCTTGCCCTTCCGGAGCACTTGAGTTCACCCTCGGTTTTTCGTGGGGTTCGTGTTACTTGATCTTTAGTTTTATATACATACACATCTATGTTTTGTAGATCGTTAGTTTTCCTTCTGTACTTTTTCGTTTGGCCATTCTGTTGTCTGTTCGTCTTCGATATATGGAATCTGATTACCTCCCTTTGGTATCTTCAAACTCTTCTTACTGTACGCTTGCGCAGTGGAAAATCGTCGAAACGGCTCAAAAATTAATTGAATAGGAATGAGATATCGTCGTGATGACAAAAAAAACAAACCCCTTTTCGGTTGATGTTTTCATGACATAAACATCGAAAAGTTTGTTTTTATCCTTTAAAAACTGTCCATTTTGGTGTTTATTTATGTTATTAATATACATTTTTGTATATTCCCAATTAAAAATATATCTAAAATTACGCTTAACCTTATGTTAAAGACATCGTGGTCATCTGCGACACAGATATTCAATTTATCACCAGGATTCTTTGACTTTGTAGCTTTCATGTTATCAACAATGTGGAGCTTTCACAGTCATGACTTCAACGTTACCACTAGCATCCATTAATTCAGTAGCTTTCTCGTTAGAAGCCACCGTCTAGCATGAATAGATGTGTTGTTGTCTAAAGAGTAATGATCTTTAACCAACTAGCCAGTAGTCAGTTAATTACGAGCATTCATTGACCCTGTTATTGCACTGTCGATGTTTATGTTGTCTTTCTCTTTTGTGATACTAGTAGTACATTGTATTGGGACTTTTCGAGTCGAAGCGAATCTGTGAAGACTTTATTTTTATTGTTTGTTTATATATGTATTGCTGCTGGAGATCCAGTTGTAAATGGGGGTGGACTTGGATTTCTAAAAATATCGTGGTCGCGTTCCGTTAAGGTGAGAGGTGATCGTTCGTTTTGTTGATATTGTTGGAATTTATGACAATCATTGTTTAAACTCTCTTTTTATAATACTAATTTGAATAGAGGTTTCGTGGAGCATTTGGCAGACTCAGCAATATATCGCTGTTTCTAAGGCCACTTCATCTTTGGTTGAAACCCAAAACAAATACAAAACAGACTTATGATTTCTAAGAAGGTAATAGGTAAACTATACTTAGATTAAAAATGTATCAACAATCCACACCAGTGAATATGTGTCTAGGATTTCTTCTTTCGCAAGTTTCGTCTGGTGTATATGTAGTGTAGCCAAGTGAATTGTCAATATCCAATTCCTTTATCAAGCAATGTATTTTATAGGATTTACATGTAAAACGATATTCTTAGGGGCAGTGTCTACAGGGACAACAACTTACTTTTCAGTGAGATAGGATAGGAGTTTTGCAACATTTGGATTTTGGGAGATATGTGTTTGAGGAGTGCTCCGTGATCTGTCAATGTTTTTGGTAAGTTACAATTTATTTAATGGCATAAATATTTTGTTGGTGACAATTCGGATTCCCTTTGAATAACATATTGTATGTGGACAACACTAAGAGCTCACAAATGGAGAGAACTCCTGCGTGATCAAACTCCATTCTACATAACCCACCAGGGTAGTCGTGGTCGTGATAGAATGGTAGTTGTATTTACTACCTTTGCAATCAGTGCACATCACCACTAACGTTGTGAGTTCTAACTCAGTTTAGGAGAGGTGTACTCGATACAACATTATGTGATAAAGTTTGTGTGCGACTCCGGTTTCCTCTACCAATAAAACTTACCTCCACGATTTAGCAAAAATATTGTTGAAAGTTGCGTTAATCACCATATTCCTATAACCCATAACACGTTAAAAAACTACGTATACGGCATATATATAATAGGTATGTTTTGTTGTTTGTTTCGGAAATAAACGTTAGAGAAACCCGAAGGGGAAATCAAGACCCTGTTTACCTGTTTACCTATCCAGAAGTTCCCTCCTTTGTCAGGAGAACCGAATCCCTCTACAGAGTTCCTCGTGTAATTATAAAATATCCATAAAATCCATCAATATCACAGTATTTCCACATTTATATACAGGTTTAAAATACTACAGCTTTTAAAACACGTAAAACTGTTCTATACAACAGACACTGTACACAGAGGTGACCTATATAAAATTTATATCTGCTCCTCAAGAAACAACAATCCAGAGACACCGACACCATTGGTCACAATACATTGGATGAAGAAAAACGAAACATAAACATGAGAATAGGAATATCTGTTGGTATGAACCATAGTCAATAATAAAATATAATACTAATCTAATAATGATTCTTTATTACATTGAAGGGTACATTTAGTTTCCATGACTATTTTTAACCACTAGTATACACTAAACCAGTAAATATTATATTACATGAACAAGTTCAAATGATATATACATGTATAATGTTTCTTGTTCATCTTCATAGAAACTGTGCTGAAATATAAAGACAAATTAAGTAAATATACTCGTACATATTGTTTTCATAAATTACACAAAGAAAATGAACCCCAAAATATTATATTTCCAATTTCTTTTTAACAATTGATTAAGTATTTGGTAATAATACTTGTCAAATTATATCATATCATAACTTAAATACCACGGATATATTTTGTTTGTTGAAATCACTATTCAGTCCTTTCTTCATTCGAATTGACGACTTATCACCGGGTTTGTAAGAAAAGGAGTAACATAACGGGTGCCACTAGAAGAGCAGAAACTGCTTATCCTTCCAAACCATCTTAGTGCACTCCTGACTTTAAGTTGCGTTCGTGTTGCTCAATCTTTAGTTTTATGTGTAGTTTTTTGTAGATAATTTTTTCGTCTTTTTGTCCTTTATTTATTTTTTGCCATTGTATTGTGTCATTCGATTTACAGTTTCAGAAGAATACCCCTATGGTATCTTAAAACCCCTTTGGTATCTTAAAACCCCTTTGGTATCTTAAAACTTTTTTTTTCTATAAAATATAGGCATGAAAAATACAAATTTTCTTTTTATTTTGCTATAATATTAACAAGGTGGAATTTATAGATTTTTGTTAAGATTTGAAATATGTCTTTGCCACTGGCTTATGTTCAAGTACTATAACTGAACGAACAACTATGAAGATAGACTATATATTGATAGCTGGTCTTCCCATTGATAATCTATGGTTTTATTGACCAGAAGTAAGTTTATGTGGTTCAAGCAAGTGTTTATAATTTCAACTTACCTTTAAGGTGGCAGTGGTTTCTCATCCCCTCCTCCATTTGAAACTACAAAACACAAAAGTTACATTGCTTTAAAAATCTGACTGAAAAATGTAAATCAACGACACTATAAGAGATTCAGATTGATTGAAAGCTTGTCGGATTGGTGCTTAATGCCAACTGTAGCAGTTTTTCAGCTATGTCATGGCGTGTACAAGAAATTCAGTGAAATACTATTTTGTATAAGAAATATTTTGAGGATTATAACATTATATTTCTTCATCTATAATTTATATAAATCATTCCATTTTAAATTGTTAAATCATCAGTGTTCAATGTGTTCCCCCTGGTATGCCATCTCCTTTCCAACTATTGTTCAAAAGGATATACTTCCTATGTTTTGTGAACACTGAAACCATTGTCACCTGTCTAGATTGATTATCAAATGAATGCCTATCATCACTAACGTTCCGAGTTCAAATCCCGCGCAGGCAAGGTTTACTGGATACAACATGATGTGATAAAGTTTGTCAGTGACTTGTGACAGGTCGTTGGTTTTCTCAGGGTACTCCGGTTACCTCCACCAATAAAACTGACCACCACGCTATAACTGAAATCTTGCTGAAAGTGGTGTTAAACACCATAACCCTAACCCCTAACACCGTCTAGATTGCTCTAAACACTGCTTACCTGAGCATGTCCTATCTGCCAACGTATCTTCAATTGACGTCAGGGCAGCATAGTTGTCAACAGAGAATGAATACGTAGATATTGGTCGTGATGCCATATCGTCTAACTCTAATTGATCAATGTATATTCCCACACCTAGAACAATTAAAATACATGTAAATACAAAGACAATATTTGTGAACTGAACATATGATTGTATGTATGTATTTAAACAAATTATGTGACAATATTTATGAACTAATGATAGTCTATATGTATCTATGTACTATTGTGTACTATATTGAGTCAACTGATAGAGAAATCCTCGTAGTCATGAATTATTCATGAGTAACTTTAAAATATTTTGATTAGTCCCGACCAACTGTTTAACAGCCAATCAAATCACAGTTTTTAAATAGAAAAGAATATTCTTGCAAATTTAAAATGGTAAGAGGTGAGTTATCGACGATGAACATTATATCAACTAGTTTAAAAATCGTATATTTAATACTATGTTCAATCCGTTTAAAGGGTCAATTTGAGTTCTGTTGCTATAGAACTAAGGGTATCGGGGCGTGACAGCCATGAGTTACAGAAGATAGAGAAACTTATGATTTCAATTACCCGGGATTTGAGTTCATTGCGATGAATTACTGTGAAATATACTACTGACTGTCTTAATATTTACTTCGAATTATCGAATATGAGATGCAGTTTATCACCGAATCGAGAATTGTTCAGTGACAGAACATTATTTGTATAACTGAAGCTGGAATAAAAGATTTGGGCTAATTTTCTATCTTTCAGCCATTGAAGGAAGTCTGTCCCATAAGCGTGTAGTCGTCTTGTTAAATATTGCTGTTGGAATCATAAATGTGTATACGCATAATTATAACAGTACAATGTATATATACCTATCGAAAACATGATAATGCCTTGGTTGCGTGCCTTAACAGCCAATTGTCTTGTTCTGCTAGGTTGTCGTGAAGTTCCATCTGTTATAACAATAGCTATTTTAGGTACACCATCCCGTCCACCGTATTCTCTAGAGAAGGCATATTTGTCGAGAAGTTCCAAAGCTTTGTGAGTATTTGTATTACCAGTGGTGTAAGGGATTTCGTCAATGGCTTTAATTATTTCATTGACTGATGAAAAAGTGTTTAGTCTAAACTGAAATTCTGCCTCGTCCGCAAAGGTAATAAGACCAACTTGAAGTGATTTCGAGCCATTAGATAATCTTCTTACAACTGCTATGGCAAAACGTTTAAGATCGTCGTATCCTTGGTAACCAATACTTGTCGAACTGTCTGCTACAAAGATGACATCGGCGTCAGCACCTCTACATCCTTCAAAACAAAAAAGTGACAGTGTTTTAGATAATGTTATACAATTATAGTATTTTGTAGAGAAAAGACTGTAATTGTTTTATGACATAACAAATCAAAGTGAAATTGAAAGCGAGTCGATAAGGCTTTTAATCAAGGCAGTATGACGTCATACATAATGTAATGAAAAGTGAAAGTGAAAGCGAGTCGATATGGTTTTTAATCAAACAATATCAGAATTTACAGAATGTCATGTGACAGCTTTTCATCCAATGAATATTTTCAAATTAAATCATTATGTAATAAAATTATTAATCAAATACAACCGTAGAGATCTAGTTTAGTGCACATGGTGTATTTCTGGATACACTCCATGTGGAAAGTTTGAAATAAGCCAATAATTTAAAAAGACTTTCGGAGTAATTTATCGTCCCCCTAGTATTACAAGGTCGTAAGTGATACATGCGACCTTTTTAGATTTTTGCATATTTTTACTCGGCTTCAAAAGCTCTACAAGATGGTACACTGGGTTCCTGTAATACCGGTATCCCTTTGGAAATAGCTAAATTTTAAAAAGGTCGTATCTACTACTTTTCTAAAGTAGAATTAAAAGGTCGTATCTGCATGAAGAAATCAACCAATATTTTCCACAGGCATTTGGCCGATGGACATTAATTTCGCCGTGTTTACCACGGGGGTACGTATTTTCAGGGCTAGTAACGATGCAGGGCCTCTATTTAATTGTGGGTCCTGGGTCCACACGAATACTAGAAAAATACTCAAGCCTTCTCGGGGTATTCCAGACCTGGCGAAATTCCTGAGACTCTTGTCTGACATTCGGTCAGACAAGCTGAAATCTTGTGTCTGACCGAACTCAAGTTTGTCGGACCGGATAATTTTTCTGCAAAAATCAATGCTTGATCAAAAGTGATCGAATAAAGGCTATTTCTAACCAATGTGGCCCGGTAAGAAACAAAATCACTGAAAATGGCGGCGTACTGCTAAATTTCTTATTATTGTCGATTTCCCTGATTTCTGAAAAATAAACGGATGGAATGCACTAACCTTGTGGACCCCCATCAGCTGTTGTGCCACTGGTTTACTCTCATATTCGTACTATTTTGCATATATACCCCCGACTATCTGTTCCCAAGACAGATTGTAAACGAACACNNNNAGTATTTTTCTAGTATTCGTGTGGACACAGGACCCACAATTAAATAGAGGCCCTACATCGTTACTAGCCCTGAAAATACGTACCCCCGTAGCAAACACGGCGAAATTAAGGTCCATCGGTCAAATGCCTGTGATATTTTCTGACCAACTTCCATATTTGACATTGTACGGTCGTAAGTGGCAGTTACGACAAAACGGTTTTTTCTCAATATCCGAAAATAAAGAAATGGCAGTTACGACCTTGTAATACTAGGGGGACTAGGATAGCTAAACTCGGCTAAGGTTACCTTTGTCTAAATCATATATCTACGTTTCTATGAAGGTCAATTGAATGATACTATATATCCTGATATAGAGGAAGAATGATCTGAAGTATCATGAACATATTTCAAGTTGACATTTTTCATCACTTGTTTATAGGAAGAGTGCGGCACATTTGTCAGAAATGTTGACTTGTTTATAGGAAGAGTGCAGCACATTTGTCAGAAATGTTGACTTGTTTATAGGAAGAGTGCGGCACATTTGTCAGAAATGTTGACTTGTTTATACTGATGTTTTCGCTCACACTTTAACTAAAAACTTAAGAATAGCACCCGAAGGCATAATTAAATAGCTATGTTAAATATGAAGGATATGATTTCATATTTAATCTGTAACGTGGTTGTTGATAGAAACCGTGGTCTAATTTTCACATTAAAGTTTATATATAGATTCTCCTTCAGTTGCCCGTGGGTTACGATATCTCTCCACTCAAGAGAGTTAAATTAAAAATTTTAACCACAAGCCGTCAGGCGAGTGGTTAAAATTTTTAATTTAACTCTCGAGAGTGGAGAAATATCGTAACCCACATGGGCACCTGAAGGAGAATTTGTTTCTCCCATTATTTAACACGACCTTTATTTCAAAAGCCGTCAAACGAGTCAAACGAGTCAAATACGGGGAAAGGCACGAGGATTACAGATTTTTCCACCACTGGTTCAACGGGGTTAAAATACCGTAATAATGGGAGAAAATATTTTAACAGAGTTTAAAGATACTAAAAGGGTAATCAGAAGCCGTAAATAGAAGGACTGACAATACAATGGATAAATTAAAAAGGACAAAAGAACTAACAACGATCTACAAAACATTACACAGAACATCAGCTGATATGCAAATAAAACAATTAAATGAAAATAAAGTCATATGGGAAGTATCAATGAAAAATGAAAAGCTTTGACTCTAGATTATTTCAAAATATACCAACACAAAGAAAAAATAATAACAAAAGAAAAACAAATGAATAAACAAAAAGTAGTCATGGAAACACTTACTGAGTGCCTGTGGTGTTGGTTGTTCGCCTGAAAAGTATAAAGAACATGATACAATTAAATATCAATGGTTCAAACACAGAAGTCAACAGTATTAGGTCATTTCTATTTAGCGTGATTGATTTGTTGTTTAACATCTACGAAATTATTGAGATTTTATGATTTTTCAACTCCCCAATGGTAAATTACAATTTGAAAATACATGTATTTGTATTTTCTTATCATTATATTATTATCTTGATTTTTTTGTCTGTTTTTACAAATTATTTCAAATAATTGTCTAATTTAAATGCATTAAAAAGGAATTTAATCAAACAAGTACATTAAAACTTTAATATAAGTTTATTCTCTTTACCTGGACACAATCTTAAGATAAATTCGTTCCTGATTGCCCACAGTCCATTCAGATTTTCCACTTCAAATACATATCTGGGATCAGAAGCAATTTTTGTCAGCTCTGCAGGATCACGTTTAGGTCCCACTCCTTCAATTATACCATAAATAGTCATAATAATTAAATGTGATTTCCTGATAATATTATAAAAAGATATTTATTATATCTTTATCAAAATTATTTGTTTAAAGATATTTATAGATTAATACATGACATTTTTCATATTGCCCTTGTTATCAGCACGAGACCTTGATATCGGCTCCGATGGCTTTATCCCGAGGGACGATATCAGTCGACGGCTGATGACAAGAGCAATATGAAAAAGGCCATGTATTAATCTATTTATCACATATTTTGCCAGGGCAGATAACATGTTATTGCCCTTCACAAGAGGGCAGATAACATGTTATTTCCCTCGTAAAATGTTATTGCCCCGAAGCAAATAACACCCCGCAAATTATGCTTTTATTACACATGCAAATTCGGCATTATTTCAATAAAATATGCGATAATATGAAAACTTGATAAATATCATTCGAGAGCAGTAGATAGCCATGATATAGATGAAAAAGTGCACACGTGGCGTTAAGCAGCAAAAACTTTGAATTATTGAGGACCTGTGAGAGAACAAGAGCCAAAAAAAAACAACAACAAAAACAAAAAAACAACATGATGAATGTAGAAAACTGATAAATAAGTTGGTGCTCTTGTGCATGGCCAGTAGTGTAGATTAGGTAACGGGTGTTTAATAATCACTTTGAAATTTTGTTTCAATTACATCGTGGCGACGGTGTTTATTCTGTCGTAGAGGAAACCGTAGTACATTTCTTGACACCAAATTATCCTTTCTTACTAACATATAAAGTTGTATCAAACACCCTCTACATGGGCGTGAATCGAACTCATACCTAGAGTAGTGAATTTACAGTAAAATTTAAATGATACTCACTCATACAATCACTTAAGGCAAAGTAATATAGTATCCAAGGATACGACTTATCAGAGTTCCCAACAACAGATTCAACTGTATCTTGCGTAAGGGGCCATCGCGGTCGTGATCGCATGATAGTTGTATTTACAACTACCGGTGCAATCAATGCTCATCACCGCTAATATTGTGAGTTCGAATCCAGCTCATGGCGAGATGTACTCGATACAACATTGTGATAAAGTCTGTCAGTGATTTGCGGCATGTCTGTGGTTTTCTCAGTGTACTCCAGTTTCCTCCACCAATAAAACAGACTGTCATGATATAATTGAAATATTGTTGAAGGTGGCGTTAAACACCATAACCCTAACCCTAAACGTGTATACTGCGCATGCGTAGTTATTCGAATTAACTCAATCTTATTAAGGTTATAATGAAATCATTACAAGTAATACATGTATATACTACCAACCTATAGCATATACTATATAATTTCTCTGCCTGAGCTCTCTTATGGCCAGGTCTGTTTTTTCTGGACTTGTGGACCTGCCGTCTGTTATCACAATTACGATCTGTGGTACATTACTTCGACCTCCAAATGCAGGGGACATCCCTTCACTCATCAGTAGGTTGAAAGCTTTGTCTAATTGTGTATCGCCACCAACCCAGGGTGTATTCTCCAGCATCGAAACTATCTCACTTTTGGTCTTGAAATCGTTGAGATGGAGTAGTATTCTAGGATTCGTACTAAATGTCATGAGACCAACTCTAACTTTGGATGGACCGAGCTCATACTGTTCAATGACTGAACTTACGAAACGTAATTCTTTGTAGAAATTTTGGTTTATATGTAGACTGGACGACTCGTCAATAATAAAAAATACATCAGCTGCATTCGTCTTCGAACATGCTAGAAAATGTAACACAACAATCAGATAAAATCTATAGTGATAATGTATTATACAGCTAAACCTATATTAAGAGGTCACATTTGATATGAAGAAAAAGTGACCTTATAAGAAATATATTAATTTGGCGTTAATCACCAAAAATCCCAAACCTTGATGAATCTTTGTACATGTATGCTATTTTATTGATTCTGCAAACGCATATTATTCGGTGGTCCATTGCATTATTACTTTGAATAATTTCTGAATGTATATAGTCAAACCTGTCCATGTGGTCACCTCTATTAAACAGTCACCTCTATTAAAAGGTCACCCTTTTCTTGTCCTATCATAGAAAACTCCATATGGATTGAACCTCTTTTAAGAGGTCACCTGTCTTATAAGGTCACATTTTCTTTGTCCCGAATGTGAACTTTTAATACATGTTTGACATTAAGTACACATCAAGTACACATTCAGTAGTAAGTGCAAGTTGACATTTTCCCTATATCTATATACATGTATATATAGACTAGAGTTTAGAATTGGTGGCAAAAATCTAAATATAATGACAGGATACAACCTATTAATGCCAAGTTGATAATCAAATTGTGTAACACAAAATTATTATTTTTTTTCTGTTAAAATACACTTTCGTTTAAATTGTAATGAGTTCCCATTATTTTTTTCTTATTACTTACTTGTAATTTTGTTTTAGAAAAATGTAATATGACAGTATGAAAAATGTAATATGACAGTATGAAAAATGTAATATGACAGTATGAAAAATGCATTGAGAAATACGATATGGTGATAACATCTGTCCATACAAACGTATATATACATTCACACATCTTGGCGACAAACCTAACAAACGTATATACATTCACACATCTTGGCGACAAACCTAACAAACATAACAGAAATAATAATGAACGCAATTCCTTTTTCGAGAAAGTCGCCATCAAAATCTATAATTAATTAATAACGAACGTCAAAATTGTCAGTTTTTGGTGATTTACATCGAAAGTAGATGTATATAAGGAAAAAATAGCATTAATTACAATAAGAATATCGTCATAGCGACATAGAAACATTAAAATCACGACTACTAACATATCAAATTATGATCTTTAATTATTTATGTAAAATTTATATAAGGAAAAAATGGCATTAATTTCAATAAGAATCTCGTCATAGCTCACCATAGAAGCATTAAAAATCACAACTACTAACATATCAAATTATGATCTTTAATTAATTATCTAAAATTATAACTTACGTAGAGATGTCGTCGTAATCGGCGTAGGTGGAAGGGAAATTATGCTTTCTGAAAATTAGAAAATAATAAAAAAAAAATAAAAAATAATAAGTGCATGCACATTATCATTATATGCAACACGACGAATATGCACTAGTGATGAAGGAACTGCCTACCCACAGTGTGCCTACCCTTCCGGAGCACATGAGTTCACCTCCGGTTTTTAATTGGGTTTGTGTTAATCTTTAGTTTCCAATGTAGTGTTTAGTGAACCATTGTTTGTCTGTTTAGTGAACCATTGTTTGTCTGTTTAGTGAACCAGTGTTT
>MJUT01061877.1:116199-127332 GCA_002080005.1 Gigantidas platifrons
TGTTTAGTGAACCATTGTTTGTTTGTTTGCTCTTTTTCCGGCTGCCATTCCATGGTCTGTCCTTTTTCCTGCTGCCATTCCATGTTCTGTCCTTTTTCGATTGCCTTTTTCTGATTACCTATTTGGTTTATACAAGCTTTTCTTATTGGTACGTAAAATTTGTGTACTTGTGAATATTTGTAAAATACAATGCATTTTACGAATGTTTCTAAAGTATATTTGATTAATTATAATGTAAACATACCACCACATTTTTTGTCTAACAGTACTTGTTTCACACCCTCTGTATTCAGGTCTCCGAAGGTGGCGAATTGAATAGTATATTGATCGTCGGGGTCGCTAGACATTCCATTCAATTCAGCCACATCAACTGCAGACCCTACCCCTATTGCAAATATAACCGCTGGCCTTGCTTTGATCCTTGCAGCTTCAAACTGTGTCTGTCTCTTTGCACTCGCGGCCCAGTGATGATCATAACTTCCTGAGTTCGTTTCGCCGTCTGTCAGTACAATCACAACGTCCTTGGCATCAGGTCTCTCACCGTTTCCTGGTTTAAATAAGACTGTGTTTGTATGCTCCAGGGCAAGGTATGTTCTGGTTGCATCCCCTCTAGAATGTTGTATACTTGTAATAGCTTCCAATACTTCATCTTTTGTCGTGTAGTCATCGAATTGAAATTCTGGAAAGAGTTGGTTGCTGAAAGAGACTGCAGCTACACGAGATTGTTCCGAACCAAAGTCAAGAAACCTTACAATGTCTTTAACAAAGTTAATCTGTAATTCAAAGTCTTTCGTTGGTATGCTGGAACTAGAATCAATGATGAAAGCCAGGTCTAGTTTCTCTTGACAAAATACTGCACGTTTGACGTTGGTCGACATTCCATTTTGCGCTGCAAATAATCACCAAAATAACATAAAGGCCTATGTACCATATTTTTTTGTGGTTGTTTTTTTGCGTTTTCATCTCAATTTGAATTTTCCGAATAGAAGGAAATGTACGGCAAAGACATTTTTTGCTAATTTGTGTGATACATTTCAAGAACGTTTGAACTCTTTGCATACTCCCATTTTGTTGCGTTTTATCTAAGTATTTATAGGTTTTTTAAAAGTAATTTGTGAGGGACAAACTAGGCCGGGTTATAGTTGGGTTTGCTTATAATAATAAGTGTCTATAACCATTAAATTTGTGAGTCCGAGGTTAGGAGTACTAAATAAAACTTGATGTGATCAAGTTTATCAGTAACTTGTGGAATTAATGTCGTTTTCAGCGGATACGCAGGTTTCCACCATAAAAAACTGACCGCCATGATATAACTGAAATATTGTTGAAAACTGCGGATCAACTTTCATATAAATCCTCTTTGTGATGTGATCGTTTTATAACAGCTTCATAAGTCCCGACAACTATCTATTTATAGCTAATAAAATCACAGGGAATTCCTTGTAAATCAAATTATGGGAGCCCCCGTTTTTCTGTATAGCCTTTTCACATCAAACCAGGAGACCAACGATATCAACGACGATTTTGATTGGTAACTATTAATAGCCTTTTTTCGACTAAGCGATTGCTCTATCAGTTGACCCTCACGGTAACGAGTGGAGAGTAATAGGATCGTGATCAACTCTCGGTTGCCGACACTGTCATAATATTATAAGCCATGTAACTTCTGTTTCATGAAATTATTTCGTTATTTTTTGTGCTTACCACGATTTTGATTGCCATTCTTTCAAAAACAACTATCAATTTCAAGATAACTCAACATTTACCAACTGTCATTTCATTGGGTCTTTAAGAATATTACAACACAATTTTATTTCTAAATCTACTCAAATGATAAACTTACCATATACTTGACAGATCTGAAAGAATAAAAAAACAATGTTTTAATGTTACTGGATTTACATAGAAACTATTCTAATTTCTCTGAAAGAAAAGTTTGAAGATACCGAAAGGGTAATTAATGAGAAGCTGTAAATTGAAGAAAGACAGAAAATATAATGGCCGAAAGATTAATGACCAATAAGACAACCAATGATCTACAAAATACTACACAGAAAACAAGAGTCTGAGCAACACGAATCACACGAAAAACCAGAGGCGTGCTCGGGTATTCTGGAAGGGTAAGCAGTTCCTGCTCCTCTAGTGACACCCGTCGTGAGCCTCTTGTTACAAACCAGGTGATAAGTCATGAATGAAGAAAGGGTCGGAAATTGAGATGGTAGTTTAGAAATAGAAATGTTGAGCTCTGTTTACATCAGACGTATAAAGCCATACACAGACCAGGACCTGGATTTCCAACATCACATGTCGTGGACGTTTTGTGTTCGATGAGTTCACTGTTAAGATGAGTAGGTGATTGTTCGTTTTGTTGATATTGGTGGAATTGATGACCATTACTGTGTAAACCTTCTTTTCACAACTTGCTGATAAACATTATTTTTTAAAACAACTTTGTTCTTGGAAAGAGATAAATTATGTTACACATGCTAAAAGGGAAAAATAAACAAAAAGGGTCTGCAATTACTTCTACCACAATCAATATGAATACCAGGCGGCAATGGCGTAGCTAGGTATTATTGGAAGTATAGGCAAAGCAATGCAGCGAAGGATCTGGGGCCGCTAAGACCCACAACGTTTCCAGTGTTACGCCCCCCCCCCGGGAGCTCATGAGATTTCAGTATGTTAATGGGTTATTTTTTTCGTCTAAATTTGTACCAATTACTATATAAATGTTAAATTCAATTTTTACTGCACAAGTTTTTTTTTATTTAAGAAATAATTCATGGAAGCCATATGTATATATTGTTCTTACCACGGGTAGGCCCTTTATGTCACGAAGTTTTACCCCGAGCGTTAGCGAGGTGTAAAAAGCTGACATAAAGGGCCTACCCGTGGTAAAAACAATATATACATATGGCTTCCATGAATTATTTCGTTCCAATATGTAAAAATTGGTAAAACATCGTTATAAATTTTCGATGACGTCATAAATTACAATGGGTGTAGGTATATATTAATTTTACCACGGGTTTGGACTCGAAGCGTTTGAAGGACGTCATATTAGAATTTTATTTTTTTATCTCAGATGAATTTAGTTAAAACTCCAATTATACATATGCTTGGCTTATCATAAACAAACTACATAAGGATATCATATTATTAAATATTGAGTGATTGAATGATTGTTGCTTAGCGCCAACTAAGCAATTTTTTAGCCATATAATGGCGAGAATAAGTTAATTTTCAATGAAATGATGATGAGGTCCTCATTGTACTAGACCGACACACTTAGTTGGATTTTTTATAGTACTAGCTCACTGAAGCAACAGCCAGTGCATAGGGATGTCGCCCCACTCAGACACATTATCCTGATTCTGAGCCAGCCATTCTTTGCTCTTTCCCCTTAACGTCGTGGGCTTATCGGAGAAGCAACACATACCAATTTTACAGTCTTTGGTTTGACCCGACCGGGGCTCGAACCCACATCCATCGCACTCGAGGCGACCACGCTAACCATACTCCACCGGTAATATTGATTGTATTGTCTTTTAATTCCATATTTAAATAAATCATAAATTGGTCATAAAAACGGGAGCACTATCTTTTAAGAGGTCAGTAGAGAACCATCATGCGGTTTTTAACTTCTACGAACACACCTACAACATCTTCATTATCGAAGACATAGCTTCATCTCGATGTTGATCTTCATTCCCAGGACAGAACCACCATGCTCCGACATTTCTACGCTGTTTGATGTATTGGTAACTTTGCTTATTAGCGAAAAAGTAATGTAATAAATTCTACATCTTTGTTTACATAATGGAACTGATGTTGAATGATTGATAAGATACGGAATATCATCGAACAGCGCTACATTAAGACCCACCCGATGATTATTCAAGGAAGATGATAAAACTGACAATGTTCAAATAATGATTTTATATGGCTACTTTGTTGTTGAGAATTAAAATGTAAATCGGAGTGATAATCAGAAATTATATAAGTGATGCATAAATGAAATATTAGGCGCTTGACGTTATGATTTTCAAAGTAATGTGTAGGCAAGTACAGGTACCTACACTGCTTATAGGCAGTCCCGGATTTAGGACAAATGAGGCCCTGTGCTAGTTAAGTTATGAGGCCCCTTACTTGGTTCCTGAAAGAGGTAGACCCAGTAGGCCTACACAGGTAGACAGACATACATGCTGAAGGAAATTTAGGAATAGTTAAAATATTACTTTATGCACACAAACAAAAATGTATTAGGTTAGACATGTACACTTCGTCTGCAACAAACTCAAAAAAAAATTGGCTGGAAGATGGGGCCCTGTGCTTAAGCACACCTATAAGCACAATGGTAAATTCGGCACTGCCTATAGGCTGCTACACCACTGGGCATACATACGTTGTATATGTACATTAAAATTAAAATCGTTTCAACCGTAACGTTAGATTAACTTATCGTCCACACAAGCCAAAGTTTTAAATATTAAAATTGTTTTTGCTTATTACCAGATAAACTTCTAAAACACATTAACTATATAAGTTGGACTAAAATTTACATACTTTGGAGGAACTATACAGTCATTCTCAGTTAAGTATGCCATTTCTGTGTGACTACTTTGAAAAAAATGAATTATCTAAATATCCTCTAATTTTTGTGTTTCCTTTAAGAAAAATACATCAGTAACAAACCTGTAAAATTTCAATAGCATATCTTTTACCATTTTGAAATTGTGGGCATAGACTGAAGGGGACCATTTTTCCCTTTATTTTATACAGGTTTCCTACGTTACATTATGCTTTAAGCATGAGAATGTACAGCTAATTTTTGTATAATTATGTCGTTTGGTGTTTTTTGTAAAGTGCTGAGACTGGGGATGGAATGAAAATAATAATAATTTTTTCAGACCGAGAAGATTTTAAACATCCGGTATCGTAGGAAACGGTAACGTTGGAAACATTTATGATGATTTGATGCAATATTTTTTTCATATTTTACTCCAACTTCAAATAAATTATGTTTTTTATAAGAAGACTGCATGCGTATAAAACCTGAATCGGCTTTGGAAATCAAAACCATACCATTAATGCAAAACGTGAGTATCGTAGGAAACATTCTTATTTTGTATTTAACTAAGTATCAGTAAAATCTATTCTTATTTTTAGGAGATGATTATGAATAGTCTATAGAGTATTCTCTGATTATTTTGATTTAAAATCAATACGCAGCTGTTTAACATAAATTTATATTCCGTGTGATTTTAATCTTTAATGCTTAGGAGAAAGTTTGTAACGTAGGAAACGTGCAAATCAGCGACAAAATAAAAAGGCAAAAATAAAGGAAACGTTATTGTGCAGTACCAGACTTATTATGAAACGTAAATAACTCCATCTCTGACAACAATTTAAATTCATTTTCTTCAGAATAATTCGGTTCCGTTCGAAAATAAACGGCAATTTAGTTTGTGATATAGACTGGCGACATGTATATTTTTCTATTTAGGAGTCATTTGTCGGAGTATAAAATTATAAATACCGATGTGGATACAAAAAGTTGTATACGATTTTATCGAGAAGTATATATATGGTCTTTCAGGAGACAATGGAGTCCTAAATATCACCCATCTTTACAAAAACTATTAGCGACACATGTTTTCCGGAATTGGCAGACTTAATTGAGAATGACTGATAATGTTTGACAATATTTATGTAAGATCAGAAGCTTTGATCATTTTGGATCTTCCATTACATTTTATCTATTTTAATATTTGTTTTGCGCTTGCAGTCTGTCATTGCAGAACAGAGGAATAAAAAAAAAAAAAATAAATAAATAAAAGGAAAACAAATAAACTCAAGTTTTTTTTCCATTTTTTAAATTAAATAATGAGGAAAAAAAGAATTGTGTAAATAATTCCAGTTTCTTCTAAAAAAAAGCAATATTGTTTTTTTAGTTCTAAGAATCTTTCAACCATGACAAATGAAACGGCTGCTCTTTATTATATTTTGTTGTATTGTTCAATTGTTCAGTTTGTGGCTTATTATATTATTAACCCCCCCCCCCCTTTGGTATCTTTCAACTTTTCTAATTTGAACTATTATTCAATTTATATTTTAACAAATATTTTTTTTCTTACCAAAGCCAGTAGTATTACATGCACTATCTCCATAATTCCAAAATTTCAAAGAATATGCTGAATCAAATAATTGATCAACAGATCTTGAACCCGCTCACTCGATCATCACTGGATGTACTAACTAATTGTTGAATAGACAAAATCGGTATTTAAAGCTATATGTAATCGTCACATCCGATACCTCTCTAACGGCAGTCACTCTCTAATAAGATAAAGTCCGAGTTTAAATCAGTAGAGCCCGTTTCGACATTCTTGACAGATATTTTTTGATTGTACCAAAAAAAATTATGACAATTTCACACGGGAACATATTTTTTTTTCATAATTATGCACATTTAAAAATATTATATCACGCATGCTATTTAGTAACAAAATGAAAACATTCCAATTATTGAACTTAGAAAAAGTTGTTTCATGAAACGTTTTGATTATGGTGTTTAACGCCACTTTAACAAGTTTTTAGCTATATTTTTTGGTAGAAAGATTCCTGGAGAAAACCAACGACTCGCCGCAAGTCACTCACAAACTTTATTGCGTAATGTGGTATCGCACTTCTAGTAATATTTTGCACAACTTGAATTTTCAAATAAATTGCAGGGGCGGATCTAGGATTTCAAGCCGGTAGGGGGCGGAATTAAAATAATGGTGCCGAGCGGAGCGAGGCGCGAATTTTTTTTGGGTATTTCGTGTGAAAAATCACAGGGTGCGTCCCCCTCCCCNTGCACTATCTCCATAATTCCAAAATTTCAAAGAAAATGCTGAATCAAATAATTGATCAACAGATCTTGAACCCGCTCACTCGATCATCACTGGATGTACTAATTGTTGAATAGACAAAATCGGTATTTAAAGCTATATGTATTCGTCACATCCGATACCTCTCTAACCGCAGTCACTCTCTAATAAGATAAAGTCCGAGTTTAAATCAGTAGAGCCCGTTTCGACATTCTTGACAGATATTTTTTGATTGTACAAAAAAAAAATTATGACAATTTCACACGGGAACATATTTTTTTTCATAATTATGCACATTTAAAAATATTATATCACGCATGCTATTTAGTGACAAAATGAAAACACTCCAATTATTGAACTTAGAAAAAGTTGTTTCATGAAACGTTTTGATTATGGTGTTTAACGCCACTTTAACAATTTTTTAGCTATATCGTGGTGGAAAGATTCCTGGAGAAAACCACCGACTCGCCGCAAGTCACTGACAAACTTTATTGCATAATGTGGTATCGCACTTCTAGTAATATTTTGCACAACTTGAATTTTCAAATAAATTTCAGGGGCTGATCTAGGATTTCAAGCCGGTAGGGACGGAATTAAAATAATGGTGCCGAGCGGAACGAGGCGCGAAATTTTTTTTGGTATTTCGTGTGAAAAATCACAGGGGGCGTCCCCCTCCCCCCCCGGATCCGCCCCTGAATTTGCTCATTTTTATGTACATGTTGTACAACCAGAACAGACAGATAAAATGTATGTCTATTTTCAAATTTGCTAAGAAATCATTGTACAGGTGGTTGAAAATATTTTGGTGTGTAATGGCTAATGTTACAATCACTTTTCTGATCAGGCTGATGACAATTATCGTTATTTGTTGTTGTTCTTCTTCCGACCGCTCTCTGTCGTAATTATCGTACTGTTCAACGTGGACTTGGAATTTATTCTAAAAACAACTCTATTCTATGTTTCCCTTGAAAATATTAATGTTAGCTAAGAATTTGCTGGACATATTTTAAGAATAAATATCAAAAGTGTTACTTTTATTTATTACGAAAACTTGTAATGTGTACAATTACGGATTACATATCGCATCCAAATCCAGAACGATTTATTATTTACTGTCACAGTTAAGTTCCGGTAGTTTTTGTTTTTTTGTTTTTGATATTCTTTAATCAACAGTCATGACAGTAACTAGTTGTTAGCTGATTTATGAACAAAAAGGTGCATACTCTCTCATCATTGTCATGGGAAGCTGGTCTGCATACTGTCATTGTCTATAAGTGGCATATGAAAACGAGCACACAATAGAAAAATAAATGGAACATTTAATTAAACCTACACCAAATTAAATATACTGTTGCTGGGTTTACCTCATTCCGATGGTCTTACGGAAACACACCTTGTAAAATATACGATACCTATCGTTTGAATGAATCTGTATTCATACAAACATATTATGCTATGAACTAATAAAAAAATAATAATATCCTTTTAAAACAGGAGTTTTAACCTTGTGACAAAGTTGTGTTCAAGTTATCGATTGTTGACAGTTCTCCGATGGGACCTTTTTTAACCTTAACCTCGTTCCGATGTACTGGGAATTCCCTGTTATGGAGAGCCATTGGGGCTGATATGCTTGACTGCTTTGGCGGGTTATTTATATCAGATATATTTGAACCAAATAACAGATTTTTTTTATTATTTTAAAAATTCTGTATAACACACTTAGATGGAAAAAAGATTTAAATGTAAAAAACAACAATTGATTTTTTTTAATTGTTTGGGATTAAATTTTATGCACTTTTTGGCAATTTTCATTTTAAATATCACATATTTTAGGAGTTGGAAGAAACATATTCGATGGTATAATTCCAAAAAACAACGTTTGATCTTTTTTTCTAAGTTGTTCACTCATGCCGTATATTGCTTTAATTCCAGTCATATTATCGAAAAACAACAAAATTCTCATAATTGTTAATCTGATTTTCCATAGTATTTTCTTGCGCACAACCGTAAGTGCAACTTTATTGTCATTGGTAACTAGGAAGCTGGATAGCAGACGAACACAAAACAGTTTTCACATGTTCAATAAACGATATCTAAGTTGGTTTTTAAGATTTATCAAATGAGATGGCATATAAGGGTGAAGGAGAAGTTGAGATTTATTATTATATATAATCAAACGGCAAAAGCTTACCTGAAATGCAAGCATTTCCAAAAAGTAGGTGATGTAAACAAAGCGTGTCGTCAGTGAAACGTGACCTGCATCCTTGGACCGGCGACTGCGTAAACGGAGGTGCGCAAATCACAAAAAGAAAATAGCTCGGAACGAGGTATAACACGGAATGAGGTGAAGACAGTATACACACAATCATGTAGGCACATGAAATTCATGATGAATGTCTAATAACCAAGCACAATGATTACAATGATTTCCACATTCTCTATCCAGAGTTGTCGTTCCTGCTATGCTACATCTCTGTCAACGCTCATTTTACAAGATTCTTGTAAAACTTGGATACAGTAAAACAAATGTACTTAAAATTGTTTTAATTATTGTGAATATCAATAAAGACGAAAATAAATTCTCTCTTAAAAATGATTTTACTCCCCACTTCTTGGAGAACTATTTTGCGGAGGTAAAAATTAAAAAGTTGAAAACGATCACAAATCATTTTTAAGAGAGAATTTATTTGAAATGAGTGATTTATTTTCAACTTTATTGATATTTACAGTAATTAAAACAGTTTTAAGGAGATTTTTTTACTGTTTCTAAATTTTACAAAAATCTTGTGTAATGAGCGTTGACAGAGATGTTGTGTAGCGTAGCAGGAACGACAACTCTGGATAGAGAATGTGATTTCCAGTCAAATCTGCTCCAATCAAATCGACCCAAGTCAAAGCGGCCCAAAATGAAAGTCAAATCTGCCACATATTTCAAATTGAATAAAAAATTATGTATTAATATGAATTCTTATTTTTTGCTGAAAGATTCATGTATAATTATATTTATCTTGATGAACAGGTTCTTTTTTTATGGATGAAATTAATTAATGATTAATTTATGACATAATTAAGTGATTAGTAATTTCAAGAATTTATAAAACGTGATTGGCGACAATTATATAATTAACTTTATATTGATAATTATTCTTTATTGTCTATTAAATATAGTAAACACAAATCAAATTCCTTTATATACCAGAAATTCCCAAATTCTTCCTACAACCTTTGTTGAAAATTCACTTTAAAACATTAACGAAACATCATAGCCAATGGTGTATAGACATAGGGTATGACAATTTGGCCACTAAGAACCACGTATCAACTTGAAAGAATGACACTCGGAACGCGGGCCTTGGCCACTAGGAACAAACAAAGTATCATTTTTCAATACCCAGCAATGTTTTCTAGTGCAGGGTACAAAGGTTCCTCTATACCAGATTCTATTTCTTCCTCCGACATGTTGAAATCGACGTCTCTTCCTTCTATCTTAATATATGCTTTGAAATCTTCATACACAAGATCCTGGTCTTCCCAATATTTGTCTACGATATGATATGTCAAACCAAAGACTGGTATTTTTGCTTCTCCAACAAGCACGTAGCAGTAGGGAGAAAGAACAAAGTCAGATATCTGTATTTCCATTTAATTATACAAAATGTATATACATGTATATATATAACATGGGGTCGATTTAACTTGGGATGATTTGACCTGGGGCCGATTTGACCTGCTACCCTTTCCGCTTTTCTATTTCTAAAGTTCAAATCTAATTCGGTATCAGGTCAAGTCGCCCCCAAGACACTAGTCGTCCACTTTTCAGGTCAACTCTCCCACTGTTTAGGACAACTCGCCCACTCACCAGGACCTTTAGAAAAACTTATTTTTAGCTCACCTGACCCAAAGGGTCATGTGAGCTTTTGTCATCACTTTGCGTCTGTCGTCGTCCGCGTCTGTAAACTTTTCATAATTTCTTCTTCTTCTTTGAAACCACTGAACTGATTTGGACCAAATTTGGCAGAAATGTTCATTGGGAGGTCCTCTACTACATTTGTTATTTTGGTGCGGATCGGAAATCCAACATGGCCGCCAGGGCCAATAATGTGTTCTGATTGGTTGAAACTTTGAAAATCTTCTTGTCAGAAACTACTTAGCCGATGGAATTGTAACATTACAGAAATGATGACTGGATGGTCCTCTACTAAATTTGTTATTTTTGTGCCGATCGCATATCCAAGATGGCCACCATGACTCGACTTAGTTT
>MJUT01061877.1:128150-171090 GCA_002080005.1 Gigantidas platifrons
TTGTTAGAAACCACTAAGCCAATTGAATTGTGACTTTACAGGAATGATCATTGGGTGATTCTGTACTAAACTTGTGAATCGTTTGATGATCGGAAATTTAAGATGGCCACCATGACTCGACTTAGTTTTAACATAGGACCTATGGAAAAAATGTTTAAAAGTCTTCTCCTCTGAAACCAGCAAGTCAATTTAAAGCAAACATGGCACGAATGGTCCTTAGGTGGTCAACTTTCAAAGTTATGTCCTGTGAGCCTGACCTCCATCCAAGATTGCCGCAGTCAGCGGACATAGTTTTAACATAGGACCCTATGGGAAAATTGTTTAAAAGTCTTCCCTCTGAAACCAGTCAGCCAATTTAAAGCAAATATGGTATGGATGGTCCTTGGGTAGTATACTTTTAAAATTGTGTCCGGTGACTACTACCTCCATCCCAGATGGCTGCCATGAGCAGACATAGTTTTAACATAGAACCCTATGGGATTTGAATAGTAACTTAGATGTATTCGGCATGCAGACATTCTTAAGAGGACTTAGTTATGTCAGGTGAGCGATACAGGCTCATGTGAGCCTCTAGTTTGTGTTTTGTTAATGTTGTATTTTGTTATTTATCTTATGTAATTTAGTTTTTGTGTTGTCTTATTCGTGTGCATTTCTTCTCTCTACATGCTCTGTTTTTGTGTACCCGTTTTGGCGTTACTTTTTATATCATTTTGGATATTTGTTTTCAGCCCTTCAACATCTTGTGGTATTTGGTCTTCCAGATATTTTGATTTGATCTGTGCTGATGATACATCAGTTGTCGAAATGGCCATATGCGGAACTTAAATTCACTGCAATTTCGGTACTTTGTTACTTTAACTGTTCCTTAGGTAGTCTGTTGCCGATATTTAAATAAAGACAAAGTCATGGTTCAGTTATCATTTGTTTTATACTTATTTTTTGTGTTTTGTTAACGTAGTATTTTGTTAAGCTTGGGTGGACTTTTGTTTTCTTCTGTAATTTAGTTTTTGTGTTGTCTTATTCATGTACATTTCCTCTCTCTCTGTGATCTGTTGTTTTTTGTGTACCCGATTTGGGCGTTACTTTTTTTGACCATTTTGGATATTTGTTCTCAACCCTTCAACATCTTGTGGTATTTGGTCTTCCAAATATTTTGATTTGATCTGTGCTGATGAGACATCAGTTGTCGAAATGGCCATATGCGGAACTTAAATTCACTGCAATTTCGGTACTTTGTTACTTTAACTGTTCCTTCGGTAGTCTGTTGTCGATATTTAAATAAAGACAAAGTCATGGTTCAGATATCATTTGTTTGAATAATATTTTCTCAGTAGTATTATAAGTAGACAAAATAACACAACAAATACAAAGTCAATGAATTGTCAAATCTTCCTTGTGTCAAATCATTACTGGCCGCCGTAAATCTTGCCGCACTTCTTCAGTATTTGATTGACGGTTATCTCTTTTTCACTGTACTTGTCCCACAAGGCGAAAATCCTGTGCTGCAGCTCCTTGATTTTCTTTCTTTGGTAACGTGGAAGTTTTCCCTCTGTGACCATCTTGAATTGAGTCGGTAGTAATCTGGCTTCCTTGTGCTGTAGTACGATGAGAATGTACATCTGCAAGTTTGGTTTCTGTGCTTTCCTGTTGATCCGGTGGTGCCAGCCTTCAATGTCATTGTTTATCCTCACTGACTGGTGGTAGACCGTCCATGATGCTGGTTTCCATGTGCTGCCGTTGATTCATCAGTTGTTGATATAATCCATTAATTTAGTTATCTTTTCTGTGTCGACTGTATCCTTAAGCGTGTTGAATGTCTCTGTAACCTGCTCCGCTGGAAAGAAGGGTAGTGCCAGTACTTTCTTAAATAAATCTGTGAGTACTGACTTTCTGTGAATACTCTACCTGCAAATTAAATCAAATTGTGATTGGAAACAATAAAGATTCAAATAGATAAAGTAAAATATTTGACAACTGTGAAATACTCTTGATCTTTATTTCCATATTGTATCAGAAAATAGTGCTGATAAATTGTATTGGCATTCTATCTTTTAAATAGATAGGTTATGCAAAAACTGTTATTACCGGTATTTTCATTATCATGATAATATCTAAATACCTTCCGAATCTCATAACATTGAACATGTTCAATATATATTCTTTTTTGAAAAAAAATAACCGCGGAAATACCTATAAGCCTAGTTCCTGAAAGTGGCACCACACAGCCTGTCCCCAGTGGAATGCATAGCCTTGAATATGGATGTCAGGGAACACAATCTTTACGGCTCTCCATAACCCGTCTTCCAAGTCTGCAACTAACCTTTCTGCTACTGGAAGCAGTTTCAGAATCTGTTGCAGTACCTTCATGTAGTCTTTCTTTTTCTTTCTCTTTCTCACACCGTATTACCGACTCGAATCATTTTTGTTGAAACCCATCAGATACGATAAAAATCCGTCCGGGTCAAAAGCCACTTGCAAGTTAAGAAGTGATTTTTCTTTATAATATTACCCTTTTTGAATGAAACAAATGTTGTATTTGTAAATAAAAGGTAGTATTTCACGTATATTATAGAAATCGATCCTAGCTTTCACTTTACATTGTTTTAAAGTTCGTTATTTGACGAAAAAATGCCTTTGTGATTTTCCCCAGCATTTTATATCTGTCTGAAGCTGTATTTTTATGGAACGAAGGTACTAATTAAAAGATCAAATATCTAACTATAATATGTAACATACTTATCGTGAAATGTGAAATAATTTTCATTTGAAAACGCTTAATTTTGAGGTACCCGTCTCAGACGAAGATACATCACAAACCGTCGATGGATACGATAAAGTACAGTCTTTTATCTACAGATGATACGATAAAAACCCATAATTCTAATGCTATTAGTAAGAGTATCTAAGGCTGAATTGTCATGTGATATAACAATACGACGTTTTTCAATAAACAATGCCACACAAACTTCAGAAAGTATTCCAAATAATTCCTGGGTTTTTGAACATAAAGTCTAAAGTAAAATTATTCAAAGAATATATGGTCAAAAGTCTTCGGGAACATTTTTTGGCTCTCTGGAAAGAAAAGATGAATAACTGCTCTGATGGGAAACTTCAAACATATACAAAAGTGAAAGCTAGCTTCGGTTGTGAAAAATATTTGAAATTGATAAGGAACTTTCAGCTCAGGAGGAGTATATGTAAATTTAGAGTTTCCTCTCATCATTTGCAGATAGAGTTGGGCAGGTACCAGGGTATCCCTTGACACCAAAGACTCTGTCAACAGTGCAGTTCAGGAGGAGTTGAAGGTGAAATACATTTTCTTTTCAACTGTTCTAAATATGAACCAGACGGAAAAGAATTGGTCGATATAATCACAGTCGCTTGAATTTCAATGATTAAATAAAAAAAAAAAAAAAAATATTGTATATATATATATACTAATATTGTATATAGGGGAAGTTGTGAAATACATTTTTGCAACAAAATGTAAACAATTGTCATTATGCCTAAACGGACGCAAAGTGGTACGCTTCGTGGATATTTTTCTACACTGGACATGTTTTTTTATACATCCGTATTGTAAGAACCTTCATTCCGAGCATTTTACAAACGTATGGGCCATTTTTTCACTGACGTTCAACATCTGAGTTCGTTACAGACTCCATAGTGGTACTCATCCGCAGTGAATGAAAAGTTTTCTAATTTCGAGTCAACAACGGCAATTTTCCGGATCAGGACAAGACATCAAGGGACTCAAAATATCTAACACATAGGTAAAGTTGTGTACCCCTACTTAAAATGTATGCAGAAGCAAGGTTTTGCTGTGTTTTTCTTACCATGAAACAAGTTGCAAAACATCTTCATCGAATTTTTGTGCCATTTACATATTTTGCGCCATTTCAACTTTGTAGATTATCTCCCCTTATATTCGTACAACCGAAACATTGAACAGTCAAATATTGCTTTCTAAATTTCTCAAATGATCTAATTAATCGAGTAATATTCATATGAAGTACTTACCGCTAAATTTATGATTTTACAGATGCTTTGAAATATTATTTCTCATTCACTGCGGATGAGTACCACTATGGAGTCTGTAACGAACTCAGATGTTGAACGTCAGTGAAAAAATGGCCCATACGTTTGTAAAATGCTCGGAATGAAGGTTCTTACAATACGGATGTATAAAAAAACATGTCCAGTGTAGAAAAATATCCACGAAGCGTACCACTTTGCGTCCGTTTAGGCATAATGACGATTGTTTACATTTTGTTGCAAAAATGCATTTCACAACTTCCCCTATATACTATATATATACAATATTTTTTTTTTATTGATTTAATCATTGAAATTCAAGCGACTGTGATATAATATTGACTTCATGTCCAAATTTTAATAGCTTAAATGATATAAAGAAATTAGAATGGATTTGTAATTGTAAAAACACTGCAGATAGATTTTTATTTTATTTTAGTATTTTTTATCCCTTGATGTCTTGCTTCTCTGCCTCAGACACCAGGTGGTATGTCACAGCTATATATGCTGGACATCTCCAGAAGCACTGTCCCTTGGTGTCTGTGGTTGAGTAGCAATATATCTATATATATATATATTTGTATATTATTTAACCTTGGAGTTCTGCTGGGGGAACGAGGTGGAATGTTCAATGGAACATATCCATAAGCACCGTCCCTTGGTGGCCCTTGCAGATATCCAATGTTTTATCCACAAGTCCAAATATACTATCCACTTAGTACAAACTAAGATATGCAGTACAATGATTACATTTTATCAATATGTGTGATATCGTTTCTTTGAATTTCCTGGATTGCACTTTGAAAGAGATTAGGTGCAATAGTAACAAATATGCTGTATCACTACTGAGTATAATCTCAATTATTGACATTTACTGTTTATATCAATGTACTGTCTCTACTGTATTAATCATAATTGTTGTATTTATGTAACTGCCCCCTGTAGGACCATGATTGGATTAATAAATATTTATATTCATGTGCTGATTTAATATGATCAGCGAGCACTGAATCTATTAATGAAAACCTTTTGCCACATACTTTGCATTTAGGACCTTTTAAACAGCACTTAATAGCATGATGGCTGTAACTGTTGTGAGACACATAGGATCGTTTACAATTCCCACACTTGTACGGTCTGGCATCAGTATGGGAATTGACCGTGGCATGATCCGAAAGGAGCTCTCTGCTAGTAAATCCTTTGTGGCACTGCTGATAATGACACTTGTGAGGTTTTCCGCTGCGTGTATGCAAGGATGCATGCTTGACCAACACTGACCTTTTCCAAAATGTTTTTCCACAGGTAGAGCATAAATGAATCGGTTTGTGTTTGTCTTCAATGTGCTTCCTATACATTTCCTCTGACTGGAAAGCTCTTGTACATGTTTTGCAACTAAGGGAGCTGCGTGCATTTTTAAGTGTTTTTTTTAGTGCAAATTTAGATTTGTATTTTCGATTGCAAAAGGAACAAATGAATGTCGCTTCTAAAAAAAAATGTGCCACAGGGGCTTGGGGACATGACACAACATCCCCCCTTTTTACACCCTACCCGCTTTTTTCAGGAAAAAAAATAAGGTTTTTTTTTTCATTTCCATGGCTCAGATATACATTTTTGTATGTAAAACAGCAATATGCCGTTTTCTGATTGCATCAGTCATCGACTGATGCAATCAGAAAACGACATCTCTATATACATATCAGTCGACTGATGCAATCAGAAAACGGCACTTGTGAAATGTGCTCTGGTCTTTTTCTTTCGTGTTTCAATTTCTTTAAATGGCAGATCAAGGGCTTCAACCTCGGATATGATAGTTAAAGCTGAAAACCAATAAATAGAAATATACTAACTGAAGTGAAGACGGATATATACGGCCATTCTCAGTAAGCATGCGTATTTTTCCCCAGACAAGTCGGCATAAGTATTGCTTACCTGAAAACTTAAGCAAAATGTTATAGATGGATAAGCATGTATTTTATAATGATTGCTCAGTTTCGTTTAAACAACGACTTGGTTCCTTAGAGGCACAGACAATGCCTCAGAGAGATGTTTTATAGTGGAATGTTATTAGGGTAAAAACCGGACCCAAGTTCATAACCTGTTACAAAACTTATATTACAATTTTCATTCGAAGAAATACCATTTAAGAAAATAATATATATGTGCCGCCGACAGTATGCCGACAGCTGGCTTCTTGAGTTTTCTTACTTTTCGTTTCAAGAAAGACGGTCAATGGTCGTATCTTCCGTTGGGAAAGGATATATCAATACATTTGTGTACGACGGGTTGTGATGTATCATCGTCTGAGACGGGTACCTCAAAATTTAGCGTTTTCAAATGAAAATTATTTCACATATCACTATAAGTATGTTACATATCATAGTTAGATATTTGATCTTTTAGTCAAATAACGAATTTTAAAACAATGTATAAAGTGAAAGCTGGGATCGATTTCTATAATATACGTGAAATACTACCTTTTATCTGCAAATACAACATTTGTTTCATTCAAAAAGGGTAATATTATAACGAAAAAACGCTTCTTGACTTGCAAGTGGCTTTTGACCCGGACGGGTTTTTATCGTATCCGGCGGGTTTCAACAAAAATGATTCGAGTCGGTATTTACGGTGTGTTTCTGGACATTAATACGAAGACCCCTGGAAGCTGCTTCATGTTGTCCTCGTGTTTAGCGAAGAAGTGTATTGAGAGTAGTTGAACAAACGGTTTGCTAACGATCTTGAACGTACCATCAATGAAATGCGTCTTAGCTGTAGAAAGGTACTCGAGTTGCTCGTCGCTGGCAAAAATCAAGCGACTGTGATCTGTTTTACTTTTGAAACCATTCTATTTTAAATTTTATTTTAGGAAACACAATTTTTGTTAAGATTTTTTAGGTTTTTTAAACATAAAAATAATCAAATAAAAAAAAAATCTAATTACAGATATATATATAGATTTGGGTCGAGTGTATTTTTGTTTTGTTTTTTTTTTAAGAAAAGCGGGCGCATTCGTATGAACAATTTATTTTTTGCTATGTAAAAGGTATCAAAGACATGAAATAATGCATTTTAAATAATTTTTCAACTGACCGACAGTGGTCTGTGGTCCGTTTTCTGTGTGTAAAAGGTATCAAATAACTACCCTATAAGTGTATAAGAGAGCATTAATAAAGTTATTATGATTAAAACTATTTATTTTCGTATATTTAATTTTTTTTTTTTATCTTGGTGAGAGTGAGGGCGGCTTGGCTTAAATCATAGTGGGCGAGTTGTCTTGGGGGCGACTTGACCATTTTCTATCCAGAGTTGTCGTTCCTGCTACACTACACAAACATCCCTGTCAACGCCCATTTGACCAATCTTTACCCAGAGTTGTCGGTCCTTACACTCACTCCAATCTCTGTCAACTCCTGATGCCAAGAATTTTGTCAAAATCCGTTTATTAAAGAGTAACTTGATATAAACCGGTTATATATTGTAAAATATGTAAAGAATACCATATAACTAATATTTGAGAAGCTTCTTTGTTTTTTTCAAGCGAAGATAAGGGATTATTTTTTATACGGTGATCAGTCATACAGCGCATTCTGGTTCCTTGTTGTAATAGCTTCTATAGTTGGTGAACATTAAACTGGTAATATTTTATTAAAAGGAAACAAGTTTAATACAAAGGTAATTAGTAGTCTTTTAGGCGTTGACAGAGATTGGAGTGTGTGTAAGGACCGACAACTCTGGGTAGAGATTGCCATTTTACAAGATTTTTGTAAAATTTAGAAAACGGAAAAAAAAGTACTTAAAATTGTTTTAATTATTGTAAATATCAATAAAGATGAAAATAAATCACTCATTTCAAATCAATTCTCTCTTAAAAATGATTTGTGATCGTTTTTAACTTTTTAATTTTTAGCTCCGCAAAATAGTTCTCCAAGAAGTGTGTGTGNNGGGGGGGGGGGGGGTCATTTTTAAGAGAGAGAATTGGTTTGAAATGAGTGATTAATTTTCATCTTTATTGATATGCGAGCATCAGCGAGCTCTTTATGGTATAAAATGTGTACTTAGGATTTTTGACAAACATGGCAGCACATACTGACGAATAAAAAATAATTCTGCGTTTTCAATCTCTACCCAGAGTTGTCGGTCCTTACACTAAGTCTCGTACGTCCGATACCACTGAAACCCGGAATCCGTGTGTAATAAAAGTAGCTTGTTTTACTTATATTGATATTTTTTAATATGATTAAATCTCTTCTGACATACTGACAAGATTTTTTGTTTCTACGCGGAAGTTAACTTTTGAGATTTCTTAGGGAACTCGATTGAATGAGACTAGATTCGGTCCTAAAAAAAAGTCGTCCCGGCCCCGATATATCTCGGCCCAAAAAATCTCGACACTTTTTGATGGACTAGATGAGTGTGAAATTGCCAGATAATTTTCAGATTCGCGAGCATTCTAGGCCGTGCCTGTTTCATATTATTTACAATAATTAAAACATTTTATATGGGACGAAGTCCCAACTATGGTAGAAATAGCAATTTTTTTTTCTATATACTAATGACTAAATTTTCATGCACCGGAAATTACATACCGGAAGCAATACATGTACAGCTTCAGTGGGTTTCTGCAAAAAATTCGATGCAATAAAAAATTGCTCTTGTAGGGGCACGAGTATCAAAGTACTAAAAACGACATATTGTATAAATAAAATCAAGAACGGGTACAAGGATGTAGAAAAAAAATCAAGTTGCAGCTCTCGTGAGAAGTGGAACCTGTTAAAATTATCGCGAGATAGAGCGTGAAGTAGTCCTTGACAACCATAAACAAAGATGACCGACAATGTTTATATGGGACGAAGTCCCAACTATGGTAGAAATAGCATTTTTTTCCTATATACTAACGACTAAATTTTCCCTATTTGCCCCCTCTTTTAAGAAAATATGGATCCACCCTCGGTCTACTTTGAAAAATTATAATAGGTCCATATATCCGAGTTAATATTGCTTAAAAAAATATATTGGACTTCGTCCCAAGTTAGGTAACACCTATTATCATATTATGGGACGAAGTCCCAACTATGGTAGAAATAGCAATATTTTCCATATCACTAATATGGGACGATGTCCCAACTATGATAGAAATAGCAAAATTTTCCATATCACTAATGGTGTTAAATTCCTTGCACCGGAAATGACACACCGGAAGTCAATACATGGTTAAATCTGTGCAGAAAATCGGATGCGGACGTTTCGTAACCTGGTCGTTTCGTACCTAGATCGGGATTTAAAAAGCGACGGAAGATTTTGGTCTGGGTCCCCCTATTTGCCCCCTCTTTTAAGAAAATCTGGATCCGCCCTCGGTCTACTTATTATAGGTCCATATATCCGAGTTAATATTGTTTAAAGAAAAATAATATTGGACTTCGTCCCAAGTTAGGTAACACCTATTATCATATTAATTTTTATGATGTATAAAACTAATGACGGCTTTTCTCGTGAATAAAGCATCGCACATGAACAACAAAATGTGCAAACTAAAGCTATAGTACAATAAAGTTTATTTACTACTTCCGGTTATGAACCATGTTCGGTAGCGGATACGAAAACTGTCCGGAGTTTGGTCCCCGATATATTGTTTAAAACAATTATTGGACTTCGTCCCAAGTTAGGTAACACCTATTATATGCGAGCGTCAGCGAACTCTTTATGGTATAAAATGTGTACTTAGAATTTGTTTGACAAACATGGCCTCGGCCTCACATACTGACGGATAAAAAAAAAATCTGCGCATTTGTGAACACGTTCACTGTAACACACTAACACACTCAACTAATGACGATCTTCGTAACATAAAGCGCAAATGTGATCCTAAGTCTCGTACGTCCGATATCACTGAAACCGGAACCCGTGTGTAATGAAAGTTATTTTGGTAGCTTGTTTTACTTATATTGATATTTTTTAATTGATTAAATCTCTTCTGACATACTGAGAAGAATTTTTGTTTCTACGCGGCAGTTAACTTTTGAGATTTCGTTAGGAACGACACCTCGATTGAATGAGATTAAAAAAAGTCGTCCCGGACCTTATATATCTCGGTCCAAAACATCTCGACACTTTTTGATGGACTGGATGAGTGTGAAATTGCCAGATAATTTTCAGATTCGCGAGCATTCAAGGCCGTGCCTGTTTCATATTCATATTATATACAATAATCAAAACATTTTAAGTAGATTTTATTTTACTGTTTCTAAATTTTACAAAAATCTTGTAAAATGAGCGTTGAATAGAGATGTTGTGTAAGCGTAGCAGGAACGACAACTCTGGATTGACTCCATTCGCACAGATTGGCCAATCGCAAAGCGTTTTATATGTCGATTTCGGCTATCCAAGTTTACAATCAACAAAATAATGGCAGACGGCAATAATCTTGTTCTTGTCGAAAGGAAACGTTTCGCTACAGTTGACGAGGATGAAATTCAAAGAATTCTTGAAGAGAAGGACTCCGTAAATACAAGACGGGCAACTGACTCAGCAGTACGAACTTTACAGGCATACCTTCGTGAAAAGGGACTAAGTGAAAACTTCGAGGACTTGTCCAAGACTGATCTTAATATGGTCTTAAGCAAGTTTTATACTGAAGCGCGGCAGGAAAATGGACAAATGTATAAAAAGTCTAGCATGTTTGCGTTGAGACACGGTTTAAATAGATATTTATCCTGTAAACCAATAGACTTGATTCATGATCCGGAGTTCAAAGAATCGAACAAAACATTTGCTGCTATAATCAAAGAATTGAAACGTCAGGGTTTAGGAGGTGTGGAACACCATCCCCCAGTGGAAGAGGAGGACTTACGTAAAGTGTACAGTTACTTTGATCTAAATGATAATGTCAAATTGCAGGAAAAAGTTTTTGTTGATGTCCTGCTTTATTTTGGACGCAGAGGCAGAGAAAATCTTTATGAACTGAAAAGTACACATCTCTCGGCTACTACTGATGCAGAGGGACTTGTATATGTGTACATAAAAAATGATGAACTAACAAAAAACCATCAAGAGGATACAAACACAGCAGATGGCCGCATGTATAGTCTACCAGGTTAGTCCACAGGGACTTGCTCCCGGTGAATAAAAAGATCGACTATCCACATATATACACTAGACAAGGGAGATACAAATGTCGTCGGTAGCCACGCTTCAACTCATTTTATTTCCATTAATACCTTTCATCTCACCGCTTACTCTGGGTTTTTCTTTCATGCACGATAACTCCAGTTGCAAAACCGCGGGAATTTGTTGGCGAAACTTTTAAAGTGGGATTTTGAATGTGAATGGTGTGGAGTTGTCGTGCATAAAAGAAAAACCCTGAGTAAGCCCGAACGTAAGTTCAAGGCCGTCATTTTCGTTTTGGTTACTGACAGATGTTGAAAAAGATGATTTGGAGTACTAGTGAACGAAGCTATTTTTTGAAGTCAAGTAGGGTTTAATCAAGGTAACTGCTGTTGTAATTCTTAGATAAGCATCTTGTTAAACGAAATAAGGAGGAGCGGTGAGATGAAAGATATTAATGGAAATAAAATGAGTTGAAGCGTGGCTACCGACGACATTTGTATCTCCCTTGTCTAGTGTATATATGTGGATAGTCGATCTTTTTATTCACCGGGAGCAAGCCCCTGTGGTTAGTCATTAATTCAAAAATCTATTGAAATCACAAGTTTTTCCCGTAATTTTCAATGTCACAGGAAAATATATTTCGTATACACTATATATATGAAATTCATGGTCCAAAGATCAGTCTGAGTAAAGTCGTTCAGTGCAAGTCAACTACAAAAAATTGTGTCAGATGGAAAATATAAACACAACACATGAAGTACATTCTATATTAAATATACCAGGGTAATTCAGAATTTCTGGAAAACTTTGTCACATAAATCCTAAAAAAAATAACAAAATAAAACAAGAAAAAGTTAGAAAAAACTGCACAAACAAATACGAAAAAAGGGGGAGGGGAAACACAAATAAAAATAACAATGTCATGCTACTGTTTTGTAAAATGAAATTGCCAAATTGGTATTTGATATTTTAATTTATCAACAGGACATCAAATTTTACCACTGAATTTTCACATTTTCTTCTGTTTTATTTTCAGATGACGATATGTGCCCTGTCAAGTCTTTCATGAAATACAAGGAGCATCTCAACAGCAAATGTGACAGATTATTTCAGAGGCCAAACAAAAAGTTCAGTCCTAATTGTGCTAGGTGGTATGACAATGCTCCATTAGGTCACAATTCTTTAGGAGAAATGATGCCAAATATTTCTCAGAAGGCAGGATTATCGAGACGGTATACGAATCATTCCCTGCACGCAACTTCAGTCCATTTATTGGACAGTATTGGAAAGTATGCCAGTCGTCATATTATGACAGTGACAGGACATAAGTCAGAAACGAGCTTAAAAACATATACCGGTTATACCGATTCTAAGATTAAAAGGTCCATGTCGGATACAATTTCTGGAAGTCTAAGGTCAGAATCTCCAAAAAGAAAGAAGTTGGTATTAAAAGATTCAAATGTCAGTGAAACCAGTGTGGGAAACCATTTTTTTCAAACACTCGCCAAAATGGCGAGTGGACTGTAACAAGTACTCGCCAAAATGAAATAGAGCTCGCCATGTTTGGCGAGTGACATTTTTTTTAAACTCGCCAACAAATACCAAACAAACAATACAGTAATGTTCAACAATTTATTTTGCAAATTTTGACAAGTCATTAACTTGGTCAAAAAGGATCAACACTCTCTTAGGAACTGGGAGCTGCGTTGATCTCTTATTCCTCAATTTCGTTGTCTTCGTCTTCATCAACTGAAGTACGGAAGTACAGACTTTTAAGTTTTAATGCGCTGTATAAAACATATATGTCAAATCCGGTTCCGACACATATTTAACTTTGTTTTCGCGTAGGTTTTTGCTACGAATTCGTTTGAAATATTTCAAAACTAAATTATTTTATTTGCATTAATTTTAAAAGTGATCACATCTATTTGTAATGAAACAATATTTCATTTAATCGTGAAATCGACCATGGCAAAATTATGCGGGATTGGGATTGTATACTTATTTTTGGTCATCCTTATTTTTTTCTTTTGACAGAAATGAAGTGTCATGGCAGAATGTTTTCTTATCGAGTACAATGATTAATAAAATGAAATGTTGGATAAATAACTGTTAACAGAAAATTTAACTGTTTGGGAGCTATGATATTTTAAAGCTGTAAACCAGTTATCGTGGCGACCGTTTTCAAGTTCCTACTCGCCAGACCGGCAAGTATAAAGTGGATCTTACTCGCCATCCGAGATTTTCACTCGCATTTGGCGAGTTGGCGAGCGGTTGTTTCCCACACTGTGAAACAGATATAACACTTGATGACACTAAGTTTACATTAAAACCTCTCACCAATTCGCAATATAATACACTCTTGGGTGATTTGGACGATGGATTTGATCATATTTTAAGTGAGGCTTTGACACAACATGATAATATTGCACCAGTTGATATGACAGCTGCACATGTTGAAAATGTTGCTCCAGTTAACATGACAAGTACTTGTAGTCGTACTATTAATTTGAATGTAAACAGTTCTCGTGCAATGTTGCCATATCACCCTTTAATTAGTTATTGTGGAAATGTAACAATAAATTACAATTTTGGAAAGAGAAAATACTACACACAAAGTAGTGCTTATCAGGGTAATGGGTGACAAACTCAATTTGATTATCAAGTTTTCAAATTTGTTATCAATTAAATGTTATGTAAAAGCTTGTATTTACTTTTTACAGCCTGTCATCATAAAAGATGTCCTCGGTAAAAATCATGTTTCTTGGATTGATAAATCCTTATATTAACCTCAACAAAAGTCAATAATTGTATAATAATACTCAGTCTGGTAGTCGTGATATATTTGGGGAAAAAATCGGTGAAAGTGGCGATAATGTGACTTGCATACGTATATACTGTACAAAAAATGTACATAACATACCTCCTGTACACATAACGATATTTGACTTTCAGAATATATGGTACTTGTTCCTCAGAAGAAGCAATGTATTGTGCAGCATTGAATTGTTCAGTCAAGGCCAGACAAGGCTACTCATTGTATAGGTTTCCTGAAAAAGATGAGCGGAGAAGAAAAATTTGGATCCAAAACCTGGGAAGGGGTGATTATTACGAACCACCTACACTGGCTAGAATCTGTGTCAAACACTTCGATGGGAATCAATTCATTGTTGATCCACGTGTCGCTGCTTCAATTGGATTTGAACCGAAAAAATTAACACTCCGAGAGGACGCCATTCCCACTGTATTTGATCATACTGATTATTCTGAGATTAAAGAACGAAAAGATACTCCCTCGAGAAAAAGAACAAGACAGAAATTAAAAAGGAAACTTTCTCCAAAAATCAGACCAAACATATTGAGAAAGGAGGTTAGTTAAAATTGATTGATTTATTTTTATGGTGTAGACTTTCCAGGAAAATGTATAATTCCTTCCAACATTGGGGATTTGAACTTGTTTCATTTTGTAGCCAGGTCTATTGACATTTTTTACTTGATATTTAAATAGTTTTACCTGAATATGAACTATATATATATATAGCTATTAACTGACATTTTTTAGGTTTAATATTCATATATTCAGTGATTCAGCTAGTGCTCGTCACTTTTGTCATTGACGAATGATTTTCGAAAGTGACAAGTATTTCCCGTACCCAATTCGTCACTTAAATTTCAAAAAATCGTAGAAAAATGTTTGTAAAAATCCATTCTTCTTCTTCATTTGCTGATTAAAACTAATTAGTCACTACAATGACAATTTTATTACATGTTACAAGCCAATCAACGGATTATATAATTTTTGTTTTGATTGCGTAATCTTTGATCTTACCTGGCTTGATTTACCTGGACAAAGAATTCAATCAACAATAAAAAAAAAAAATTAAGCTATGACATGTACCGGTACTCAAAATGCCACAGTACATGTATGTATCATATTTAATATGATATTTAAAGTGGACATAATAATTTTGTAATCGTCATTCATTGCACGATTCGTCACAATGTCCGCCATATAATGAACTATTTTTTGTCACGTTTCATTTATGAAATTGTCGATATCATGTTTATTGAAATCTATCGTATCCATTAAATTAAGTATTTTGAAAGTGATTTTCTCAAAAAGTTATAAACTTTAAAATGGTGCGATCAACAGGAGTTCACAATCCAGATTGTTATCGATCTGCATCCGGGTAACAATTGCGTTCTATTTATAGAACTATTTACAAACAGACACGTGTCTGCAATTAAAAAAAAATAACTACAGTATTTGTATTCCAATTGCTGCAATTTGATTATGAGGTCTGAGAAATAATAATTTATTTTACTACTTGCTTCAGTTTTTGACGTTTGTTCTATATTTTCATTACCTACAAAGAATCTATATATAGAAGTTGGACCATTGGGCAAATTGGCAGAGAACATATTTTTTTTATGCTGAAGACTACACAAATATGAGTTATTACAATTGTTGTGGTATTAGACTAAACCACAGTAACATTTCAAAATGGGTGGGGGAGGGGTTTATTACAATTTGTGTGGTATTAGACCAAACCATAGTAATATTTCAAAAAGGGGGGGGGGGTTACAATTTGTGTGGTATTAAATCGAAATCGTGGCAATGTTATGTTTTGTCAGTTGGTTGCTAATTTGCAGAATATGTTCCCATCCTAGGAGGTTTTTCATAGCTTTTCAATCTCCATTACTAACCAATAAGGCAAAGTAACTAATTATAAGATTAAGCTCATTATATTCTTGTTTATTCATAATTTAAAAAAAATCTGATCCACAAAAATGACTAATGGTCTCAAAATCCTGGCTGAATCCCTGTATATTTCATGTTTTTTTCCCTCGGGTAGAAAAATTTTCACATGAAACAAAAATCTATATATTTATTCAGGGCTCGAAATTAACGCTAGCAAGCAGGCAAATTGCTAGTTGAAATTTCAATTTGCCTTAATTTTGCTAGTGAATAAAGCTAGAACTAGCAGAATTTTGCTAGTTGTAAATAATTATGTGTTCAGAATCGTATCTGAACAATGACAAACGTATAAATTTGTTTTCTGCATAAGCTCGGTAAAGATCGCATTGACTTCATAAAAAAGGACGGTATAGTTACGTATTTGTCAGAGAAATACGAATATTTACGTCTCTGTCCGAGAAATACGAACAACCATACTGGTTCCCAGTTTTTAAAATAACATCTGGTTGTAATTTTCACAGTTCAAGTTACCAGTCGAAATGTCAAAAAGAAGAAAAGTTTCTGATCACGATCGCGACGTTACAAAAATTACGAAATTCTTTCGCCAAGTTTCAGGTAGATTTATAATTGTGATTAGTGTTTACAGTGATTAAGAGGAAATAATCGTGAAAATCATTGTGTGACAGCTGTTACACTATCGTATGAACGCAGCCAATGCGAGTCTGCTTGCAAGAATGGCAAGATTACGATTGTCGTTTATCCAACTTTGGCCTAGCTAGAGTAAATCAATTATCGTGTTTTTAACAGAAGTGATATTCTAATTTTATTCAAATAATTATTATTGCTCTGTTTCCAGCTTGAATACCTCTAACTCATCTCTTTTATACAATTATCACACGAAAAAAAGCAACAACAACAATATTAACAGACAGGCATATTTCCTTTACTGGCTTTACAATAATTATTTGGTCACATTACATAATGAAAGATAAAACAGACAAGCCAGTCATTAGTTATTATCTTGGTAATAATTATAGAATTATTTGAGATGAAAAAAGTTCAGTACAATAATACATGCACAGTTATGCAGCATACCCACAGCTTTTTTTCATTTGAGGTTACATGTACCCCAACTCCACCAATTTGGGGGTACATGTAATTTTTTGAGGGTACAGTGTGTGGCTCTTTATATTACTGTCCAATAAAACATTGTTTAAAACACTATGTTTTCATATGATATGGCCTTTTACCCAGGAAATATTAATGCTTGTTTGTTTATATCAGGTACATGTTTCTTTTAAGAAATAAATCATGGAAACCAGAATGTCCGGGAGCGACTTACAAATGTACTTAATGGTCAAGGACGCTTTTCACAATGCGATATAGTCGGAGACAGTGAATTGCTTAATTTAATAAAACCTTAGTCTTATTGTTACATATTTCAATGAAAATAACATACATTTTTTTGTTAAATTTGGTTGCTAGTCATGTCAGTCTGTTTGCTAGTAGATTTTTTATTTAACTAGCAAAGTTTTGCTTGTGGTGAAAAAAGTTAATTTCTAGCCCTGTTATTAGATATATTTTTTTACAGTGTGATTCTGATTCAGAAGAGACGGAATCTGCCTCAAGTACAGATTCTGATGAACATGAGCTTTATGAGCCTACTGTAAGTTTAAAATGTAACTGTGCTATTATATAAATGTACAGTGAAACGGCGGCGTGGTCATGTGGCTTTGCACTTTACATGATTTGTTGTCTTTTTGGTCTTTATATGACATGACATCTATAATGATGGGATAAGAAGAGTTTGAAGATACCAAAGGGGTAATCAGAATCTGGTACATTATACATAATAAGATGGTGTTTCCCAAAGAGAACTGTCTTTACAGAACCTTGAAAAAACTGGATCATTTGTTTTATGGTGTTTAACACCACTTTCAACAATACTTCAGTTATATCGTGGTGGTGAGTTTTATTGATGGAATAAACCGGAGTACCTGGAGAAACTTTATCACATAATGCTGTATCGAGTGCACCTCACCATGAACAGGGTTCAAACTGGCAACTTTAGTGGTGATAGGCACTGATTGCACAGGTAGTTGTAAATCCAACCACCATACGATCACGACCATGACAGCCCCTGAATCAACAGGAATCCTGAGGGATACTTGTGTCAATTCAATCTGATGAGACCAGAAGACGTTTCTTCCCACCTGAAAATGGTGAGTCCGTAGTAGGTTCAGTTTAGACCGGTTTCACTGTATATTCATACTTACATGATCTTTTTTAATTGAGAAATTAGATGTAAAATTTGCTCAAACTAGTTATAAGATTATTCAGTTTAAAAGCTAGTTTAAGTTATAAGATTATCCGGTTTAAAAGCTAGTTTAAATTATAAGATTCGGTTTAAAAGCTAGTTTAAGCTACATACATGTATGTATATAAGATTATCCAGTTTAACTCTGCCACATTTTTGTGCCTGTCCATAGCCAGGATCTAGATTTTACCATTGGTATATATGTCATGTTTTTGTTTTTGTGTTCAATGGTTTGAAATGAGAGTAAGTTGTTAGTTTTGTTGTCATTTGTTGAATTTTGTTCCATCATTGTTTAAACTTTCTTTTCATAATGTATTTTTAGACAAGGGTTTTAAGAAATCTACAGGGAGAACCCATGACAAGAAGAATTAGTAGTAAGTAAATTATTTATGGTACACGAAATATATATTTGAATTATGACTGCACCGCAGGTGTAATGGTTAGTGTGCTTGCCCAAAGTGTGGTAGGTAATGAGTTGAAGCACACGATCAAACCAAGAACTATAAAATTGGTATTTGTTGCTTCTCCTCTAAGCACACAACATTAAGGAATAAGAACAAAGACTGGTTGGCACAGAATCAGGATAATGTGGAGCCACATGTCTACCAGTGAACTGTTGTTTCAGTGGGTTAGCACTATAAAGATCCAACTAAGTGTGCTGGTCTTGTACAAAGTGTACATCATTATCATCCCATCAAATGTACTATGTTCTCTCCATGATATAGCTAAAAAAATTGCTGAGTTGGCATTAAACAATAATCTCTCACTCGCTATATATATATGTTTATTTGTTTGTTTGATGGTGTTGAATGCCACTTTCAACAATATTTCAGTTATATCGTGACAGTGAGTTTTATTGGTGGAGGAAACCACAGGACCCGGAGAAAACCACCGACCTGTTGCAAGTCACTGACAAACTTTATCACATAATGTTGTATACCTTGTCCTGATCGAGATTTGAGCTCACAACATCAGTGATGATAGGCACTGATTGCATAGGTAGTTGTAAATATATATTACAACACAAATACCAAGTCATTGTTTGATAAGAGAGAGAAGGATGATACATTGTATCTCTAGGGACTGGATATTGAAAATATAAATTGGGCATTGCTTTATGAATATTCAAGAGATTAAAAATAATAAAATTATCACATCACATCTCATATGCCTTAGATACAATGCTGCTCTGAGAATTCCATTCTCGCAAAATCAATCAATGATGATAAATATTTACAGGTAAGTGGTTTGGTTTATGATTTATGTTTTTTAACGCCACTTTCAACAATATTTCAGTTGTATCATGGCGGTCAGTTTTATTTATGGAGGAAACCGGAGTAACAGGAGAAAACCACCGACCTGTCGCAAGTCACTGACAAACTTTATCACATAATGTTGTATTAAGTTCACCTCGCCTGAGTGGGATTCGAACTCACAACTTCAGTGGTGATAGACACTGATTGCAGAGGTAGTTGTAAATATGAATGCGACGACGACAGACCTTTATATAAATATTTACAAGTAAGTTAGATAACTGTATATTTTATTCAAATTTTGTAAAATATCTTTTTTAATATAATTTTAGGCAGACAAAAAACAGTGAAAAAGGTTATTTGCTTCCTGAGAAAGGATGATGCAATAGTTAAAACTGCATTTGCGGGAAATAAAAATTTGTTTGGCAGTGGACTTGGTGAAAAATTGATTGATTTTCCACAACATGGAACAGAAGCTGAGGTCCGAGCCACAATACTAAGGTATAACTACTTCTAACCAGAATATTTTAATTCTTTTTAGGATTATTTATAAACATATTTTATTTGGTTTCAGTTATATCGTGACAGTCAGTTTTATTTTAGGAGGAAACTGGAGTACCCGGAGAAAACCACCAACCTGTCACAAGTCACTGACAAACTTTATCATATAATGTTGTATCAAGTACACCTCCCCATGAACCGGGTTTGATCTCATGACATTAGTGGAGATAGGCACTGATTGTACATGTAGTTGTAAATCCAACTACCATACGATCACAACCACGAAAGCTCCCACATTTTATTTGCACATAATTCTGGTTTGACTGTAATAGTACAAACATTTTTTTTTTGCTCGTCTTTGAAATTCAACATCTTTTGCTCTATTCTGCTACGCTCCACTTGAGGAAAGACAGAATTTTTACAACTTGTGATAAATATTCTTAATTCTCTAATAATGCCTTAAGGAAGAACCTTCTCTTTTTAATCTTTTTCCAGGGCATTTCCAAAACTAAAAGAGGCAGACAAGTTTGAGATTTTAGAGAAATGTGGACGGAAGCTTGTTTGTGTACCTAATATTAAAGGTTCTTTTCTTACCAACATTACAAACTCTCGGCTCTATGTTAGACCTATAGAATTAGACAAAGACACAGATAAAGTTATGTCTGATAGTGGTTCAGAGCAGAAATATGATAAAACTGATCCTGTCAGTGGCATGGAAATTGAGGTACGTTAATCACATAAAATCCTCAGTGAATCGATAATCACATGTTTAAATGCATTTTAAAAATGAAGGGTACATTTTCATATTACATACTGAGTTTTGACAAAATTCTCTTCAATTATGTTATTAGTTTGACGTGTGGACAGGCAATTTCCAAAATTTGAAATGTTTTATATTTTTCATCAAATGTTCTTTTTTTTCTGCAAAATAATTGGGAACAGGACAAAAGCCCCATGACAAAAAGCCCCCCATAATGAAATAATCATAGAATTTTATTACATTTTTTTATATTGATGTTGATATTTAAGATATCTTAAAGATCAAAACTCACTCCAATTAAAAAAGGAGGAGTGGAGGAATTAATACAAAAAACTAAAATATTTTAAAAACATAATTTTTCAATGTTATAGTCATTTATAAAGTGTAAGTAAAAATAACTGTTTAATTGTTTAAGTTGAAATTAATCAGGTGAAGTTAATCAGGGATTGTTTTTATTGATAAACAATTGTTTTTACATTTATTAAAAGTAATGAGTGAGTTATTTTCTCATCCTGTTTGATATATACAATTTTATTATTTTATTTTTAATAAATCTTTGATGAGGGTTATTATAATTCTTAAACAAATATTTCTATTGTTTATGATATCTTCAAGTTCCAATGATAACTCATTATGAAAAATGGTATTCAAAAATAATGTTAACCCATAAATAGCAGTACTATAAGCCTAAAATGGGTTCAAAGATACCAATATATAAATATCTTGTACAATTCATTATTGGGGGGACTTTTGTCCTAGACCCAAAATAATCATCTTTATGGGTTATTGGTGGTCTATATTAGGTATTATTTTGAAAAAGGACCCAAATTCTGACATTTTTCATTCAATTTTTATAAGAAAATTTCTTATGTTGACTGAATATCTACTGAATATATCGGTTACAATTTCCAAGATAAATTCAACCGAAAGGGGCCAACAAGTGCCAAATTCCAAAATTTGATTTTCATCTTTTCACCCAGTTCTAATTCATTTTTTGGTTGCAAAATGCTCATTTTTAGCTCACCTTGCCAAAGGAAGCATCTATGTAAGGTCCTCTATATAGATTGCTCATTTGCTCCCGATCCGGTAACGCAGGCCATTCTTGTTTCTGATTGGTCGATTTCTAAAATATCTTCTCTGAAGCCACTTGTTCCTCAAAACGGAATGAAAGGTGAGCGACACAGGCTCAGCCCACTGAGCCTCTAGTTATGAATTACCTTTGATTCCATACAGAAGATGAGATTATTTTGGGGGCTAAATGTCATGGTGACGACCTTAAAACTTTCGAAGTGATGACTTCAACTTAACTAGTTTCAATATTATTGACATTATGTGATAAAGTTTGTCAGTGACCTGCGACAGGTCGTGGTTTTCTCCTGGTATTCCGGTTCCTCCACCAATAAAACTGACCGCCACGATATAACTGAAATATTATTGAAAGTGGCATTAAACACCATAAACCAAACCAACCATTATTATTGACCGTTATTGTTTCACATTTCATTTTTAATGCATTGTTTCTTTTTCTACAGTCAGATGAGAGCAATGTGATGGATGTAGATACAAGTTCAGCAGGCCTTAATTTGGTTAATCCACATTCACTGAGCAATACATCACACCACAATATTGTTAATCCACATTCTCTGAGCAATACAGCACACCTCAATATTGTTAATCCACATTCTCTGAGCAATACATCACACCTCAATATTGTTAATCCACATTCTCTGAGCAATACAGCACACCTCAATATTGTTAATCCACATTCTCTGAGCAATACATCACACCACAATATTGTTAATCCACATTCTCTGAGCAATTCAGCAAACCACAATATTATCAATTCACTTTCACAGAGCAATACAGCAAACCACAATATTGCTAATCCACATTCACAGAGCAATACAGAACACCACAATATTGTTAATCCACATTCTCTGAGCAATACATCACACCACAATATTGTTAATCCACATTCTCTGAGCAATACATCACACCACAATATTGTTAATCCACATTCACTGAGCAATTCAGCAAACCACAATATTGCTAATCCACATTCACAGAGCAATACAGAACACCACAATATTGCTAATCCACATTCACAGAGCAATACAGCACACCTCAATGTTGTTGATCCACTTTCACAGAGCAATACAACACACCACAATATTGTTCATCCACCTTCACTGAGCAATAGAACAAGTGACAACTCAACAATCCACAATTCTATTACTCCACAGTCACAAACCAGGACAGCAAGTCAGAATTTAGTTAATCCACAGTTGCAGGCCAAGACTGCAAGTCAAAATCTTTTTAATCCACAGTTGCAGGCCAAGACTGCAAGTCAAAATCTTTTTAATTCACGATCGCAGATGAATGCAGCAAGCCCCAATTCTGTCGATCAACAATCACAGGAAACCACAGAAACTAAAAATAAGCAGGTACCACTGTTGTGTATATAGATATAGTTTATGATTGGTAGAATTGAAAGTTATGTAGGAACCACTTAATTGAAAGAATGAAAACATTTCAATAATTGTTGATTATAAATTAACTTAAATGTTTTTTTTCTAGCAGTTTCTTGACTCGATCATCTCAACCATTGATAAACACCAAAGTATTTAAAAAAAAATCTTTGTCTATGTAAATACCTGATATCTTTCTCATATAATGCAAAGAGCAAACACACCTAATTGTTAATAACAATAGACTTTTACCTCAATGCTTGAAAACCACTGGATCACAGGGTCCTCTTAAAAACAGGTTCCAAAGTATGGGAAACAAACTTTGTTTTTAATATGCCTGTACATATTATTGAAATGGCGTCGGTTGTGTAGTGGTAAAATTACGTTATATACAGACGTAATGAAATACTGATTTAAAATGTATAAATTTTCTCCATACAAAGGCAGCTTCTATCTTTTATATAACAAATTCAAACAAGGTAATAACGCCTTTAAAACTGTTTTTATGAACCTGCCAATAAAATATGCATATTTCCATATGATAATAAACAAGCACTCACAATTTTAGTAAATAATTCCCATGTCCAGTTGCCATCTTTTTGAACTACTTAGGTTGAACAGCTGTCGTGTCTGTGATCGTATGGTGGTTGGATTTACAACTACCTAAGCACAATCAGTGCCTAACACCACTAAAGCTATGAGTTTTAATCTGGATCAGGGTGCGGAGGTGTACAACATTATGTGATAAAGTTTGTCAGTGACTTGTGATAGGTCGGTGGTTTTTTCTGGGTACTCCAGTTTCCTCCACCAATAAAACTGATGGCCACGATATAACTGAAATATTGTCGAAAGTGGCTTTAAACACCATAAACCAACTAACCTTCAAAACTGTTTTTATGAACCTACCAATACAATATGCATATTTCCATATGATTATAAACAAACGTGCACAATATCAGTAAAGAATTCCCATGTCTAGTTACCATCTTTTTCAACTAATCATAGGTTGAACATAGCTTCTAATGAAAAGAAAGTTTAAACAGTGATAGTCATCAATTCCATCAATATCAACAAAACCAACAACCACCTCTCTTCGCAACTGAACTCACTGAACACAAAAAAGACCATGACATATTACGTTGGAAATCCAGGTCATCCTGGTTTGGTACAGGCACAAAAATGTGGCAGGGTTAAACCAGTTAATAGGATCCCAACCCTCTCCTTTTTATAACTGTATCTCCAATGGCAATACATGTATAAACAAACGATAAAAACCTCTGCATGGTATCTTTCCCAAACGATGGAAGATGTGATGGGAGACTATGACCTTTAATTTTTGTTGTGGTCATTTTACTCCAATGCATGTAACTTTGATAAGTGTAATCGTCAAAAAAAAAAATTTGTGCATGCACATAGTGTCATTAGTATTTATTTAAACTATCATTGTCTTTGTAGATTTATTATGAAGGAGCTGATATACGGAAAGAGAAGATTCGCTTAAGGTATGGCAAACATAGCAAATAAATAATATTTAAACTGGATTAGGAATCAGGGTGTTTACGTTTGAAGGAAAAAATGGTAAATCAAAAGTAATTTATCTTTTGGATATATAATATATTTTTTTAAATATAAGTAGATTAGGCCATGTAAAATTAATTATCTGGTTCTCAGATACTGCCGCGTCTGCAAAAAATCGGATGCTGGCTTGTATTTATCACCAAACAAAAATAAATACAACGGTAAAAAAGTCTGCGTTCAAATTTTCGTGCCTTTATCAAAGAGAGACAACTCCAATTTCACGTTGAAGGAATTCGTAACACTCTTGTGTTTTCCTCTGTTTGTACGAAGTCGTTACTTCCGGTAATTCTAAATGGTAACAATCGATAAAATGTAACCAAAGTTGATTTCGGTGACCGTTTTTGACGGGATTTCATGTCATTACCCGTGGTTTATTTAGAAATAATTCTTGCCGGCCGGCATGAATTATTTCGATTCTAATAGGACAAATACTGTAATTTTAAAATTCGAGGCGGTCAATGTTAAGGATCCGTCATCTTGAAAACGTGAAATCCTACATGTCATATGTACAACAATACACAAAAATAACTAAAATGCCTACCTTGAAAAGCTATTTTAGTTAAATTCTATCTACATTGAAGCGTACACGAAGCCAAATAACGTCTGATATTTACATTTTAAACTGGAAGTCTTCATATGACGTCACGTTGTTTATGTGCCAAAGTCGTTCAACAATATTTCCCGGAATTGTAATTTTTGTGCTTTTTAGACACAGGGATATGCAAGAATACATTTTTATGCTCAGTATTGCATTGGAATGAAGAAATAATTCATGCCGGTCATACTTTATTGTTATTCAAATATGGGTAGGCATTATATTCATGAATATTTACCACCAAGCGATATGTAGCTCAGCGTGCATGTGTGGCCTATATTTGATTGGTATTCAAATATGCCTTTATTTGTATACCGAATACGGAACGTCATATTAGAATGTGAAAATAACAAATAGAACTACTGTAAAGGATTTGTGCAAAGCAGTTTTGTCACGGTAATATAACGGCATGATCGGTCTCCCTGAAATACCAGGAATCAGAAACCTGTTGACGAATGAGAATTTTGATGTGCATGTTTCTACATATAAATACAAAAATTAAATACCCTCTCTCCCTCATCATTTTTTTGAAAGTCAGTACAGTCAAACCTGTCTTATGCGACCATTGAAGGGAGTTATGAAAAAAGGTCGCATAAGATAGGGAGTCGTTGAATAGAGGTTATGATATTTGCTCCCAAAATCTTGAGGAAAAACCTAGTTCGGGTATATAATCCGCATCAACTTTTAACCCATTCATGTGAAGGACAAATGCATGAATAGAGCTTAAATTCTGGCAAAAAAAAAGGTATAAAAATGAAATAAGAAGTATGTTCAATTAATATCGTTAAATATTTCCGTCCTTTGTGGGTGAAATTAACAAAAAAAAAGAATAATTATATATTAAATGATCGATTTTTTTTTACTTTCTTTCAACAGCGATTGTTATCTTAATTGTCATCGTAATTAGAATTAATAATTATGATTAGAAGAATGAAATTTCCTGACAAAACGTTAAAATTCAACTTCAATCACTCGCCGAAAGCTATAAATAGCCTAATCACACAATCAGCATGTGTTTACCTTGTTCTGTTACCGCACCTTAAACGAATGTTGACAGAAATATATGCTGGGAACCAGTACTTCATAATTCAATAATTTTCAAAATCACGATTATTTATTTATAAAACTGAAAGATTAAAACGATATTTTCTATAGTAAACAATTTTAAATATTTAATATAAATAAGAAATAAACCAAAATAAACCAAAACAACAATAATAAATCATCACGTGAACAACTTACCTGTAAAAAAAAATGGCGGTCTTACACAATAACGCTAATCGTGACTTCATTTAATATGAAAAATCTATTATTATGAACTAGTAACAGGTATGGATTTTGGGAGTGAGATGTTGTCAGTAGATCATACAGATATTAGCAATTATGAAAGTCGGTTAACACAGGATTTACCTTTCAAACAGCGGAAAAAAGACGGTTGCTAGTCGCGTAAGGCAGGGGGTCGTAGAATACAGTTAAGGCCAAAATTAAAATATTGTTTCCCCAAGCCCCGACCCTCCCAGCCAGGTGTGGGTCGGTAGGTAGGGAAATTTTTTTTTTTTTTTTTTCAAAAAAGTTTCTTTGCTACTTTTACTAAATACATGTAACACAAATGTAGATATCTAGATAATAGAATGTATGCAATAAACTGCATACCAGGTACTCATTATTGCATGGCTTTATATCCTTTTTCTAGGAAAAGCTTAAGGATCAGACATAGACATCCCATGAAAAACAACAAATACAAACAATATTGAAATTTTAATGTGAGAAATATCAGGAAAAAACTCCAAATTAAAACTGAATTATGAATGTCCACACCACTTTGGAGACTTATATAGGCCCTTTGGTTTTGTTTTTTGTTTTGACAAAACAGTCTCTTTCAAAACACTGAAACAAACTAACAAAGAATTTCAAACACAGATAGATGTGTACATGTATGAGTCAAATTCAAATCCTACTTAATGGGATTTTTCTTGGGAACAGTTTTTCCCATTCTCATGCATACAGCAGAAACATGCAGAACAATACGATGGGTCTCCAATGTATCCCTGTCCCTTTCAGCACCAACTTCTGCACAGTAGGCGCAAATATCTGGCTGCATATGACAACAAAATATCCAAAAGAAAAAAGGAAAAACAAGTATCTGCAAAACACTACACAGAAAACTAAAGGTCTTGTAACACGATACCCACTAAAACCCGAGGGTGAACTCATGTGCTCCAGACGGGTTATATTTTATAGTAGTTTATGATCCACTAGTGAGCTAACTCCGTAGGCGAGATGCAATCCATCTGCAGTCGAACATTTCAAGTACCTTTAAGGGAGTCACCTGAAACAAAAGAAGACATGAAATAAAAAGTAACACTTCAATGTGAATGGACAATTTATATAAATACATACATTGTATTTATACAAAAATCCATTGGAAAAAACTAAGTCCAAAACTGTAAAAAAAATTGGGCAGTATGGCCCCTAGAAAAGTAGCTTTTTTCCCCCTCCCTACACTCACAGGTTTTTAAGTTTGGACAAAGAGAGAAAATATACAAAGAAGTGTGGACAGTTCCCCTTGTACCTAAAGGAACATACTTCACAGAGAAAGATAGTTTAAAAATATTGATCCGGCAAACTTACCTGTAAATTTACTCCCGACTTCCTCAGTGATTTCACAAGGAAACTTGGTCAAATTTCTTTTCATCAAAGCGTCCAATGCATCTTTTCTTTTTGGGGAATTGTTGTTAGTATCTTTTCCGGACAGTCTCCCATAATGATAAATGTAACAAATTTTTAAACGGTTTTCAAATTCTTCCACAACTCGTATCTCTTCCTCGAAGTCGGGTTCAATACCTGCAGCCCCCAACTGTCACACTCACGGCAATGGCATCCGATTTTAGCTCACCTGACCCAAAGGGTCATGTGAGCTTTTGTCATCACTTTGCGTCCGTCGTCGTCCGCGTCTGTAAACTTTTCATACTTTCTTCTTCTTCTTTGAAACCACTGAACTGTTTTGGACCAAATTTGACAGAAATGTTCATTGGGAAGTCCTCTACTAAATTTTTTATTTTTTAGTGCAGATCGGAAATCCAACATGGCCACCAGGGCCAATAATGTGTTCTGATTGGTTGAAACTTTGAAAATCTTCTTGTCAGAAACTACTTAGCCGATGGAATTGTAACATTACAGAAATGATGACTGGATGGTTCTCTACTAAATTTGTTATTTTTGTGCTGATCGCATATCCAAGATGGCCACCATGACTCGACTTNTCTCCAAATATCTGTTAAATTATTTGTTTTTATAAACGTTTTTAAACTTGCTACTGGTTGTATAAATGTACCATTTTTACCTTTACTTTTCCTATCAATTGGCATAAGAGTTTCGTTAAAATCACCCCCAACTATTGGTATTCCAGTCCCATGTTCCTTTAAAAATCTACTTACATTTTTAAAAAACGCATTTCTCATTGTCCTGCAATTAGGTGCATATATACTTACCAGTGAAAACACAGTGTTTTCAATTTGTATGTTTATAAGTATTATTCTACCTTCTTCGTCCGTAAACTTATCCATAATTTTGTAACTTAATGATTTATTGATAACTATTCCTACCCCCCTACTTGCGGATGTACCGTTACTACAATAAATAGCGAAATTTGTTTTGTTTTTTATTTCATTTTCAATATTTTCATCTAAATGAGTTTCCTGTAAAAAAGCTATTGAACACTTTTGTGTTTTTATCCATTCAACTACCCTATTTCGTTTTTCTCTCCCGTGAATACCATTAACATTCAAACTACACAAATTTATCATATTTTTAGAAATCATATTGTTTATGAGTCACACAATCATAAAATAAATAGTATACACAACTATAATTGAACACCATCATTAAAAAAATACATCGAATGTTTAACAATACATGACAATACATTTTCGAATATTTACATAGTTTATCTACATATATTTTCATCAAAGTTTTATAACCCGTAATTTTGACATGTTTTATACCGTTAAAGGGTTTTAATAATTTACATGTACCTGAATCTTGACCTTCGACAATTTCGTGCCAGCTGACCAACACGACTATTGCGTATACATGTAGTAGTAACTTAGATGTATTCGGCATGCAGACATTCTTAAGAGGACTTAGTTTATGTCAGGTGAGCGATACAGGCTCATGTGAGCCTCTAGTTCTCTGGTCCTTTTCCTCCAGATCTATCACATCTTCGAGCATTTCTCTCTATGACCATTGGTTTGGATAGCTATACATTTTTTGTATAATCTGTTGGTTACAACCGGTTTTATTTTATTGTCTCGCATATATTTTTCTGACGGAGAAGGAAACTGTAAACATGTTGCAGACAACATGCCGTTTTCCATAGGGTTTTATTATATCAAACGAAAACGTCCAGTATGTATCGAAATCTTAAATCTGAGTCTCAAATGCGATTCAATAAATCTTGGTTTGTACGCCAGTAAAAGAGCTCCGACTTCCACTTCTACTTTTTCCTTCCCTTATACTATAATACCCTGCTTTAACACGCTGGACAATGGGCATTAAAAAAAATAATTCTTGCTCTATATCGACAATAAAATAATTTGAGTCGCACTGATTTTTCAGAGTCAGTCGGGTTTGGGGAAACAAACAATATTTTATTTTTTGCCTAAAGTATATAGTAAAATTCGTTGGGAGGAATGAAAACGGTCGGATAAGACAGGAAGTCGCTGAATACAGGGGGTTGCTGAGACAGGTTTGACTGTATCTGAGAACCAGATAATTAATTTTACATGGCCTTATCATGGAAGAGGCCATTGTGGTTGTGATCGTATGGTAGTTAATGCTAATGTTAAACTCTGATGTTACCGGTACATCAAATAGGTATTTGTATAGTAGTACTGTAGTCGCCTTCTTATAAGATCAGATGCACTTATGTAATAAAAATACTATTAAGGGGGTACCATACACTACAGGGAGATAACTCTTTAAAATCAGTTGAACATTTTTATCATATGATGTTTGTATACAGATTTCAAGCATCTCGGTGATTAAAACCACAGCGAGAAAAGCTGCTATGTGGCTAGTGAATTTATAGCTCGGAGTCTGTTGGTTGGAATTTGTTAAAATTTTGATATTGATTACAGTGGATATATTCAAACACACTGCCAAAATAATAAAAAAAATTAAACGAGCAGATGAAAGTTTACCTGAAGTGTATGGTACCACCTTAATTTCTCCCCATGAAGAAAGGCAACTTTTTCATTGTAGAAGGGGTGGTTTTATTAGAGGGTTACTACAGTATTATAAAAGTATAATGCCTTTTTCAACAATATTTTAGTTATATTGGGGAGCATGTGGTCAGTTTTATTGGTTGAGTAAACCAAAGTGTCAGGAGGAAACCCCTGACCTGCCTCAAGTCCCTTGCAAACTTTTATCATGTAAATTTATATCTAATACACCTCTGACACCAAGGGCAGAATTAAAACTACCAGCTGAAGTTGATGGATTGAATGGTTTAATGCCAACTTTAGCAATATTTCAGCTATATTGTGGTGTGAACACATTTTATTATTAACTTAGATACCTACAAGACCCTTAGAAATAAAACATACTTAATTACCAGCTGAAGTGGTGGTAGGCCCTGATTACATATACAATACAGATGTCAAAGGTCAACCACCATACGATCAGTCATGATGACCCCCATTATATGGGAAGGAGACTTGTGTTCAATATATATATTTTTTTGTTTTTGTTTATTTCAGATTAGAATCTAAGCAACATGATGGTTTTATGTTGAATGTCAGTAAAAAACCAGGACTTTTACAGGCATTTAGTCGGAATCTTTATTTTATTCAACAGCAAGGTTTTCTATGTGACCTGAGACTTCAAGGAAAAGACGGTTCCGTTTATGCACACAGATTAGTTCTCTTAGCAAGTGGAAGTCCATTATTCCAGTCTACTTTGTTAGATTTCAATACTTGGAATTCATCTCGAATAAGCTTGGACTTTGAGTGTTATTCTTGTAATGTTATTGATGCTTTGATACGATATATTTATACAGGGGAAATAAAAATTGAGAAAAACAACGCTGAAGAATTTTGCAAATTGTGTGATTGGTTGCAATTTAGTGCAGTGAGCAAAATCATTAGACCTTTTTGTGTAGAAAACGTCTTGTCGCCAATATGTAACATTAGACTGCAGAATAAAACCAACAAAGATTTTAAGCCACCAGAAAATAAAGTTAACGCTGGATCGGTTATCAAGCGAGATGTCGAGATGATACAGCAAGAGGAAGAGACAACTGACAGATTTTCTGAGTCACGGAGGTCATTGTCAGAAAAATTAAGAGACATTATGAAGAAGAATCAACAGTTAATGCTTGATATTGCTATGCAGAAAGAAAATGACAGAAGAAAAAAGCTTTTAGGCGGTAAATCGTTGAAACCACAGGAAGGAAGAAAAACTAACGAAAATAGCGGGACAGGAGAATATCAACCAGAAGATGAGTTCATGAGCGAAAAAGTGAATGAAACTGTTTTATTACAGAAAAATTCAGCAGATGACGAACATGCAACACAGGCTAAATCAATAGGGCGTGAATTATCAACAAAATCTCAACATTCTAAATTTAATATGTACATACAAAACACAGAAAACGAAAATGTTTCAGATGTATGTAGATTAGGAACAAACGATGGCAATACACCTTGTTATTTTATGACGAGCAATGGTATTCCTAATGACAGTGCTTTTTTGAATTCTGATTGTAACATTATTTCAGATTTTACAGTTGAACATGAAGGAGGAAATTGTAAGCTTCATTTTACAAAGTTGAAATCTGCTGAAAATGTATCAAATTTTGCAGTAAAAACTGAACCGGAATGTGACTATGTGACCAATGGCTTGGGAATTCAATCTGAATCAGCTACTTCTTTGAATTCTGACAGCAGTACAGAATATAACATTTATACTGCTATAAATACTCAAAATGATGATTTGACACAATCCAAATCCTATTTAAGCAGCAATGATGTGATGATATCGAACGTTATGATAAAACGTGAACCACAGTGGGATTATCATGAGTATAAAGACCACGCAACAGAAAGTTTGTTGTTGACGACAGAATCGTTCGAAGGATTCGGTGACATGTCTATAAAAAAGGAACCATTGACTTAAAAAGATACAAAATTATATAAAGTTCTGGGAATTTAATATGAAATTATAATTACATGAAGTTTTGGGTATTTCAGATAAAAACTAGTAGCACTACTCGTTACTCTTGTTAAAGGGATTATTAGAGAGAAATAAAATAATCATTTTTCTGTAGCATATTATTTATCATGTTTAAAACAAATAACCATCAACACAATTGTTCTCATGTGTGTAATAAAACAGTGTTTCCCCAAGAAGGTAATTTGAAGTTGAATGGACATTTGGTCCAGTAAAGGAGTACACATTACTGGAACCAGCATCAAATGTACAGGACATTCACATACTCCACAGAGGAGGTGCTCAGATTCCTACTGGTCATTTGGTCCAGTAATGAATTACCTTTTACTGGACCAAACCAATTTTTATTGGACAATGATGCGACATGTCCGTCAGACCTTAGGAATGACTGATGAAATAATTATCAATTAATTTGTGTATAAGTAATCTGGTCGCTGGAGATTAGATAAATATTTACAGGTAGTTGCTGTTCTGTGACGTAGTCTGGTCATATCAGCTATGATAAAATTCCTTTGTGTTATGAATACGTTTATTAATACTGGTATGGGAGAAAGATATGTACATTTATATGACAGTATTATTAGAATGCTGGATATGTGGACGTATGGGATTTTCGAAGAAATTTTTCAGTTATATCCTGTTGGTTATTTTTATAAGTGAAGGAAACAGGAGTTTATGGAGACAACTAATGAATGACCTGCCGCAAGTCATTATAAAATTATCAAGTACATCTCACCACGGCTAACAGGGATTTAACCAAGAACTTTTGTGATTATAGGGACTGATGCATCTTTTTACGGTATTTATTTTCTTATACTTGTGTCCAACACGATTTTGATATCAGATGATGTTCGTGTCATTTAACAGTAACACGATGCCGATTTAACTAGTGGAGCAGGAATGACTAATCCTACCAGAACACCTGAGTTCACCCTCGGTTTTGAGTGGAGTTTCGTGTTTCTCAATATTTAGTTTTCTGTGTAATGTTTCAAAGATAATTGTTGGTCCTTTTGTTTTTCTTTCTTTTTGCTATTTTATTATCTGTCCTTAGATTTATGGCTTCTGATTGCCCCTTTGAGTGAGTGAGTGTTGTTTAACACCTATTCAGCAATTTTTCAGGAATATCATGGCGAGAACAAGTTAATTTTCAATGAGATGATGATGAGGTCCACTTTGTTCTAGACCAACACACTGAGTTGGATTTCTATAGTGCTACTCATTGAAACAACAGTCCGCAGGTAGACACATCTACTCTGACATTATTCTGATTCCGAGCCAACAAGTCTTTGCTCTTTCTCCTTAATGCTGCGTGCTTAGCAGAAAAGCAACAAATACCAATTTTATAGTCTTTGGTTTGACCCGACCGGGGCTCGAACCCATGATCTACCACACTCGAGGCAAGCACACTAACCATTACGCCTCTGATATGATTACCCCTTTAATATCTTTCCTTTGATGTAAATCAATCTATAATACATATAGACAAATAAAATATAACACGTGATAGTTTCATAAATATATGAATTTATTTTTTGAATTATACTGAAATTTTTATGTACAAGATGTCTTGTGTAAAGCGTTTACGTTAATGTACAAAAGCGATAATACTTGGCTTGGCGTGTAGACATCTGCTGTCTCTAGTTGGTTTAAGCATATATTGTATTAATTCCATAGTCTTTTTAAGTCGTTCTTCCATAGTGATATAATTAGCTTGTTCTTGTTCTACGTTCACTGTTCACTTTATGCATGCAGACTGTCTGTTGTTTAATGGTTAGAGGAATTGTTTGTCTAAAATGAGAAGAAATATTTACCACTCAGATATCAGAGATATAAAAGTGAACAATATAAAAAAAAAATGAATTTTGAGTTCAGTGCTTCACCGAAACATCAGTGTTACACCACCATTGACCAGTTTCTTCTGTGTACTGGTTGCCTATATTAGACAAAATAAAATAATTACTTAAGATAACCCATTGTGTTCAAGGCTTCACCCAGGCCATATTAGACAAAATAAAAGAATTACTTAAGATAACCCATTGTGTTCAAGACTTCATCCATGCCATATTAGACAAAATAAAAGAATTATTTAAGATAACCCATTGTGTTCAAGACTTCACCCAGGCCATATTAGACAAAATAATTGATTGATTGGTGTTTAACGTCCAGCGAGCAATTTTTCAGCTATATTCAGGACGAGAATAATTTAAACGCCACCAGACTCGAAACAAGGAAATGTGATGGGTAGGGACGGATAATTTAGCCAGTGCAACAGGTCTCTTATGGACCACTCATCATGAGCATAATGCTTATAGTGAGCTGTTGCACTGGGTTCTTTAACGTGCGAAGAGGGTGGCAATCTCTCAACACGGGACTTCAGATTTATTTACGTCTCATCCGAAGGACGGGTTGGCTGTGAATTTCTACATCCCGCACAACCGACGGACGCTCCTTCAAGCCGAAGAAGCTCTCGGTCCCATTTCTATACCCCGGGGATGACCCCTTTTAGAGGACTAGTGCCTCTAGGACGGAGAAACCTGGTGCCTATTCTACCCCGGCACACCCTCTGGGAGGGGGTTTAGACAAAATAAAAGAATTACTTAAGATAACCAGTTGTGTTCAAGCCTTCACTTGGGCCATATTAGACAAAATAAAAGAATTATTTAAGATAACCCATTGTGTTCAAGCCTTCACCCAGGCCATATTAGACAAAATAAAAGAATTACTTAAGATAACCCATTGTGTTCAAGACTTCACCCGGGCCATATTAGACAAAATAAAAGAATTACTTAAGATAACCCATTGTGTTCAAGCCTTCACCCAGGCCATATTAGACAAAATAAAATAATTACTTAGGATAATCAATTGTGTGTTCAAGCCTTCACCCATATTAGACAAAATAAATATTTATAAACATGTTTAATTGCAAGATAAAGATAACCAGTTCTATTAGAGAGAACAAGGACCTGCCGCTAATCACTCACACATATCCCCATTACACCTGGCCATGACGTGGATTAATTAGAACTCGCACCAGTGGTGATAGGTTAGTTGATTGGTATATGGTGTTTAATGCCACTTCCAACTATATTTCAGTTATATTGTGATGGTCAGTTTTATTGGTGGAGGAAACCGGAGTACCAGAGAAAACCACCAACCTGTTGCAAGTCACTGACAAACTTTATCACATAATGTTGTATCGAGTACACCTCGCATGAGTGGGATTCAACTCACATCATTAGTGGTGATAGGCACTGATTGCATAGGTAGCAAAAAATCCAACTACCAACGATTGTTTAGCCTTGTTCTTCCTTATTGTCCCCAGACGCTTCGTCGAAGGGGACTAGAGAAATGGGTGTCATCAATCCGTCCGTCCGTCCGTGTGCTTGATTTCCAGATGATATCTTGTGAATGAAAAGTCAGATTGAAGCTAGGTGTGGTATGTAAGTGTATCTTATGAATAACTAGGTCAAGTTCGATAATGACAATTTTTCGACTATTTTTATAAGAGTTGTGCCCCTTTTTATACCTCAAAATTGCTAAATATTGGTTTCCAGATGATAACTTGGGAACAAATAGTCAGATTGAACCTAGGTTTGGTATGTAAGTGTATCTCATGAATATCTAGGTCAAGTTCGATAGCGATAATTTTTCGACAAATCTTACCAGAGTTACATCCCTTTTTATACTTCGTCTGTGTGTCCCGAATTGGTTTCCAGATGATAACTTGTGAATGAAAAGTCAGATTGAAGCTAGGTGTGGCATGTAAGTGTATCTTATGAATATCTAGGTCAAGTTCGATATACAATTTTTCGACAATTTTTACTAGAGTTGTACCCCTTTTTATACCTCAAAATTGCTAAATATTTGGTTTCCAGATGATAACTTGGGAACAAATAGTCAGATTAAAGCTAGGTTTGGTATGTAAGTGTATCTCATGAATATCGAGGTCAAGTTTGATAGCGATCATTTTTTGCCAAATCTTACCAGAGTTACATCCCTTTTTATACTTCGTCCGTGTGTCCCGAATTGGTTTCCAGATGATAACTTCTGAATAAAAAGTCAGATTGAAGCCAGGTGTGGCATGTAAGTGTATCTTATGAATATCTAAGTCAAGTTCGATAGCGATCATTTTTCGACAAATCCTACCAGAGTTACATCCCTTTTTATTCTTCAAAATTGCTAATTATTTGGTTTCCAAATTATAACTTGTGAACAAAAAGTCAGATTGAAACTAGGTTTGGTATGTAAGTGTATCTCATGAATATCTAGGTCAAGTTCAATAATGATGATTTTTCAACAAATCTAACCAGAGTTACTCCCCTTATTTTACTTCAAAATGGTCCTTCAGTGGTTCCCTTTCAGAATTATTTAAGTCGGGTGAGTGATACAAGCTCACCTGAACCTCTAGTTTACAGTAGTTTCAAAATTTAATCTTACCATATAACCTTGGTGTCAGGGGACCAGTGGCCAACGGCCTTTTATTTATAATATTACTTACTTATACTAGATATTGTATCTTCTTCTGTCTTCTTGTTCTAGCACTTTTTTCAGCAATGACAACAATTTTTCTTGATCCATGTTGCTCTTCTTATGGTTACGAGCATCTCTCATGTCATGGCTGAATGCGTTGGAATCCAAACCGTTTAATTGATTGGCTAAGTATTCTATATTACCCAGATCCCTGTTGCTGCTAGCGGACTTTCTTTCATGATCAATGAGAAAATCTCTATTAACTGGTCCAAACATGCCATTATTATTATCTCTATGGTTTGATTGGTCAGCTGGAAATCCAAGCAAGAAACTTAAATTAGAGCTTTATAGACATATTTTCGGAAAAAATGTGTAATTAATCGTACTATACTTTTGGTATATATAGTTGGTCTTATAAAGTCATCAATTACCTTTTAATTGTAATAAATTCTGTACCAAGAAGAGTTTGAAAATACCAAAACTAATCAGAATCCGTAAATCAAACAAGGACAAACAACACTGGCCAAAAGAAAAACGACAAAAGGACAAACAACACTGGCTAAAAGAAGAACGACAAAAGGACAAACAATGATCTATGATTTGTGAGAAGTCCAAATCGAGCAAAACACACCAACGATAGTATATATAACTTATCGAGGACTTGGTATAAATGTGACTTCATTAATTAACGTCATATTAAAAAATAGCGATATAGCTGCTTGATAAATATAGACGAATTTATTTTTCTTACAAGAATGATTAATATATTTGTATAATATTAAGTACACAAGAGTCAGTGATTTGTGTTTAACATCAAATGCACATTTTGTTTTTACAGACAACCAGTTACATTTTGGTGATGATGGTCAGTTTTTGCACTAGAAGGGTACATGAAGACATGTGTCGTGGTCTTTTTGTGTGCAATGAATGATTTGAGATGAAATTCGAGATCGTCACATTTGTGTGCCTGTCTCATATCAGGACCTGGATTTCCAACGTCATATGTAGTCAAATGTGGTCTTTTCTTAGGTTCAATAGACATAATTTTAGTTGTATCCTTCAACTGTAATAAATGAAATATTTACCCGCACAAGCTCTAGATGCCAGTGAGTTTCCAATATTTTCCAAAGCACCGTAGTCCTCTACCATAAAGAAATGCCTTTCGGTTGGTTCTGAAGCCATTGCAATCAGTTCCTCTTTATCCAGATGCTGACCGACACCTGAAAATAATATAATATATAATGTTATTTGTTTTTATGCTTATTTACTCACTGAAACAGCAGTTAACTTGTTGAAATGTCGGCCCGATCGGACGCACAATCCTTACTACGTACGTACCCAGCAGACTTTGTCCTTAGCTGATTATTGCTGCGTGTAATTATTATAGTCTCTGGATATACTATTACCCACAATCTTTCACACTGATGGCAAACATTCTAATTATTACACCACCGAAGCTAAAAATGATGTCCCGTATATCAAAGATGCACCCCAAAACTTGGCAAATGATATGCTATTTGTTACCCGAAGTAACAAAGAAGTAACAAAGGTGCGGAAGGTTTAATGTTTTTGATGTATAGGTCCGTCCGTCGGTCATCACTTTTTCGACATCTATTGTGGCACTGAAGCTGCTTAATTCAGAAAAAAAGTACAAATCTATATAGCTTGAATCAATCAGAGAAATTAAATGAATTCAGCAAATCCTCAGTATTGTATGTTTTAGTTTACAAAGTGTTCCTGGTCTGTGATTGATAATCTATTGAAGTATTACAAGAGGCAGGAACTGCTTACCCTTTACGAGCACATGGGTACACCCCCGGTTTTTAATGGGGTCTGTACGTGTGTTACTCATCGTTTAAGTTTTCTCTGTTGTGTTTTTTCTGTTTTGTTTGTCTTTGTTCTGTGTCTTGTGTACCCAATGTTGTCTGTGTCTCTAGATTTGGATTGTCCATACTTGATTGTTCCTTCTGTTTTTCTGTTTTGTGTTTTGTTTTGTTTGTCTTTGTTCTGTGTTTTGTATGCCCAATGTTGCCTGTATCTCTGGATTGTCCAGACTTGATTGTTCCTTCTCTTTTTCATTGTGTTTTGTTTGTTGCTTTGTTTGTTTTTGTTCTGTGTCTTGTGTGCCCAATGTTGCCTGTGTCTCTATATCTGGATTTTCCATTCTTGCTTGCCCCTTCGGTTTTTCTCTGTTGTGTTTTTCTGTTTTGTCTGTCTTTGTTCTGTGTCTTGTGTACCCAATGTTGTCTGTGTCTCTAGATCTGGATTGTCCCTACTTGATTGTTCCTTCGGTTTTTCTCTGTTGTGTTTTTCTGTTTTGTCTATCTTTGTTCTGTGTCTTGTGTACCCAATGTTGTCTGTGTCTCTAGATCTGGATTGTCCCTACTTGATTGTTCCATCGGTTTTTCTCTGTTGTGTTTTTCTGTTTTGTTTGTCTTTGTTCTGTGTCTTGTGTACCCAATGTTGTCTGTGTCTCTAGATCTGGATTGTCCATACTTGATTGTTCCTTCTGTTTTTCTGTTTTGTGTTTTGTTTTGTTTGTCTTTGTTCTGTGTTTTTTATGCCCAATGTTGTTTGTATCTCTGGATTGTCCATACTTGATTGTTCCTTCTCTTTTTCTGTTTTGTGTTTTGTTTTGTTTATCTTTGTTCCGTGTCTTGTGTGCCCAATGTTGCCTGTATCTCTGGATTGTCCAGACTTTATTGTTCCTTCTCTTTTTCAGTGTGTTTTGTTTGTTGCTTTGTCTGTCTTTGTTCTGTGTCTTGTGTGCCCAATGTTGCCTGTGTCTCTATATCTGGATTTTCCATTCTTGCTTGCCCCTTCGGTTTTTCTTTGTTGTGTTTTTCTGTTTTGTTTGTCTTTGTTCTGTGTCTTGTGTGCCCAATGTTGCCTGTATCTCTGGATTGTCCAGACTTGATTGTTCCTTCTCTTTTTCAGTGTGTTTTGTTTGTTGCTTTGTTTGTTTTTGTTCTGTGGCTTGTGTGCCCAATGTTGCCTGTGTCCCTAGATCTGGATTTTCCATTCTTGCTTGCCCCTTTGGTTTTTCTCTGTTGTGTTTTTCTGTTTTGTTTGTATTTGTTCTGTGTCTTGTGTGCCCAATGTTGCTTGTATCTCTGGATTGTCCATACTTGATTGTTCCTTCTGTTTTTCTGTGTTTTGTTTATCTTTATTCTGTGTCTTGTGTGCCCAATGTTGCCTGTATCTCTGGATTGTCCAGACTTGATTGTTCCTTCTCTTTTTCAGTGTGTTTTGTTTGTTGCTTTGTCTGTCTTTGTTCTGTGTCTTGTGTGCCCAATGTTGCCTGTGTCTCTAGATCTGGATTGTCCATTCTTGCTTGCCCCTTCGGTTTTTCTTTGTTGTGTTTTTCTGTTTTGTCTGTCTTTGTTCTGTGTCTTGTGTGCCCAATGTTGCCTGTGTCTCTAGATCTAGATTGTCCATTCTTGCTTGCCCCTTCGGTTTTCTCTGTTGTGTTGTGTTTTTCTGTTTTGTTTGTTTTTGTTCTGTGTTTTGTGTACCCAATGTTGACTGTGTCTCTAGATCTAGATTGTCCATTCTTGCTTGCCCCTTCGGTTTTCTCATAACATTTGTGTTTAAGAGGAAATTATCTCAGTTCACAGTTCCGTGTTGTGATATGTTCGTTACGATTTTCGCATAAAAACGATGTTCGATTTGTCTTTCCTGCCAGTTGTTTATCGGAGGGTTCATGTTTTATTTCAGTTATTTGTGTTTGTGTATAGAAGCTATATAGTGTCTGACACATATTGTGTTGTGTTTTATGCTTTGTTTGTCTTTGTATCGTGTCTTGTCTTGTGTACCCAATATTGCTAGTTTCTGTGGATTGTCCATATGTGATCTCTCTAACGTTCAATAAGCTCTCTTTTCATTTTTTTAACATTTGTAATATCTAATTTTGAATACAGAAAGCTAATAACAAAACTTAGAATTAGTGAACACAACCTATTAATAGAAAAGGGGAGACATTTAAATATTCCCAGAGAGCAACGTTTATGCTCACACTGTAAGTGTATAGGTGACGAGAAACATTTGCATTTACATTGCACAATAAATTCTGAATTGAGGTCGTCTTTTTTAAACATTTTGAACCACGAAAATCAAATTTTTAATAACTTATCAGAATCAGAAAAAATTGCATATATCTTAAACCCATCAACACCATCTCAAGTAAATAAACTGGGTTCCTTTTTAAAAAAAGTCATTAGAACTGAGGTCAGGGGACTCCTAGCATACGGGGTATTTACTTGAAAATGTTTATTTGTATAATTTGTATAATTGTCACAAACTGTATTGTTTAATGACAATAAAATTTTGAATTTGAATTTGTAATCTTACCACGTGTTTATAAATTTTAAGTATACCTATTGAAAACATAATGATTCCCTGATCCTTGGCTTCCTTAGCTCTATCTAGTGTGGCCTGTTGTACTCTGGAAACCCCATCTGTTATTACTATTACTATATGTGGTGCCAAGGGACGGGCACCTGCTATTCTAGTGAAACCATTCTTTAAGACTTCCTCTAAAGCTAAGTGGGTATATGTATCCCCGGTGGTGTATGTTACTGTATATATTGCCTTTGCTATTTCATCTCCATCCCTGTATTGATAAATAAGTAAATACATAAATAAATAATGAACAAAAACAACACACTCAACAGTACGTCATATGATGAATTTTATCTTTTGATCTTAACGTCTGGTCATTGTTAGTTTTATATTCGGTTTATTGGACAATATATTTAAGCATTCCATCTTTACTTATTACATGTACTTATAACCGAACGCCAAAACGTCGTTCCGTTTTTACTTTATATGTATAACCGAACGCCAAAACTGACATCCATAGCAATATACGGATGAAAACGTAGATATATCAATGTTAGTGCGCATGACCCGTTTCTAGAAAAACATCCATGGTGTACCCTCAAAGTCACGAGATTTAAAAGCCAGATAACTATAAAGTCTTGGGATGGGAGAATCAAGGAACCCAAACTGGATAGACAAAACAAGCCAAGGCTACATTTGGCCAACGCAAATGATTCTTAGTTTTAATAATTATTACATTATTTAGGAATTGTAATGTCACTATTACTTATATCTTGTACACCACTTCAGTGCTGAAACAATAGTCCTGGAAGAATAATACCCTCGTGAACTAACTGTCTACCAGTAGAGGTATCCGTGATAGTAAAATATACGTAGATATCTAAGTTAGTGCGCAAGGCGCGTTTCAGGAATTACCTCCATTGGGTACTTCTAAAAGATAAACAACTGGAAAGCCAGAAAATCTAAACACTGTTATTGAGCTCAAAAACCAAAGTGCTTAAAACGGATAGCCAAAATTCGGCTAAAGTCACCTATGCTGTTATGTAAAATATTACCAATAACAAAAATATTCTCATGCACAAAATAATATATCATATTTATTATATATACATAAAAATACATAAGGAAGATGTATCTTAGTTTTAATATTAATTACATTTTGGAGGAACTGTAAATTTCACTAATAGATATATCTTGTACACCATTTCAGTACAGAAACTCTGACTCAGGAGTTAATTACACACTAGCAGAGGTATCTACCCAGTGATAGTAATGACAACGTAGATATCTCAGTACGTAGAGGTATCTACCCAGTGATAGTAATGAAAACGTAGAGATATCTACCCAGTGATAGTAATGACAACGTAGATATCTCAGTACGTAGATGTATCTACCCAGTGATAGTAATGATAACGTAGATATCTCAGTACGTATAGATATCTACCCAGTGATAGTAATGAAAACGTAGATATCTCAGTACGTAGAGGTATCTACCCAGTGATAGTAATGACAACGTAGAGGTATCTACCCAGTGATAGTAATGACAACGTAGATATCTCAGTACGTAGATGTATCTACCCAGTGATAGTAAT
>MJUT01061892.1:25439-47431 GCA_002080005.1 Gigantidas platifrons
TATTGATATACTGGAGGTAGTACGTGTAGGTATATTGATATATTGGAGGTAGTACGTGTAGGTATATTGGTATATTGGGGGTAGCACGTGTAGGTATATTGATATATTGGAGGTAGTACGTGTAGGTATATTGATATATTGGAGGTAGTACGTGTAGGTATATTGATATATTGGAGGTAGTACGTGTAGGTNTATTGATATACTGGAGGTAGTACGTGTAGGTGTATTGATATACTGGAGGTAGTACGTGTAGGTATATTGATATACTGGAGGTAGTACGTGTAGATGTATTGATATATTGGAGGTAGCACGTGTAGGTATATTGATATACTGGAGGTAGTACGTGTAGGTATATTGATATATTGGAGGTAGTACGTGTAGTTGTATGATATACTGGAGGTAGTACGTGTAGGTGTATTATTATGTTTGAAATAATAATAAAAAACATGTTTTAGATTTTACAATATTGGGATGCTTGGGGTTTTTAGATAATAAAACAGTTGTAGCTCCTGATGTTTCGTTAAACCTACTTTTACTCACCTATATTATACATGTGTACACTTTATTTATTGGTATCATCCCTTTTATATGGAAACGTTTACGTCACACTACTTAAATTAGTACATGTAACATAAATAATAATAATAATACAACATAAAAGAAATATGGTATATCAAAATACCAAACACAATACATTTAGTAAGGAGAACACGCACTTCCAACGAAAAATTAAAATTAAAGTGAGACAATGTACTTCGCAAATAGAAGGTTTTCGCTATCTAATGGTTGCATGCTATCTGATGTGATAACATTATTTAGAGCAGTACAAATTGGGTCAAAGGAAGCAAGGTTCTAATGATTCACATCGTCTGTCCGTGTGAACAGAGTCAATGGAGTCTCATAATGGTACAAGGGGCCGTTGTGGTCGTGGTCGTATGGTAGTTGGATATAAAACTACCTGCACAATCAGTGCCTATCTCCACTTAAGTTGTGAATTCGATTCCCGCTAATGGAGAGGTGTGCTCGATACAACATTATGTGATAAAGTTTGTCGGTGACTTGTGACAGGTCGGTGGTTTTCTTCGGGTATTCTGGTTTCCTCCACCAATAAAACTGACCGCCACGATATAACTGAAATATTGTTGACAGTGGCATTAAACACCATAAACCCTAACCAATCTTTTTGATTTTGAGTAATTTTACCTGGTGAATGTTATTCTCTAAAGGCGTCGTGTACGGTTAATTAGATATCTACGTTTTTATTTTCTGGTATAGATAACTGACATAAGTAAGTACTCAACGTGAACATGTTCTTCTCCCACATACCTAGTGGGTAAGTAACAATCATATTCTGTTTCCAGATTTCCGAGTGAGTGGCTTAGGAAGGGGTTAGGGTTATGGTGTTTAACAAAAAATATTTCAGCTATATCGTGGCGGCCATTTTATTGGTGGAGGAAACAGGAGTACCCAGAGAAAACCACCGACCTACCGCAAGTAACTGACAATCTTTATCACGTAATGTTGTAACGAGTACACCTCGCCTATATGGTGTTCGAATAGGCACTGATTGCATAGGTAATTATAAATCCAAACACCACACGATCATGACCACGACGGCCCCTTATATCAATAGGATTTCCCACTGAGTGGTTTAAGACTCGGTCAAAGTTGCGATGTTACAATAAGATCTTATTCTCATTTCATTGAAACATATATAATGATAATAACGCAGAACTAAATTACAGTCGGTAACGACTCCAGTTCTAAACCGAGAGAAGAAGAAGAATAAGTAAAATGACATTGAAATATATCAATAGATAACCCCACTCTTCTAGTTCTCACGCCTTTAAAACAACATAATGATGATAGTATCTGTAGTTCAAATATTATCTTTGATTGAGACTGAGTTGATATCGTTACTTAATTTCGAGCAAATTATTATCTAAAAATTGGAGAAGTAGTTAGGTTAAGCGTCCAAGCGTCAGATTTGATCACAACTGCAGAATACAAAACAAGCTCGTTTTCAATATTTTGCAAATTAATGATAATATTGTATTCATATTTTAATATAGCTATTATAATTACGCTTAATTTGTTAACGTTTTTTTTTGGTTTTTTTTTGTTTTTTTGTATTGATTAATAAAAAAAAACATTTTTCTTAATTAACACTCCTTATTATGTAAAATAATATAAGATAATTAACAGTTTGTAATTATTATTGTTTGTATTTTATATTGCTTGTTATTTTATTCCTCACATCATAGAGATTCAGATTACTTTGTATTATTTTGTACTGAAATAAAACAGACAAGAATTGTATTTGAATGATGTTTTAATTACTACAACAGAAATTGATGATGATTTGATAATTATAAATAAGGTTTCTATTTGAGAAAAATAACGCAATATCATTATAGATGAAAAAAAATATTGTGAATGGATCTTTTTCATCCTAGATTGATATGACATTGAGATTTGACGGTTACAACGATTCGCCATTATCTTTATAGTTAAAATATGATTACGTACAGATAATGCTTATAATAAATTGATGTCATAGAGGTTGTCAGAACAATGATCTGTACAATTATCTGTCACGACGGCCATTTTGAACACCGTCAAATGGCAATAATCCTAGACAAAATTGCACAACAAATTATGAAAAACACAAAATCTTCTAAGTAGCTTCCTTCCTTTATGAGTTGGTGATATATGGCATCAAAGACACTAAATGGCACCAGCGGAAGTTCCTGACAAAAAGTCATCACCCGACTACATAGAAATCATATTTTAAATAAATGATCATTTTGATGAAATTCAAGAGATAGTAATGATGTATAAATTAATGTTTAAGGACACGACAACGTTTTTTCATGGACGATGTAAAAAATGTCACACATTAAGATATTTCTTTCATTTCGACACGAACATTAAATTTGATTCCTGTGTATGCTTCAATTTATTATTTCTAAAACAACATTAAGTTGTATTGTTAATTAATTTTTCCGTTTTGAAGTAATTTCAATGCCTGTTGTTTTAGAAATGATATATACCTTTTATTGCGAAGTCCACGCGACTGCCATTTTAAGCTCTTTAGATGTACATGATAAAACACAATAATTAAGAATTGAAATAATTGAGAATTATAAAACTGCAATGATAAAGAAGTCTTGTAAAAGATGATGTTAAAACTACCAATATATTATGCCTTAATTATTGCATTCCATTTGGACATTTTTTATCACCTCAATGATCTGAGTTGTACTTTACAACACATTAACAATGCAGTGGTTTGCCGAGTTTATACTATTAAAGGTATAATGTCGTTGAGCTTGGTAATTTTTTTTTTTTGCGTTGAAAGTTAATATTTACCTTAAAAACATGAGTATAAAACGTGTATTTTCGTTGTTTTTTGTGTGCAGCTTGTCTCCCAGCGTCATTAATTATGTATATCCCAATTTCCGAACTACATGCACAATGCCACTGATATTTATACTTCAGCATGAGTTTGAACTCTCAACGCTTCCTTCAACGGTCATGTTGGTGGCCTATGTTAATTCTTGTTTTATCATAATTCGCCACAACGTCTTTCCTGTTTCTTTATCTAGTAGAATCAGTTGAAATTCTCGTACGACCACGCGCAGGTTTTCCATCGGCAGACCTTTTTGTCGTACAGACAGGAATTTATGTTTGAGATGTGTTTTCATGAAAATAAAAGAGAATGGACGGACTTTTTACTTTAAAACTCGATAATTAGTGTTAATTTATGTTTTTATTGTATTCCTTGTGATATATATCTGGACAAAAAAATTACCAAAATGAGCGAAATTATACCTTTAATAATGAAAACTTGAAACTTACACATCCTGTTGTTAATCAAAGGATCCTAAGTTAATGATAAAATAAAATGAATAAACATATATGAAAGCAGTTTTAATTATAATCACTGGCTTATGCTTATATTGTGGAATAAAAACGTAGCTATCTAATGAAATGAGAACGGTGAGTGTCTGGAATAACCGCCATCGAGTAACTCATAGTCAAACGATTACAAACTCAAAACAATTAAAAGTCATTAGGAGCACGTAAACTAATAGGCATAAACAGAATAGCCAAAATACAATAAGATGACCTGTGTCTAAGGGCCATTAGTCTTAGTCTTAATAAACTGCATTATTAGTTTTATCTGAAATATAAGTACAGCAAATAAAATATGCCAGTGCCGAAACACTGACTTCTGGGCGGAATGACATATTTGGGGACTAAAAGTCCACAAGCAGAAGTATCGACTCAGTGATAAAGTGACCTTAAATTTGATAGATTATATTATTTAGGAACTTTCAAATTCAAGCAAAAATATGCATTTGATAGAATGGACTGCGTTCAATTTTATTAATATATTCATTAGACTTAGATGTCAAAGAGAACCAAGACAAAGAATTAATTAAAGAAGCTAATTAATAGCATGGTACGTGACGTTATTTGAAGCATTTGCGATTACCATGGATACGTTTTGGTCAAACGACCCCTCGGACAATGACATAATCGGTGGTCGCCGTTGACAAAGGATTATGTCATCCGGGTCAAAGACATTAGTCTTTTGTTGCTTCTGCAATGCGCCAATTCTTTTTCGAAATATACAAAAAGAGGTCTCTTTTTGTATGCAAGGAATATGACACTCTCCAAACACAGTATACAGTGAATATTTCCATATTATAATACGATAAGCCCCACCGAGAAGACTCCCTTATCTACCAACCGGGGACGTACTGATCAGCTCTGTGGGAATCTTCACCAGTACCGAGCACTACATTGTACCTTAAAGCTGTCTTTAGCAAACGTAAACGCTTAATATATATATAATAAGTCCCGAAAACAATCACATGATTGGAGGCTGTCGTGGTTGTGATCATATGGTAGTTGGATTTATGACTACCTATGCAAGCAGTGCCTATCAACTCTAACGTTGTGAGTTCGAATGTCGCTCATGGCGAGGTATACTCGATACATTACAGTTTGTCAGTGACTTGCGGTACGTCGGTGGTTTTCTCCCCGGGTACTCCTGTTTCCTTCACCAATAAAACTTACCACCACGATATAACTGAAATATTGTTGAGCATCATAGTTCCTTTCCATGCATGCTTGTATGAATCGTACATTATCTGAAAATAAATAGAACTACCACACATATTGAGTTCGAATCATCTGTAGGAATACATAATTCCCAGTGGAGTGTTCAAACTGGTTGTTACTTCTGTAACCTTCCAGAATTAAAAGTAGACCAACACTAATATTTACAATCGAAATAAAATAATGTCAAAACAGGAGAACCCTAATAATACCTTCTACATCTTATTCGACTGTTGACTAAAATGTGGAAATGTGAGAAATCTATAATGCCCAGGCATTGTTCAAAACAGGAGAACCCTAATAATACCTTCTCATCATACTCGACTGTTGACTAAAATGTGGAAATGTGAGAAATCTATGATGCCCAGGCATTGTTCAACACAATCAAAGTGATCAAATGTTTTTAAAGGTACACTTATATCACGAGGGATTAAACCTTATTTATGTTTGAAAATGCATTGATATAAAAAAAAAATTGGAAATTATCCCTCAAGTATATGTAGTTGTAAATGATTTGGGCTGTCATGTTTAGGCCATTGTGGTTTACTTGCTCTTAAAGACTTTTAGGTTATTTGTCTTTCCAGTCTTTTTTAGAGTAACCTACTGAAGACTATTCCAGGAACACGTCGTGGTCATTAAATTAGATATCTATGGTTTTATTGCGTGCAATCCCATATCACTTTTTTTTTTTTTTTTTTGAATATACGTAAAATATTATATATTTATATCTTGTGGTTTTTACTAAATATATTTGCCTTTCAAAAGATTATTTTTCATTATTATAAGTAATGTTTTATATGATATTGTGTCTCTTAAAGAAATGACAGAATGGTCACTAAGGGCTATGCCACTTTTAAATATTATAAAGCAAACAGCTATGAGACCTTACGGGAACAGCAGAGATGATATATTTAATATCATGGAGTTTAATTGTCCATCAAAGAAGGACATTTATTTTTGATACCAGGAAGATGCTAAAAAATCCTTTTAGAAGTATTTCGAATATTTTTGCACTTTCTTTTAAAAGGAATCATTTTGTTTATTACAAAACTCATAAATATATTTTTAAAAAACACAAATTTGTACGATCCAAACCCGCATTGGTGTTGTAATGGTTAACATTGTGGGTTCGATCCGCAGTCGGGAAACACCAAAGACTATTTGGTGTCGTATTTGTTGCTTCTTCGCTTAGCATGCAGCATTTGTGTATGAGTACTGGTTGGTTATGTGTCAGGTTAATGTGTCTTAATGTAACGGCATGTCTACCTGTGGACTGTTGCTACATAGTGCTAGCACTGGTAAAATCTAATTCAGGGTGCTGATCAGGTACAGAATAGATATCACCATCAACCCTTGATCTCGCCATGATATGGCTGATAATTTGCTCACTACGTGTTCTCGTTGTATGTGGCAACGGCAACTATGGAAATCCAGTGATGCGTTTTGGGCTTCTAGCACAGAATATGAATGACGCGGTAGTCTTGACATTAAGAGAATTGAGTATGGAGGTTTGGTGGGGTGGGGGAGTGGGTTGTGGGCTCAACTATCTACATGTACTTAAATGTGCATTACGTGATCTATCCAGGACACGTCTAATAAATATTAAATTAGAAATTACTAATTGTGTGAAAACGGTAAACAGTGTCTTCCTTCATGATTATAAATCAGTTTGCTACCATTCTTGAGTACTGTCGAAGTTTGTTTTTAATATCAGGAGTATCTGGACTATTTTTATTTTTTATTTTGGGGATTTTAACGGCGACTTTCTGTTTAGAAATTGCGCCCATTGTAATCTGATATGCTCACTACCATTGAATAAAACTAATAGGCAAATATGTCTCTCAAACATGCACTTTTCAAAATTGTAAGTAAAAAAATGCTCAAATAAAAATATCTGATGTATGACCAAAAGTCTATAATTTATATTTTTTAATTTTGATTTGGAAATATTGTTTTTTGCTTGTCTTTTTATTCTGTCAACTTTCAATTTTGTTTTTGTTATCATTGGGGAAAATATATCAAATTTAACAAATGTGTTTTGAGCTGGATTATTTCATTTCATTATTAATATGAGATATTGTGAAGCGATCTATCGGAGCCTGATATAATATGATAGAAGGTTAATTGACACTGTGTATCAATTCATCTGCAGAGGCAAATTGCGAGTTTTATTGAGTTCAGATTACAATATGAACATTAAATGCTGCCAATCAAACGGCATATTTTATATTCCTAGAATGCTGTCAGTCGCCCATATAATCCTGGTAATATTTTTGACAGACAAGAAAGTGATTAAGACTATATTAATAACGCCGATCGAAAATGGAAATCCAGTATATGGGTATTTTATGCGGTAGAATTTTCTATGTAAAATCGTTTTTAATTTTCCTCAACGGAAATAAAAGATGAAGTTATTTGGTATCAAAATGAGTTAGTCCAATAATATTACTAACAAAAATTGTAAAACATCAATTCTTTTAATATCCTTCGAGATTCGAATAACAATGGGAAACATGATATTAAAACAAAATATCAGAGTAATGAGGTAACAAAGCCATTTAAGCATGGTTCTGAAGTACTAAGTTATGTTTTATTTAAGATTTTTCTATGCGTTGTAATAATTATAGATTGCTAATTTGAAATATTGCGATAGTAGATACTGAATTTAAGATTCAAACCATTCCATACTAGGAGGGAATGACACAATCAGATTTTCAACAACGACTTCTATAACACTGAATAATAAATAATGTTAGAAACCCCCGCATATCATGTAGTGGTTGTACGTAAAAGAAACCGCGTTAATTTCGTGTGTGTTACTCACATGATAAATATATTTGCGTTATTTCTTTTCTCATTATTTATTTATGTTATTTTTATTTTCATTTTTATTTTTTAGTTGACTTCCAATTGTTCAAATATGCATAATATACTATAAACATAATGGGAACCATCGTGGTCGTGATCGTATGGTAGTTGGATTTACAACTACCTGTGCAATCAGTGCATATCACCACACTGATTAAAAGAAATAAGTACACTTTAGACGTAACCTCGGTGGTGTAATGGATAGCGTGCTCGTCTCGCGTAGGGTACATTTGTTCGATGTACTAGTCTGCCTAAACCAGATACTATAAAATTGGTATCTGTTGCTCATCCTATTAGCATGAAGCACAAATGAGTGGGAGCAAAGACCGGTTGTTGGCTCGAAGTGGCGCCCAATGTCTGCCTGTGGACTGTGGTGTCCGTGATCTGACAGTAAAAAAAACTCAGCGTGTTGGTCCAGTACAAAACGAACATCATCATAATGTCATTAAAAAGTCAATTGTTCTCGCTATATATAGAGGGAAAATTACTCACTTGATGTTGGATGTGGTTTTAACAAACTTTTGTCAGACTAGTAGTCAAAACCATACTGACCGACTTGTTCTTGTGTTTTTATGAAACGAGTGTCATTCAAAGAACAAATATGCACTGGTCTGAATCATTTTCCCACTGTAAATTTTCCATTCATGAGCAGCAATATTACAGAAACCCTGCGTATGATCTCCGCTCAAAAAAGAGTGGACGAGTGGGTAATTGTCGTAAATCACCTATTGAGTAATTTCCAGCCATATCCTGATGTGAACAAGGTATATTCTGGTGTGATTGTGGTATCTGTTTTGTACTAGACCAACACGTTGAGTCGGAGTTCCATATTGCTAGCTCAATAAAACAACAGTCCACAGTGGAGAAGTAACACACATACATTTCGTAGTCTTTAATTTATACCAACCTCTACAGAAGCACAAGATAAACACGTTGATTTTGATATACACTCTGCAAGTAGATATGTTCCTGCACTCGGACACATTATCCTGAAAAAATAAATCTTTATTCTTATCCTTTAATGAATGATGCATGCTTAACGAAGAAGCAGCGTATGCATATTGTATCGTCTTTAGTTTGATCAGTCTGTGGATCGAACGCACAATCTTGCACATTACAGATGAGCATGCTAGCCATTACATACCTAGTCAAAAGGATGCATTGCCCTTCCGGAGCACCAGAGTTCACGCCGGTTTTTGTGAGGCTCATTTTGCTCAATCTTTGTCCTTTTTCATGTAGCCTTTGCCTACTTCATCGTTCGATTTACGGCTTCTGATTACCTATTTGGTTGGTATTTTACAACTTTTCTTATAGTTTTTGTACCGGATCGGTGGTGTAATGGTTAGCGGGCTCGCCTCGAGTGCGGAAGCTCGTGGGTTTGAGCCCCGATCGGGGCAAACCAAAGACTTAAAAAATGGTATTTGTTGCTTTTCCGCTAAGCACGCGGCATTAAGTAAAACGAGCAAAGACTGGAACCTTGCTTCTGAATGTGAATCAGGATAATGTGTCCGAGTGGCGCGACATGTCTATCCTCAGACTGTTGTTTCAATGATTTAGCACTCTAAAAATCAAATTAAGTGTGTTGGTCTAGTACAGAGTGGATCTCATCATCTTATCATTGAAAATTAACTTGTTCTCGCCATGATTTAGCTGAAAAATTAACTTGTTCTCGCCATGATATAGCTGAAAAATTACTGAGTTGGCGTTAAACAATAATCACTCACTTTCTCACTTAGACAAATTAAAATAACGGATCAGTGCCCTTTTTTTTTCTGCTTTTTTTTCTTTTTTTTTTTTGTTTGCTTTCATCTTTTTGTATCATACTGGAACTGTTCAAAATATCATCATGACTACATATATTGGTAGCTGTTTTGCTTACAAAGAGTAGTATGCCGAGTCGTGAGATGTTTAAGTATATGTGGTGCCTTCTTTGATGTTTGGAGGACGCAGCAGATCCTGTTTTGAGTCGATCTGTCAAAGTCAGAATGAAATATATGTTAGAAACTTAGTCACTCAACTTGTTGTGTATCAGCTAAACAATCTGTAAGTATCAATGATAACCTTTATTTGGAAACAAACGTGATTGGAGACAGTTCAACCAGTCACGTAAGGGCCTAAAACAATGCTGCCTACCTACAATCTACGCAGCTAACTATGGTCCGGTCTATGTAATATGACAGCCTATGACAAAATGTAAAATTTCATTGGGCTAAAAATGTTAACAATATACACAAGTGAGTTAGGAAAATATCTATCATGGGATTGCATGCAAAAAACGTAGATATCAAATCTAGAGCACAAGCCTCGTTTATGGATAACATTCATATAATATGCTCAAAAAGTCAAACGGCAAATGATATAAAGTCTTAGGAGCAAAAGAATCAAAAGGCATGGATAAGGTTTCGTATGCATGAGTGATGATTTCGATAATACTATAACGGATGGCTAGTCCGATTATTATGTGAAGACTAGTCCGATAATGCTGTAATGGCCAGTCCAATAATAGCGTTACATGTAGAAAGAATAGTTTGAAGATACCAAAGGGGTAATCAGAATCCGAAGAAGACCAGACAACACAATGGCCAAAAGACAAAGTACAAAAGGACAAACAACGATCTACAAAACATACATATAAAACTAAAGATCGAGCAACACGAAACCCCACTAATGCTGCAACGTTTAGTTCGATAATGCTGTAAATGTTCAGTCCGATAATATTGTAGCATCTAGTCTGATAATGCTGTAGCCGTTCAGTCCGATAATACTGTAACATCTAGTCCGATAATGCTGTAATGGCTAATTCGGTAATGCAGTAATGGGTAGTACGGTAATAATAGAATGTCTAGTTCGATCATACTGTAGCCGTTCAGTCCGATAATACTGTAACGACTGGTCTGATAATGTTGTAACGGTTCAGTCTGACAAGACTGTAACGGTTCAGTCCGATAATACTGTAACATCTAGTCCGATATTACTGTAGCGGTTCGGTCTGGTAATACTGTATCATCTAGTCCGATAGTATTGTTTAGTAACGGCTAGTCCGATGATGTTATAATTTAGTTTTTATGTTATCTTCTTATCATATCAAGAATTTAGTACTTGTTGAAAATAGAAAATGATTAGTATAGTTACATTGTTTCTCTGACATGTTTTATTTTCCCATAGTAATTTCATATCAAAAATGCAAGATATCGTTTCTGCAAAAATATATCTAGACATCAAAACGTCTCTTGAATTTCAAGTGTCCATTCATTATTCTTTTATAATTTGATAAGAAATTATTACTTACAGTTAATAACGCTGATATATCATGTGAACTTACACTGAACCTTTCAAACAATTATATCTGGAAAATGTCTAGTAAGTAAAATGTATATATAATATATCAACTATGTTTAATGTTCATAACGTGTGATTGTAGAGTGCACTGAAATGTAAATAGGTGCCCACCCTGTCTGTTATTGTTTTTCTTTAAAAACGAATCATTCATAATTTGACCCAAAACAGTTCAGACATTGTGTAACTGTATGTGTGTATGAAAAAAACCCAGAAGAATCATTATTATTTTAATATTTATCTCGGATATTTTATTGAATAAATATTTATGGACATTTTTTAAATGTTGTACACGTTTTTTCCCCCATATTGTCATGTGTACAATTGCAGCAAAAGTTTGAATTTCGCTTCCTTTGAGAAGAGTATTGAAGCAAAAGAGTAGAACAACAATGGAAAATCTCTATTTAAATCGCTAATGAGGCAGAACCTGCTCACCCTTCCGGAGCACCTAAGTTCACCCCCGGTTTTAGTGGCGATTGTGTCGCTTGATCTTTAGTTTTCTGTGTATTGTTTGTAGATTGTCCCTTTGTCCTTTTTTCTTTTGGCTATTGTGTTGTCTCTCCTTCTTTTGTTTTGGATTCTGATTACCCTTTTGTTATCTTCAAACTCTTCTTACAATCGAAGAGCACACAAACAAAACAAAATTACAACATTTAAGGGAAAAATTCTCTTAACTTCCCAATTTAATTTCTCAGACTATCTTTGATAAATAATGTCTACATACGGGACATGTGGTCAGAAACTAATTTGTCATAGCAACACTATGACTTCGACGTAGATATCAAGGGGAAAAAATCAAATTTTCAGAGCTGAAAGACCAGCATAGCAAGCAAAGACACTTTAAAACACTTTCATCTGTTATCAAAACATTGTACGGTGAGTTGAAATCGCTATATAAGTGTAAATGTTTCGTATGATAAACAACGTTGAGAAATGGCTGAAATACGTAATATAAAAACGCAGTGTACGTCAAATGTTAAGCCTCGGTTAAAGGGTAAGAATATCAAAGCAATAAATATATAGACCTAGAAATAAAATTAAGATGGACAAAATTTTCGCCCTAAATATTCTCTGTTAAGGGAAAAGAACGGCTAAGAAAAACGCCTATCACTCGCTCATTTATCTTGACATTAAACTGCACCCTAAAAGACTCCACATGCTCAAGAAATGTTTTAAGAGGATTAATTATGAGAATTATCGGTATTTAAATCCCCATTCATAACTTGTGTGTATCATGTAATCAGCCGGTCAAAAATTGAGTGTGATTTCATTTCGAATGATAATTTATTTAAAAACCAAAAGTGACTTCATTTGGGTTAGTGTTTAACGCCACTTTCAACAATATTTCAGTTGTATCGTGGCAGTCAGTTTTATTGGTGGAGGAAACTGGAGTACGCGGAAAAAAAACACCGACCTGTTGGAGGTCACTGACAAATTGTATCACATAATGTATTGAGTACACCTCGCCTGAGTGGGATTCGAACTCACAACGTTAGTGGTGTCTTCTTTAGATTTGCATCACGTTTTATCAAATAATTCAATATATTAGCTTTTTCATAGGATTATACAAATTTTTTTAATTGTTGAATGTCTAATGCAACAACAAACATATGAATTAAGTATATACGAGATGTTCTTTTATGATCAATTAGGTATGTTACTAAATATGCAGAAATATATCCATTAGTCTCAATCACATCAAAAACTCCATTGGATGCTTTTAGTAAATTGTGAAAATGCTAATATTTTAATATTAGTAAAGATTTGCTCTTTTCCATAAATTCCCAAAGGTGATACCGGACTCGTACCTAATACCACTGGTAACTAAAAAGCTATTCTTTGGAGGTGTATTAAGTACCTCGTAGAAAAATTTGCATAACAAAAAAATATTTGTGGTTTAACAAGTTTGATGCGATTATTTTGCGTTAATACGTAATTATCAAAAGCGCTCGAAATTTTATGACAAGTATATTTGATATGGCGAAATATGGGATCAAAGAAAATATTGTTAGAGTATCGAATAATAAACCTAACATTAAAACATTGTTATTAATGCTTTAATATTCTCATTTTCTGCGCTGTTGTGAATAAATAAAATATGGTTATATATAAAAATGTCTTTCATGCATAATTTGTGTAAATTCAATTCAGTGTGAACAAGTCAATTTCAATAACTGTTACTTTATTAAATTGTCCACAGCATAAAATACATACATAAATTGTTGCTTTAATCTTAGGGGTTTGTTAAAATTAAATGAATATTCTGAATAAATGCAAACTGACAGCTTGACAGCCTGGATGGAATAACCGGGTACAGAAGTTGTGCATTGCTTCTCGGCAGCGGATATTATACCTACTTAATGAAGTTAGGTACTAGTTTGGCCATTCCGATCTCATAATAATTCAAATACACTCTGTTTGTACAATTAGTTGAAATCTCCATTAGCTCTGTGTGTAATGCGTTCCCCTCGGTTTAGAAGGTACGGGGTTATATCCTAATTCGGGACGTTGCAATGATGATGGCTATGGTTGTCTGAATCTGAAGTGCTTTTTTTCTTAGATCTGCAAGAGGTTGCATACTTCATCAGACCAGGAACCCATATTTAAGAATGGTTAAACCCCGAGGCAGGCCTTGAAATATAAGGGAGGTTATGCAACTAATAGCTTGGCCTTAAATGTATCATAATAATTTAAATACCCTCTGGTAGTTTATTAATTGGAGATCTCCTTTAGCTCAGTTGGGAGAACGATTACCTTTAGTACAGAAGGTAAATGGTTCTATCTTAGCTCAGGACGTTGTAATACACTCGCAATAGGTTCTGTGGTGGTTATGTAAGGTAAACAAAACACACAAGTCATCATTAAGACGGGACGGTAATGAGAGTCAAGTGTTTGGAGAATATCATGCTCCTTGCACGTAAAAGACGATTTGTGACAGGTCCTAAGGAACACACTTGTCAGACATAAAATATAGCAATGAAAACGTAGATATCTAATTTAGTGCACACAAAGCATTTCTAGAATAACAATCATCAGGTACGCTCATAGTCAAAAAGGTTAGAAAGACAAATAATTGTTATAATCTTTGGGGGCAAGTAAAAGAAAGGGCTTTAACAGGATATCCTAAAATCAGCTAAGGTTACATATCCAATAAGCCATGTCAGTGCCCACTGGATGCATGAGACCCTCCGAGACTAATAGTCCACTAGCAGAGGTACCGACTGACCCAGTGCTAGTAATGAAAACGTGGATATCTAATGTAGTGATTACGATGGGTTTCTGGAATACTTACAGCAGGTACCCGCATAGTCAAATGAATAGAAAACCAAAGCATCAAAAAGTCGGGACAAGTAAACCAAAGGATAGCCAAAATCGGCTATGATTACCTATGCCCAAGTGAAGAGCGCCTTAGACTGTTTGATGGTATCAATAGCGTAATTGATTCAAGCAAATATTTGACACCATCCAATCAAAGAAGTTGTTACATTAAAAAACAATGCATTAGAATGCTAAGTTTCATCTAAATACCACACAAGACCACTATTCAATAGCACAACCCGGCTGTCATCATTATATCGAACGCATGCAATGGCCAGATAAATTATGATTTTATAAAAACTAATCTAGTGTTTCCTTGCTTGTTATTGTCGTCTACTATCTTTCTAGACATTATATTGTCTATAGTACATGTATATTCTAGCAATCCCATCGAAGCAAATGTGATATTTATCTTATGAAAAGTGAAAGTTTGACATATTTATGTTTTGTATGGATTAAAAATTAAAAACGTATACATGACAGTTCGTCTAAAGTGAAAGTAGGGAATCCCCGAAAGAATTTAGTTTAAAGGAATTCCACACGCAATATTTCATTTTAATATCAACTTCCTCCTTGATCGCTGTTATATTATAGTTATTATATATGTAATAAATGTCCGGTTTAGAAAGGTTTTACAATAACTGGGATTATAATTTCCGACATTGAGAGATAACAAAGTACGATAAAGCAACAAAAATATTATATTTGTTTTTATCTGCTTCTATCATTATATTCCCTTATGACATGAATATGCACATTATACTCAAAAATAGGATAAAAAAATAGAGAAATGTCATTAGACGTAAGTGAGTTATGTCATTTCACGTCAGACTGACGTAGAATTATAACCCCCGGTTACGTTTCTTGCAGGTATGTTGGATATTATTGTCAATTTGGTAAACATCACCTTAAAGCCAATTAGTGTTTTATTGTGGCGTGTAATTTACTATAGGCATGCTCTGTATGTCTGGAATATGTTTGTACAGAAAAATTGTAGTTGTTTAACACAGTTGTTGTGAGACAATAGGGAATAAGGAAAAATAATAAAAACAATCATACAGATGTCACGCTGAAATTGTTGGGTTTTTTATGTGTTTGTTTTCTGTTTTTTGTTTTTTTTTTCCTTTTTTTTTTCATTTATTTTCTCCCTTTTTCGCGATCTGTGTATTCCTGGGGATGAATTATGGAAATATACATTTTTTTCGCTATCATAATCATACCTGATATTAGAATTAAAATAATAATGGTAGAAGAACCCCACCCCCCACCCCCACCCCACACACACAAATTAATAAAGGGTATGACTTACGACGAGTTTTAAATTGACAATAAAATGGAAATGAATGTAATATGCCCTGTCATCACAGGATTGGGGTTGGGTTATGGTGCTTAACGCCACTTTCAACAATATTTAAGTGGTATCATGGCAACCAGAATTTTTGGTGGAGGAAGCCGGAGTACCACCGACCTGCCGCAAGTCTCAGACTTTACCACTGTGTTACGTCAGTCGTTGCAAACTATATTTTAGGAAATAAAGATTTTTTTGTGGTTTTTTTTCTTAATAATATTATGGTGATGATAACGTAAAAAACAAAATATAGGACACTTTCGGAACAATTTCAAAAGTCAATAGAAAAATCGTAGAAACGGAGGTTAAATCAGTACACATAAGACACATACATGCAGGGCTAATTAGACCCACGCTGGAGTTATCTACTCTCGGCTGTTCAAGAACACACAACAACACACTGCAGGTTGTACAGAGACCAGCATTTGGAACCCGTACTGAATGTTTGGCACTTTCTTTAGTTTTGTTGTGACTGGTTTGGTCGTAGTCAGTCAGTTTTGATTGTAAACATACTTATTAACATGTTAAGCCGTCACATGTTCGTCCCTGCTCCAAGCCAGGACCTGGATTTCTGACGCCATATGTCGTGGCCCTTTTGTGTGTGCTCTATGATTTGAGGTGATGTCGTGGCCCTTTTGTGTGTGCTCTATGATTTGAGGTGATGTCGTGGCCATTTTGTGTGTGCTCTATGATTTGAGGTGATGTCGTGGCTCTTCTGTATGTGCTCTATGATTTGAGGTGATGCCGTGGCCCTTTTGTGTGTGCTATATGATTTGAGGTGATGTCGTGGCCATTTTGTGTGTGTTCTATGATTTGAGGTGATGTCGTGGCCATTTTGTGTGTGCTCTATGATTTGAGGTGAGAGGTAGTTGTTATTTTGTTTGATATTGTTAGAATTGTTGACCATCACTGCTACCACGTTCATGGCGAGGTGTACTCGATACAACATTATGTGAGAAAGTTTGTCAGAGACTTCCTCCACCAATAAAATTTACCACCAATGATATAACTAAACTATTGTTAAAAGTGGCGTTAAACACCACAACCCTAACCCTTTACTTCAAAATAACTAAGTATTTGGGTTATCCATGATATATTATGATAAAATCTACTACGAAAAGAAAAATTTTCACGCCGAGTTGTCCAAGAAAACGAATTCTCCTCTTTCATGTTTTTGGTTTAAAAATAGACAGGGTATTGATACGACCCTACCAAGACATACCTCATCCTATGCACCAATGATCATAGCCGTTTTCTGTTTTAATATCGTGCTTTCTTTTACCACAAGTCATAATTAATAAATATATTTGTTGACGAACCTTTATGAATTATTTTTTTTAACCTTTAAACAGGAAAAAATACGCTCGTTTTATTCAGCAACAATTGTTTGTTTGTCGTCTGCTTCCGTCAGATGTTTACGTATTTACAATTTGTGGCGGTTTTTGACGTTTATGGTATGATAGATAATATAAAAATTTCAAAATAGTCACCCTCTAATCTTTGTTTACGTGCAGTTTGTATAAAAAATATAAGCTTAGAATTAAAGGTAATTACATCACCTATTTTGGTTTGAAAAGAATGAATTTTTGATGTTTGGATAAAGGATATTAAATATCGTTTTTACGACCTGTAATAAATTTACAGTAATAATTTTGTATCATAAACATGTAAATAAAAAGCCCGTTAGTGACAATCAAAAACATCTAATCTTGTCTAAATAGTAACGTTGATCCTTAGAAACGTTGGTAATATGATTCATATTTCATTATATCCCATTTTAATAAATTTCATAGTTATAGGAGAAGAATGTTGAAAATTTTCTCGAAGACAATAACAAAATGATATTAAAAAGTATTCAAAAATATATCAACACGGAAATTGGTAGGTTGGAAATTTTGGCTGAACGATATTTTGACATTAATTAATCAAGCAAAATATAATATTTCTCCATTTTTTTTTATCATAGGTTTAGTTTTTCACAGGTGGTGTATCTATATATATATCTATGTAAACAATGTATGATCTGAAATGCTGCGTTATATAGATTGCTGTCAAATTGAGAAAAAAAAATAACATCGTCACACGCGTAAAATGATGATCTTCACTATGATCGTGGTATCAACTCGGTTAATGGGATAAATGGTTCATCATTATGCTTAAGCGAATTTGTGCTGCAGTGTACCAACAGTGTGGTTCGAATGCAATGTCCCCGAAAGGATTCGTTCCCGAGACCTCTCGCATTGTAAGCCACAATCCCTACCAATTGAGCTAAAGGAGATCTTCACTAACGAAATTAACTGAGGTGGCTATGAAGATACTACGGTTCCTATAACCTTCCCGTTACATAGTAAACAGCAGACACAATCATCAGTATCATCTCACTGTAGCTTGTTCTCGCCATGATATACATGTAGCATGCAAATGGCTCACATGGAGTTAAGAAGAGTTTGAAGATACCAAAGGGGTAATCAAAATCCGTAAATCGAAGAAGAACAGACAACACAATGGACAACAGAAAAAGGACAAAAGGACAAACAACGATCTACAAAACATACACATAGCACTAAAGATCGAGTAACACGAACCCCACCAAAAACAGGGGGTGACCTCACTCCATCCACTAGTGCTTTCACGTCTTTGGTATAAAGAAGGTTGCTTTTTTAATTGTGTTGGAAGGTATATTTGTGCATCTCTTGTGTCTGTAACTGAAATGTTAAAAGATATTCTAAAAGTGTTTGGGAAATGTGGAAATGCCGTTAACTTAAGGAAAATGCATGTTTAAGAATACTGCTGAAATGTTCTTACTTGTTTATTCATTGTTATTTACAATGCATGCAATTGTAATGAATACAATTAATAATTAAATCAAATCCTGAAAGAATGAAGTATTAAAGAAGTACAAATTGTAACTTGTTCAATACTAATGATTGATTGTACTTGCATGAGCTTTTACAACATTTTGGCACTGTAAAAGGGTGCCAGAGGAAACGGGAGTATCCGGAGAAAACAACCGACCTGCCACAAGTCACTGACAAACTTTATCATATAATGTTGTATCGGGTACACCTCGTATGAGCGGGGATCGAACACACAACTTTCGTGGTGATAGGCACTGATTGCATAGGTAGTTGTAAATTCAACTACCGTACGATAACGACCGTGACGGCCACTATTTCGAACTAAATCATCGGTCTAACAAAAACATTATTTCACTGTACATGTATTTACATATAATTTTCAAAAATTGAAAATTTTGCATAATTGTCTATGTTCATTTATAGCTTGTATCATATTTTCATAAATAGGATGTACAAGTGCAAGTAGTATGGTCTAGAAAGTGACGTGTTCCGACCTACAACGTAAGCCCCTCACCATTTTCCCTATGTACCCCGCTCTTTGTGTAAATACCGAGAAGACGAATGAAAAGGGTGTGTTGTAGACCAGTAGATGACTGCAATCTTCGGATTTGATTTAGTGTTTCAGTCTCTGTCTTTTAGAAATGCATGTTTAGGGAACAGTGATATATTAAACCTATTTTCTAATTGAATTTGCACGAAACACCCCTGTCCCATAGAAGTGGATGTTTTCCGAACCTTTTGGGTGGATGCATCGTCTATAAGTCCGAGGGTATCAACTTGCCCATGAGTAATTAGCCTGATGAATGCTATTCCAGAAGCTTTAGATAAGGTTTTATTATGTTACAAAGGGTAACTTAAGTATTGTGATGTCCACCACGGCTGCAACATAACAGTTATATTATTTTGTGTCGTCCTAATACATGCGTGACGGGTGCAATGAATAGAACAGGATATGAGAATTCTTTAGAAATACATGAGCCTTACTCCAGTTATTTTATCTTTTCCGAACTTTGACCCACTAGTGATGTTTTGTATATCCAGAATATACTTTTTGATTTGATTTTTTGTGTTTAACGCCACTTTCAGCAATAAATCAGCTATACCATGGCGATCAGTTTTAGTGATGGAAGAAGCCGGACTACCCGGAGAGAGCCACCGACCATATATCTTTATCACTTGCGGCTGCTAGTTGAGTGCATCCTTTTTGTAATTTACAAAGCCGGGCGCGAACCCACGCCGTATTGGGGATAGGCTTGCATGAGTTGTTAGGTAATCCAAATACCTAACTCATTGAGCCACCCGGACCCTCTATACTTTTTGTACTGTATCCTGCAAATTTAAGTATTTTGACATTATCTTTGGTGTGGCTTAATACAAAGCTCCCCACCCTATAAAATGGCGGGTGTTCCGACCAGTTAATAACTCAGTCTGGTGATGTATGTGCTCGTACCATTTGAGTGTTTGTATTCGTACCATTTCGTTACTTTCTTGGAATATCAGTCACTGATTCATTTGAATTGTCAAAAGAGAAAATATGCCATGATTTTGTTTCATATAAAAACGGCATTGCTTCATGAGAAGATCCAAAGCAGAAACTGGTCACTTCGTACAATAAACATTAGAGACAATAGAAGCGTCAATGCAAAACATGGACAAATCAGACAATAGAAGAGGCAGTGCAAAACATGGACAAATCAGAGACACAAACAACGTTGGACGCAAGACACAGAAATAAGACAAACAAAATCAACATAACATTGAATACTAGAAAAATGAGCAACACTGAACACATAAAAACGAAGGGTAAATACAGGTGTTTCCGAAGGGTAATCAGTTATTCCTGTATCACTCAGTCAAGTCAGGTAATAGTCTTGTCATGGATAGAGAATAGACAAAGTCTACGTAAAGGATACGCTTAGGTTTATAGTGTTTAGCGCCACTTTCAACAATATTTCAGTTATATCGTGGCGGTCAGTTTTATCGGTGGAGGAAACCGGAATACCCGGAGAAAACCACCGACCTGTCGCAAGTCACTGACAAACTTTATCACATAATGTTGTATCGAGTACATCTCGCCATGAACGGTATTCGAACTCACAACTTTAGTTCTACGTAAAGGAGAAAAGATACAACGAATTATCTTTACACGTTACAGATCAGTGAGAAGCTATATAGTCATTGTATATATTAAACAGATTATAATATCAAGACCACACATTAAATACATTCTATACTACAAATCTTATAAATAAATTCTTTAATGAAAAATTACACCAAATGATAGTCCCCAAGTTTACAAAAGAAAATAAAATATATTCTCACGGTGTTCGGGAAAATAAAATATAATGTTTATAATGACCCGTATAATCACGTACCAGTATGAATTTACACTAATAAACTTATGAAATTCAAATTGAGGGTATGATCATTTTAATATAATTCTACATTCTAAATGAAGGAATGCATCATCATCGTCACATTAATATTCCCAATCACATATTATTGCCTTGGTTGTGGAAATGGGCTCGCGTTAATAATGTTTGATATCATATATTGAGCTATGAATATACAGCATGCGAGATGAATTCTTAAGTTGATAAATTACTAATTTCTTTGACAATAAGAAATCCATACCCAGCCATAAATCCACTCAATGTGTCCCTTATTATTCTGTATAATAATTGTATTGTACATAGGTCAAAACATTTGGACGATTATTGGGGTAATTTGGGTCCATATTTTGAACCATAATTTGACGTATTGATAAGTCTGAATTCTCTAAGATATCTACTAAAGAGAATATTATGAATATAGAAGGCTTTTCTATGGAAATGTTGGGTGTTATTATCGCATATTTGTAATTGTTAATTTTCATAACTATGAAATACAAGCTTGATGTCATCGCCAACTTACAATACGAATGATTAACTTGTAATAATTCATTCAAGCTTTGTTTCACAAATGTGTTATTGTTTTATTTTTATTTTATTTTTGTAAGAAACAATACAACGATATAAATAAGAGGTAAAAAAGAGGGACGTCATAAATATCAGAACGAAATAAGGTAGGGGATACAAATTGTGTGAAGGCAGGGGATACAAATTGTGTGAAGGCAGGGGATACAAATTGTGTGA
>MJUT01061892.1:54034-117445 GCA_002080005.1 Gigantidas platifrons
TGTATACCCTATGTTGTCAGTTTCTCTGGGTTGTCCATTATTGATTGTCCCTTCGTCTTGTATACCCTATGTTGTCAGTTTCTCTGGGTTGTCCATTATTGATTGTCCCTTCGTCTTGTATACCCTATGTTGTCAGTTTCTCTGGATTGTCCATTATTGATTGCCCCTTCGTCTTGTGTTCTCTATGTTGTCAGTTTCTCTGGATTGTCCATTTTTGATTGCCCCTTCGTCTTGTGTACCCTATGTGGCCAGTTTCTCTGGATTGTCCATTTTTGATTGCCCCTTCGTCTTGTGTTCCCTATGTTGTCAGTTTCTCTGGGTTGTCCATTATTGATTGCCCCTTCGTCTTGTGTACCCTATGTTGTCAGTTTCTCTGGATTGTCCATTATTGATTGCCCCTTCGTCTTGTATACCCTATGTTACCAGTTTCTCTGGATTGTCCATTATTGATTGCCCCTTCGTCTTGTGTACCCTATGTTGTCAGTTTCTCTGTATTGTTCATTTTTGATTGCCCCTTCGTCTTGTGTACCCTATGTTGTCAGTTTCTCTGGATTGTCCATTATTGATTGCCCCTTCGTCTGGTGTACCCTGTGTTACCAGTTTCTCTGGATTGTCCATTTTTGATTGCCCCTTCAGTATTCTCTACCATTTATTCAGTGGAAATTGGGTCAGTAAATGACCATTCTATCCACTCAATGTGGTTTCAATCTGACCAGTGGTTTCAGACGAACAGATTGATATGTCAAAAGTCATCATATAACATAACAAATGGCGTGAATGGACACAGCACGTTATGAAAATATATACAACATAGCTCGTTAGGAAATAAATATTAAGGGACCGTCGTGGCCGTGATCATATGGTAGTTGGATTTACAACTACCTTTGCAATCTGTGCCTATTACCACTGAAGTTACGAGTTCTAATCCAGCTCAGGCGAATTGTACTCGATGCAACATTATGGAATAAAGTTTGTCAGGGACTTGCAACAGGTCGATGGTTTCCATCACCAATAAAACTGGTCGCCATGATATAACGAAAATATCGTTGAAAGTGGCGTTAATCACAATAACCCTCTAATCCTATTAAATATTCAGTACATTAGATAAGAAATATGCTTTATAAGAAATATGAATTAGCGATACAGAAAACTTCTTCATGCTCCCATACGACTCGTGGAAATTAATACTTTGTGACGATGAGTACATACGAGACTAAAGTCTCAAATTGTAGATTGTAAAGTTATGCTTCGCCTAAAATTAACAGCCATCGTTTTCTGTGTCCACTATTGTACATGTACACCTCTTCATTAAATTAAGAGCACTATCACTTGTTATGTCATTTACAGTCTGAAATTTTACTATAACAAAAAGTCAAATCTAATCTTTACAGTTTAACAAGATTTCCATGGATTCAGAAGTTAATATTTAACTGTGGTTTGACTCTTTTAAAAGTAAAGAGGGTGTTAGAGAGGTTAGGGTTGTGGTATTTAACGCCACTTTCAACAATATATCAGTTGTATCGTGGCGGTCAGTTAAATTGGTGGATGAAACCACAGTATCCGGAGAAAACCACCGACCTGTCGCAAGTCACTGACAAACTTTATCAAAAAGTAAAGTAATAAATGTATTTATATAAAAAAAACAACATTAGTGCATCGAATTAAATTCATAAAAATCAATATCTCTTAATAGCATATTCTTGTTAATATGATTTTATCGAAATAACGGAAATACTCTTTTATAGAATTTCGAATTTAAAGAAAAATGAATAATATATATTTAACCATTTACAACTTCCGGTACTAAAATGCGTGAGCAGTCAAATCACATTTTCATATTTGACATCAATGGTTGAAGCATCCAATTGATTCAAAATGGTATATTTATCATATTGTATTTCATAGTCGAGTAGCCAAACAGAAAAGAAAATGGCGATGTTTGGTACGAGTTTATTGATTCTAAATGAGAATGGCGGGTCATGAATTGGGCCCAGTGGCTGGTGGTTCACCTTTTTTGCTGACAAAGTTTAAACAAATTTTAAAATTGTTTGGAAAAAAAACCATTATATCTCGCACCAACCCCTTTTTCACAAGAATCCCTCTCTCATTACAGTTTGGCAGTAATTGGATATAATTTCTTCCACCTTTTTGTAGCCATAAAAATGATATTGGAGCACAAAATAAAATTTTGACCAAAGGAAGATAATAATTGTTTATTTTTTATTCTTTTTTTTTTTCAGGCAGATATTACTATCCGGAAGTTCGAATTGTATTTAAGGGGAGAAAACCAATGCAGCGAATCCAAATAATGATACATTGCTATAAATTAATTTCGTGTGAACATATTTAATAGTAATATCTTTCTACTCGAGTATTAGTTTCTATTATCTCAAACGAAAGCCTTCGATAGTAATTAAACGTCGAATATATACATACACAGATTGGAAAGGGCATACACAGGATAGCTAAATCGGCTAAGATTATTTAGGAATTGTAAATTTCAAATATGAATATATGTAATAAACCCCGTAGGTTCCGAGGCACTGACTGCTGGGCGAGTGATACCCTCGGGAACTTGTGCCACTTTCAACATTATTTCAGTTAAATCAAGGATCAGTTTTGGAAAGTAAGAAGAACAGGAGTACCCAGAAAAAAAACCACCGTCCTGTCGCATGTAACTGACAATCTTTACCACATAATGTTGTATCGAGGAAACCTCTCCATGAACAAACATCGAATTCACCAACATACGAGCATGACCATGACGGCCCTTTTAGTAAGGCAGCATTTTAATGTCAGAATGTAAATACATTGTATAATAATACGTTAACATTACTGCACAGCTATGCTATATTTTGCAGTCAACTTGTTATGATTACTGTCTAGTTATGCTATATGTTGGTGTCAAGATGTGAACATTACTGTATAGTTATGCTATATGTTGGTGTCAAGATGTGAACATTACTGTATAGTTATGCTATATTTTGGTTGCAAGATGTAAGCATTACTGTACAGTTAATTATATCTTTGTGCCAAGATGTGAACATTGGTGCATAGTTATGCTATATTTCTGCATCAAGATGTGAACATTACTGTCTATTTATGCTATATGTTGGTGTCAAGATGTGAACATTACTGTATAGTTATGCTATATGTTGGTGTCAAGATGTGAACATTACTGTATAGTTATGCTATATTTTGGTTGCAAGATGTAAGCATTACTGTACAGTTAATTATATCTTTGTACCAAGATGTGAATATTGGTGTATAGTTATGCTATATTTTGGCTTCAAGATGTAAACATTACTTCATAGTTATGCTATATTTTGGCTTCAAGATGTGAACATTACTTCATAGTTATGCTATATTTTGGCTTCAAGATGTGAACATTACGGCATAGTTATGATATATTTTACTACCAAGATGTACACATTACTATATAATTATGCTATATTTTGGTGTCAAGATGTAAGCATTAATGTAAATTTATGCTATATTTTGGTTTCAATATGCTAACATTACTGCATAGTTATGCTACTAGTATATATTTGTCAACAAGCACATAAATATATATTAGTGTATATTTCTGTTGTCAGTTAAACTGTTTATTGAAAAACATTTAATTAAAAAAAAAAATAGGCTAGTGTTTCTCTACCAGTGCAATACACGCTGATTTAAGAAAGTGTATGTTTCTTTGCAACATTTGTTAGTCTTATCTTGTACGTGAAGTTATCGAGTCATGTAGATTAACAAGTTTTAAAGCCTAAATAAAAACCGAAATATAGGATTTTAAGATGAAATGCGCGATATCCTGTGTCACACTCATTTCTCATCGTACACAACTATCAAAGAGTTAAATGTTAACACCTTACTTGTACTTCAGTTTTGGTAGCCGTTCATGTTGTTCTGGCCTTTGTTCTAGTAAACTGTAAACCCTCATGTTAAATTAGCTTTTGTTATGTGCGGTACAGTTCATGATAAAGTAGCTTTTGTTCTTGTATACAATAATCGTCATATACCCTAGCTTTTGTTCTTGTATACAATAATCGTCATATACCCTAGCTTTTGTTCTTGTATACAATAATCGTCATATACCATAGCTTTTATTCTTGTATACAATAATCGTCATATACCATAGCTTTTGTTCTTGTATACAATTGCTCCTCCAAAAATACATTCTTAACTCTAAAAGATTTGTCTAGTAAATTTATATATTGGATATACATCAGATGACAACGACCTTGTATATACGTTCTCGTATTTGTAAGACAAGTATCATACAAAACTGACTCTTATATTCCAATCAATAGAACTGTTTTTGTCCCGTTATGTTATCTTCAATTTTTGCTGTAGTAGTTATTCATACTATCTGTATTTGTAATATATTGTCATTGCTAATGTTTATATATGTACTGGAGAAGATTTCATAAGTTTACAACTTGTGTCTTATCCATTTGTCTTGTTTTGTATGACAATAAAATATGTTTAAAAGTGAAGTACTGATGGGGTCGCCTTTCCATTCACATAAGGTTGTAATGTCTATGAATTGACCGTTCATGTTTTATAGCTTTATTTAATTTAGTATTATTATATGGGTGTAGGATAAGCCGTAGGGTTACCGACGATGCCATTGTTACTTATGATGCAGGGGTTGTTTAGCACTTTTTGTAGGGTTCGTGTTGCTCAATATTTAGTGTTGTGTTTAGTGTTCTGTCGACCTTGTTGTCCTTTGTTTTTTTGGCCATTGCACTGTATTTGCCTTTGAATTATGGCTTCTGATTGCTTCTATGGCATCTTTTAACTTTTCTTACTGGCGTTTTGGTTCATTTTTCTATAGATATTTAACACTGTTGACATGTATCAGATTTTAAAAAGCTCTTGTCTATTTTGTGTTGTCTTAATAGTAACCAGTTGTGTTCATGCTTGGCATTGTTTCCATTTAAGTTGCTATACCTTTTTAATTAGGAATAAATAATAAGAATATTTATCTTTTGGTCATATTTATTTGTCCTTTCAGACACAATATGAACAATTGACTACAAATTCATGTTCATAAAAGGAACGGACAATAACAAATTTATGAAAATGACTATAGGAGTGTAATCTTCGCCACAAAAAAAATGCATTTTCACAATTAAAAATAGCAATCACAGATGTAAATTTCTGTGAATGTAAATGCAAAAAATAATAAGTATTTTACATGGAGATATGTATATAAATGTGATCTGGAAAACATGGATTTCAATGGTTAATTCTTTATAATTAGATTTTTATATTTTTCAAAGAATATTAGGAAAAGGATTTCAATTAAATTTATTTCAAAGTATGATATTTCACCTTTCATTTTCATATCAGTTTTCTAAACAGTTTTCTGTTATAATTCATGTTAATATTGCAAAAAAATAATAATAAAGCTTCACTTTCTGGCAATATAATTAGTTTTTGGGGTTCATAGGCAATTGCCAAGGGAACCTCAAAAGGTAAATCTTTTACCAATAAATAATAGCAAGCAAAATGTATGATGGGGTGGGGGTGGGGGGTCATCAAATGAAATATCAGCACCTTTTGATATATATTGAAAATTATTATAAAATATTTCATTTACAGATCTTTTGTTCAAACATAACAAATATAAACAAAAAAAAACATAATTAATTATGATACAAAAAGCAACACAACGAAAACCCATATTGCAAACTTAAAATGGTATATATACATTATAATAATAATAGAAATCTTTGGCTATCTAATAATATCTGGCAAGAACACCTTGTGCATAAAATTATCTGATGCTAGTGTGTAAATCAAATAAACAGAACACAACATTTTTGAAATAAATGCTACTTTTTGAATTTGCGTAGAGATTATGATTATGTAAGTTTTTTCTGGGATAAGAGAAGCCAGAAAATATGTTCAACCCATTGAATAAAATTGCAGAAAATAACATAACAAACTGTTTTTCAATTAAGTAGGACACAATACTTTTCCTATTGAAAACAATGCTTGTTATAAACCCAGGACAAAAATTCAATGAATGACCACAATTAAACCTTGTTTTTTTCAAAGACTAGAAAATATCTATATCATGACAAAAATATATACATAAAGTCGGAAGATGTTTGCACAAGTATACTATATGAACTAAATCTCAACATACTACATTCTACATTTCATGGCAGAAATAAGGAGTTTTTTTTCTACATTTACAACATACAATGCAGTCACAACCAATAAAATATGTGGAGAATATCTCAGAAACAGTCATTGTACTGTTCTCAGAAACAGTCATTGTGCTGTTCTCAGAAAGTCATTTTGCTGTTCTCAAAAACAGCAATTTCGCTGTTCTCAGAAACAGTCATTTTGCTGTTCTCAGAAAATCATTTTATCCACAAAACAATGTTTTAATACTTGTCCTGAATATTTGCCATCACTGTCCAACATGGCACACTTAATTATCGTCAACAGATGGCGCTTATTACGAGTGTTAAATGTTTTTGTTTAAAAAGCATACTAGAACCAGTACAACACATCTATTTAACAGCGGTGACACTGTGCGAATCAACTTTCATATGAAATGTTTGCATGTGATGATCAAGTGCAGTTGGTGATAGAAAGTTCTGTCCACATAGATGGCAAGATGTTTTCCATGATGACCATGAATTTGGAGTGTCACGTGTCGGTGAGAAACTTTTATTTGCAGATGATTTCATGCTGAGATCTAACTCTCCGTTTGATTCTTTTTTCAGTTCTTCGTCTTTTCGCCATGAATCAGGTTTGTTTTCATGTTTTGATGCTTGGTGGGATGACGTCAGATCGGCCGGAAGTGACATGGGGAGATGATTCATACTATTTGCCATGCTTTGAATTACTGATATTTCATTCATTTTTGGTCCCACTCCGTTCATGAAAGGAGGAAACTGGAATGGAAAGAAATCTGGAGCCCTTGGAGCAAATCCTGGCATGTAAGGATTTTCCTTGTGTGACATCATAAATGGTGGTTCGATGGACATTCGTCGTCCTCGTCGAGACGGGCTGTTGTTCCACATATGTGTTCCCATGTGTACCTTGAGGTTTCCCTTTGTTGTGAAAGCTTTACCACAAACATTACACTTGAAAGGTTTGTCACCTGTGTGTGTGCGTATATGTATTTGTAGTGCGCTTGCACTGGAAAATCCTTTCTGACAAACTCGACATTGATGTTTCAGGGGCGTTTGGTTTCTTACGAACTGTGAAGATTTGTCATTGTCTTTTTCAAATTCACTTGAAGATTTAATGGACGATTGTTCATTACTGTTATTGCTTTTGTTATTATTTTCGTTATCAGTTATTTTATTATTCTCTATCCGATCCGGCACCCCGGTTTCAGAAGAATTGTTGTCCATGTCACATGAATCTAAGGAATTATTATTGTCCATTTCACTATTATTCGAGCTATTATTGTCAAAAGATTTTGGCAAGTCTCTGATTTTGTGCGTCAACATATGTTGCTTCATATTTCCACGTGTGGTAAATGTTCGGTCACAGACTTTACACCTGTATGGTCGTTCCTTTGTATGACTACGATAATGAATATCTAGAGCACTTCGACATGCAAATGTTTTAAAACATACATTACAAGTTGTATTTCGTTTTCCTGCTTCACCTCTCAAATCTAGACCACCGAGTAAATATCCACTGCCATTTGACACGTCACTGGTGACAGAAAGAGCTGGCGTTCCTGGTTTACTGCCTTCTCCGCTGATGCTGCTGGAGTCCGACATGCTTGTATTGAGACCATTTGGTGTAGTTGGAGGAGAGCTTCTATTCCCATTTCTTAACGGAAATCCATTATTCATTAGATATGCCTGATTCAGCCGACTTAATGACGAGTCATTCAGAGAACTGTTAATATTTCTGACACTGTTCTCTAAAGCTGCCAAAGAGGTAGAAAAAATTGGTGTCGAATGTAAATTTGCAAAGCTGGAAAACATGGCTGCTGCTGAACCAGGGGGAAACGGTGGTGACTGAGCCTCTGATGTTGGACTTGGTGATCTACCAGAATCATGCGATACTAATGATGATGGAGAAGCCGGACGTTCAGTGTTTTCAATGGCTTCTTCTCTTGGTTCGTCGGCTCCACTATGCTGTCCGTCACTTGCAGTTCCAGAATCCCCAGACGGTTGGTCCATTTCGTAATGTTTATCTACAGGTTTCTTGTTTTCATGACCCGTTTCATCCTCATCAATATGCATATCTTCATCATCGCCCTCGTCGTGACTTTCATCGTCATCATTCCTCTTGTACATCATGACATCGTTCGATTCACGTCTACGATGTTCATTACGTTCTGTGCTGAATAAAGACGATTTGCTCAAATCAAGTTCCTTTTCTGGATCTCTTTTCATTGACAAGTCATACGCTCTCGACGCCATGTCAACCATGTGCTGATTCATACTGTGATACATCTGAAAATGGTTCATGTCTGGCATTGGTGGCATGGCCGGAATTCCAGCATGACTACGAATATGTTGCTGAAGTACTAACAGATTTGTGAAACTCTTATGACAGATTGGACACTGATGCATCATGCGAATTGGAGGTTTCATTCGGTGAACTCCCATGTGAGTTTTGAGGTTGCCTTTTGTTGTAAATGATCGACTGCAAATTTTGCATTTGAATGGGCGTTCTCCCGTATGAATACGATAGTGCATTTGTAGCGCACTTTTACAACTTAAAACTCGGTGACATATAACGCACTGGTTTGGATCAGATACTTTGTTTTCTAGGTTGTCTACTAATTGCTGTAGCTTGGAGGTCTCTGATCGGTCAATTTCCATATACTGTTCTAAACTTTCTTCATGTTCAATCATCTTAGTTGGCAAAATAGAATCACGTGGTCCAAATGGAGATGATGGAATCAAAGATGGCGGTGCTGATGGTAGCGAAGACATAATTGGATAAGGACTAGCCATTGAAACGTGAGGCAATGATGGCATTGGTAGAGACATGCGTTGTGGTGGTGACGATTTACTCATTGATGGCACGCTTGTAGATACAAGAGGTGGCAAAGCTGGGTGGTCTATTTTCGACGTTGGTGGCTGTTTTTCTGGGCTAAAATCGCTATTTTTAGATGATTTAGATGTATCTGATGATGAGTTAGATGTAAGACTAGACGACAATTTTTCCTCTGGTAGATTGTTTAGTTTGGATACAATACTGTTGGTGAACACAGAGGTGGCATGAGAGGGCTGTGATGAAAATGGAAAGAACTTTTCTGGTGTTCTTGATTCATATTTTGGAACAGATGGTGGAAATGAAGTACTCATCATTGGTGCAGGAACTTTATCCAAATGTTCTGGGACCGGATGTGGATTCATCTTAACGTGCGGGTATCTGGCTCTATGACGTTCAAAATGTACTTTCAAGTTTCCCCTGGTGGTAAATCTATTTCCACAAATGTTACATTTAAAGGGACGCTCGCCTGAAAATATAAAATAAGATCTAGAATAACTGTAAATCAATTTTAAACAAACAACTACTCGTTCTCAAATTGTAGTATGTCTATAATGGACCCTGATAATTATTTTTTTACTTTGGAAAGTTGCAGCAATCTAGGGGTTATATAGTTAAGGTGTTTAAGGCCACTTTCAACAATATTTCATTTATATCGAGGCGGCCAGTTTTACTGGTAAAGGGAACCGGAATACCACCGATCTGCAGCAATCTATGTATTATTTTTGTCATCAATCAAAAATATCAAATAAACTTTACCAATATATGCATACTTCCTTAATGACAGTGAATTTGGTCCAATATGTCTGTCGATTAACATTTATGATGTTTTCATGACTTCCAAATTTCCTATAGGGGTGGTTTAAAATTTCGAAATTGATCTTTAAACAAAATCTTTTTAAAAAAGTTAACAAACCAGAAATAAAGCCAAAAAAAATAAAAAATTCAGTGCTACAAAAATCAGCAAATTTTAGATTTCGAATGTGTGAAAAGTTAAGACAACCAAAAAATATCCATCAAATGGTAACATGATAAAGTGGTTTTATGACCAGCTAAATAATTAAAAACTTTACTGAATAAGAACATGGTACTACTCTTAGTATACACGTGAGTTTTGTATCTCATCCAGTTTTAAAGTACGTTTTTACCCGAGTTACTCCCCCCCGAGGATCAGACAATAACTGCATTTCATTTTTATTGCCATATAGATTTGAGACGAATGGCCATTAAATTCATTTTATCTAAATTTAATTTTTATAATGTAAAATCGGTCCAGTACAAGTTTAAAAGCTGTAGATGTACTCGGTGACTTAACGGAAATGCTTTTCCTTATGACCCAATATGAAAACAGTTATCTAATTTCGTCTCGTGGTCAATCTGACCTTCTATTATTTATGAAAGGATAAAGAGCAATTGATAATCAGATGTTAAAGTTATCAATTTTCTTTATGTTACAAGAGACATGATTAATTTCACAGTTGGGCAAGCTTCATTTCTATGGTCAAGATCACAAGAAAACTATTTCCATAAGTATTAATTAATACTTAGAGTCCTTCAAAATACGATCAAATTTTTATTTCTATTTTCATAGCGTTAAGAGATCAAATATGTCATAATTATTGAAAAATAAATTTTCAAAAGAACTATCCAATTTAATTTGTGTTGAGGACTGACCAATCTTTTGATGTGGTAATAGATGTGTGTTTGTCCATGACGAGGCTTTGTGGACACAAGCCATAACTAGGCTCACAAAACACGAAAATGGATATGAAAATGTAAATAAAACATGAATCTCGTGAACTTTACGATGAATTATAATCAAATATTCATTTAATATCCTATGGCTAAATCTTTATTGTTGGTCATAAAAAGAATCTTTTCAAATTCTCTCTGCTTATGTAACATAGCCTGACCCAATGGGTTAATTTATTTTGTTGACCACACACATGAAAAGAGAGTCCGATCGAGTTCGTGTTACCCAAGGGATGATTAAATAAAAATGAAACCGTGTGCTAATTATCACTGTTTTGTCAGATATCATTTCAGTAAATATTATAATTGAAAATTGAATCTGCTGGAACACGAATAATGTTTCATAGAGAAACATTAGACAAAAATAGTTCCCTTTCATAACCCTTCCCCTCATAGAAACACGAGAGAAGATTTTTGAAGTATGGACAATCAAATATCCTTATAAAATTAATGCTTTGCTTGCTTGATTGATTGAATGTTGCTTAGTGCCAATCAAATATTTTTCAGTCATATGATGGCGAGAACAAGTTGCATTCGACGACATGATGATGATGTTCTCTTTGTAATAGACCAACAAACTCAACTGGATTTTGATAGTGCTAGCTCATTAAAACAACAGTCCGTGAGTACACATGTCGATCCACTCTGAAACATTATCCCGATTCCGAACTCAGCAGTATTTGCTCTTACTCATTAATGATGCGTGCTCAGAGCAGAAGCAACAAATACAAATGTTATAGTCTTTGATTTGACCCGACCGGGACTCTAATCAACGTCTACCGCACTCGAGGCCAACACGCTAACCATTACATACTCGATATGGTCTAATGCTTTTGCAGACTAAATTTTTATCTTTATTTATTTTTTCAATTAGGTGTATTTTGTTCCAATTTTATATTTTTTCGTGGGATTCTCTTAGAAAACAATGTCTACTTTTAAAATATCTCGAAAACCATTATTAAGATTATTAATAAAATACACTAGAGGCTCCCAGGAGCCTGTAATCGCTCACCTGATTTTCAATTTGACATCTAAAGTTGATAGAAAATGGGGGTGTTACACATAATTTTTTAAAGTGGGCCACCCAAAGATCATTTCAACTCAAATTTCGGAGCAAAAGATTTTGATGTGATTTTTATCTCATAATATTCCTAAACGGAATAAACTGGCTGAAAAAATCTCACAGAAAAACCCAGAATATATGTTAAACTACTCATTGCCATGTAGCTGCAGTTAAAATTTGAATTTACTTTGATTTGTAATAATGCAGAAATTGACAACTAAAGAAATTTCTATTTTTAGTAACAGCAGCCATTTTGAATGGAGGGCGGGGCTGTCAGACATAATTTTGAAAGGGACCTACCCAGGGACAATCCCTGCCAAGTTTGCTTTAATTTGGTTCAGCGGTTTCAGAGGAGAAGATTTAAATGTGATCTTTTATCAAAAGAAAAATTTCACAGAAAAACCCGGAATATATGTTAAACTACTCCTTGCCATGTAGCTGCAGTTAAAATTTGAGCTCATTTTGACTTATACTAAATCAGCAATGGACAATTAAATTTTCACCCCATTTTTTCTATTTTTAGCTTGACTGCCATCTTGGTTGGAAGTCGGGATCACCGGACACAATTTTGGAAGGGGCCGACCAATGACTAAAGTTTGGTTCAAATTGGCCCAATGGCTTCAGAGGAGTTGATTAAAATGTGAAAAGTTAACGGACGGACGGACGGACGACAGACGACGGACGCTCAGCGGTGACAATAGCTCACTGACGTCAGGTGAACTAAAAATGGTATAAAATCATGTTTTTAGCGGGAAACTCAACAAATTAAAACTTTCAAGAGATTCTCATCACTCTACCATATCAGTTGTAGTCACCACTCAACAGTACACAGACATGCACGACTCTAAACAAGCCGTTCACATCTGCAGATCACATCGTACACACTTGAATGTGTCATGCTCTAACTTAAAATGGCCCTACTTCTACATTTCAAATATCAAAATGAATGGGATTATAATATGTTATAAATTTTTGTATAAATGAAACGATTTCTATAGAAAATCCCCCATCCATTAGTTACAGATTATGTTATAACAACTTTGTCTTATTATAAGAGTGATCTATGTTACTCAACTTCAATAAGACATTTCAAAACACCGTATTATTTATTAATTCTCCAATTTTTCACTAGATTTTTAAATTATAATTCTCATGCAAATTTTTGAAGTGTTATTGCCAGTTGCAAATCCTTCCAGCTTTTGGCCATCTGCAAATCTGATCTGATCTGAAGTTTTTGACATGACACTTCTTTTACAAAACTTATCTATTATGAAATATCATCTTTTTTAATCTCTTATTGTACAAGTGGGGACCTAAAGGAAACCCGTCGTTTCATAAATATAGTCATGAATGTTAATGAAATATTTACCCCTTCAGCTGCGGATGCAGGAATTGTATGTTAGAGGAACATAAGGAAGGGCACATTTTGTAGACGGGTAGACTAAACTCCCTATCGGGTCCGAAGCAGCACCCTATAAGCTCATGAAAATTAATTGTTAGACGATGTAAATGGTCATAAAGAAAATAGAGCTGTCTAATTTAACAATAAACGATGGTAACTGATTCTTTTTTTCGAGAGGCGGGCGCGGCCCTGTCTGAATCCGAATCTCCCATCAATCAGCTAACAATTAATGATCAATCAATCAATCGATCGTCTAGTAAAAATCTAAACTTGTTTTGAAATTTTAACAATGATATTTTAATAAGCATCAAAATAGGACATGTTTCGTTTCATGTCTCAAAATACGAGGTACATGTATACATTAAAGTCTCAAAATACGAGGTACATGTATACATTAAAGTCTCAAAATACGAGGTACATGTATACATTAAAGTCTCAAAATATTTAAGGACTAATAGACAAATGGTTGTGATCACAGAACCATTTAATTATATCGTTTTTCGTTTTGTTTTTTTTTAATTACTGCTCGAAACTTTCCCTTTATCTATTCTAGAAATTGTATTCATCATTTCTTTTGCAAGAAAACAAATATAGTGAAATTATTTTCTCGTGAGATGAACATTATTGGAAAGTATAAAGTTGCTTTAAGCGACTGTTATCAATGTGTCTGTCGTTGACAGATCAGAAAGCTCAACAGATAAGACAATTTCCCTTTAGAGCCCCACAAGAACTCGTGCTGTGTATTTAAATGTAAGTATGTATAGGATTAAAATCCCTCATCTTTAGACATTAAAATATTTTATCACTTTTATTAGCATTTAATTTCTAGCCATCTTTCAAACTTGTCATAGGACCACCTGCCATCTCGAAAGTTACCCTTTATTCTCTATCCAGCCATGACCATAACATCTCAAACTGTCCATCGAGAATTAGATAATCATAGCATTTTCATCTGGGTCACCTTTCTGATTATGGGGAATAACAATTATTGTTAATCTTCAAAACATTTTGGTAATTACTGTAAAGTTCCTAATAAAAACAAATTAATTTAAAAGATAGTTACGTTCAAGAAGAGTCTGAAGATACCAAAGAGGTTATCAGAATCCGTAAACAGAAAGACAGAAAACACAATGGCCAAAAGATACCAAAGAGGTAATCAGAATCCGTAAACAGAAAGACAGAAAACACAATGGCCAAAAGAAAAAGTACAAACAAGGATCTAAAATACATACACATAAAACTAAAGATCGAATAACATGAATCTCCCTTTTCAAAGTCTTTTTCTTTTTGTACAAAAAAAACTTTTGCTTTAATTTCGAAAGGATTGAAAATAAATTGTCTGTTTTTTATAATTTTGATTGCAGTCTGTCTAATTCTTTTAAATATATAAAGACATGTTAAACCTTGTGATTTTAAATGAAATTAAATAACATCTGTCTGATTACACATCTTAATGACACTTTCCAATTTGCCTTGATTTCTTGTGATGCATAAATGGATCAATTTCATCGTAGGATATTGACGGTAAAGAGATACATTTCTCTACATTGGTCATAACATATTTGTTGTCAATTTCCAAGATTGAAGTGTCTATTTGATTACTACACCAGTCATTAATTTCTAAATGGTCATAACATAGAATTATACAGACAGCTGACCCCTATAGATAACATATTTCCATTTCAAATATCTTTAATTTTTAACTTACTCAGACCACCTTTAAAACATGTGTTGCATTTCTTTCTAAACAACCACGTCATTTTCAAATATTTTGTGAAGCTAAATCAAAACGTCATTTCTTTTTTAATTCTACATTATGTGATAAAGTTTGTCAGCGACTTGCGGCAGGCCGGCGGTTTTCTCCGGGCACTTCGGTTTATATATAATTACCCCACCACTAAAAAACTGACCGCCACGATATAAAACTGAAATATTGTTGAAAGTGGTGTTAAACTCCATAACCATAACCCTATTTTTTTAATCAGATTCTAAAAGTAATAAAGTTTAATGTTCATGCGTTTCATCATATCCTTTCAAAACAGTTATGTAAAACTTTCAAAATATGCAAGTTATTTTTTCATGTCCATTGAATTATTTTCCGGTTGTTCAATTTTAACAATTACCCAATTTGTAAAAATTAATGACATTTCCAAAACGACAAACAATTCGACAAAAATATTTGTTTGAACATGCTAAATTGTCATATTAACCACTGTTGTACCTGTCTAATCGCAGCCCAGACTGCACATCCCCCCAGAGGCTATAACAATCCATACTGTGTAACAGTTAGAAAAACTCATGACGTTCTTACATCACTTTATATGTAATTAACAGTGTAATATACGACCTAATATGCTTCAGAAGTTCGAATACAAAAAAAAATTGTGAAAAATAAATGATAAAGATATTTTGACGTGATGCTTTTAAATGACCTTTAAAATTCTAGAAACATCTTTCCAAAAATAGCAACAGTGAGTATTTTATTCTTCTTCTTCGAACATCATCAATATAAATTTCTGGGGGAAAATGACGACCATTTGTCATTCCTAATGTCAATAAAATTTTCACTTTACATAAAAATGTGGTGAAAATTGCGACCTTTTTTCATAACAGATGACAAAGTTTTCAGAACATAATTCATTTTTCTGCTGATTAGGGCATGGTAGCTGGAACTAATCTAATTCTCTAACAATTTTCTTATGGCTATAGTTGTAATGAACTGCCATTTTTTTAACAAAACAACGAAAAATTATTACTTGCGAGCTCACAACCCAAGTTTTCTACTGCAATTAATCCCAGTCAAAATTCTATTTTTCAATAAATCGGCAATAATTGAATTAGTAGCATCTTTTTTATATCGCGCTGATTAATGCCCTTTCTGACTTCTCGCATTGTCTCGCATCCCAAATAAGGTATTATTATCATCAGTATGCAGAACAAATTGCGTTAATTACAGTTAAATCACCCAATATTCATTAAGAAATAGAGTATAATGCTTCATGGAATTTCCCCACCAGACGAAGGACTAATTCAATATTGCTGAATGTTGTCAAACATGCTTGAAAAATTAAACTGGCAAAAAAAAAATGGCGGTCTTTTTATTTTATTTTTTTTAGCCAAGAAGTACGTTTGCATTTTATTTTTTATGTATTCAAGTCCATTCATCAACAACAAAAATACGTTAATAATAATACGTTTCAATCTATCTCAGTAATAAAACCGAACTGATTGTGTTTCAAGTGAAGTCTGGAATGAAGGTTAACCCACAGCTGATCACCCTACAACTCTCTACTAGTCATGATGAGTGGAGTAGATGGCAGTGTTATCAGCCGTGGGATACCACGCATGGGATTGAACACTGAAACCAAAACTTTGAATGCATCATGCCATTTTTATGTCTCATACTGTCAACATATTTTCCGTAAATCTGTACACACTAATGTTCTGTTTCCTTACAGTCAAATGTATTAGTTAAGATACACAAACTATACAGTCAAACTTGTCTTAAAGGGCACCTCTATATAACTGTCTATAAAGGACTGTCTCACTTCCCACATTAATGAATAGTGCCTATAATGTTATTAATCTGTATATAAAGAACAATGGCTCATAAAGGACACATAATCAAGTTCCCTTTGGTGCTCTTCATCTGGTTTGACTGTGTCCTACTATATATTCCCACCAGATATAATTGAAATATTGTTGAAAGTGGTGTTAAACACCATAACCCTACAACATTCCAGGTCAAAAGAAGAAATATGCTCCTTCAATCTATCATCCAGATATCTTTGTCATAAATGGCCCTTAGTAATAGTTGACATATTTCATCATATCATGCACAAGAGATGAATATTGCATGAATAACAAATAATTCATTCTTTATATAATGCCTATTTTACTCTCATGCCATCATCTATTTATGACTGCCATCCCTCACAGTGCAAAGTTGCAGAAAAATAGAATATTTCATGTAAGGCCTATTGGCAAAACTCGTTAATAAATTAATATCAAAAAGCAATTTTCTGTATGAAATATTGCCAAAATTTGTGTCCAAAAGCCCAGAGGACTGGGAGGCCATTTATAAGGAGATGACTGTTGTATGCAGTAGTTTAATAATTATCTATGTTGTAATTAATTACAAGGTCACACCAGCCAAGTAAAGTTATGTATTGACAGGATAATTATAAACATTTAACATTTTGTCCATAGTCTTTCATCTGTTCTACTGAAACAACATTACTACAGGTCATTGACTATCTTACAAGAAGATCTTAATCTGACAGCTAGATGATCATGAAGATAACATTTTTTTCAAATTCGAATTGATTCATGTATTTTGTGTTATATTTAAGAAATCTGATTGTACTATCCTAATTTCTCTCATCATCTTACTAAAAAAAACTCTATAGATTTTGATTTAAAAGTTTTCCTTGGTATTGCCCAAGTAATCAAAAGTCCAAGTGAATATTTATTCAAGAGTGATAATGATTTTGTTCAAGATTTCTGATGATCTTGATTGAAAAGCCACAGTGATATTATCCAATGTCCCCAACATGTTATAATGTCATGAATACCAGAGTAAAAGTACTCATTGAAAATTATTCAACAAGTAGTGATCTCAAAAGGTTATAGTATCTTATTCAAGAAGTTGTGATCTTATTCAACAAGTTACCACGATCTTATTCTTATTCCAAAGGTACAGTGATCTTATTATTCCAAAGTTACAGTGATCTTATCATTTCAAAGTTACAGTGATCTTATTACTAGTATTCCAAAGGTACAGTGATCTTATTATTCCAAAGGTACAGTGATCTTATTATTTCAAAGTTACAGTGATCTTATTATTCCAAAGTTACAGTGATCTTATTATTCCAAAGTTACAGTGATCTTATTATTTCAAAGTTACAGTGATCTTATTATTGCAAAGTTACAGTGATCTTATTATTCCAAAGTTACAGTGATCTTATTATTCCAAAGTTACAGTGATCTTATTATTCCAAAGTTACAGTGATCTTATTCAGATCAGATCTTACAATGATCTTATTCTTATTCAGAAGTTACAATAATCTGATTCAGAAGTTGCTGTGGTTTTATTCAAGTGTCACAGTGATCTTATTCCAAATTCCAAGTAATTTAACTCCCAACTCCTGGCAAGGGAATCATCTTCAAAGGTCATAGTGATCTGATTCAAAAGTTGCAGTGGTCTTATTCACTTGTCCTAGATTTTTTCATATTTCTAGTGATCTTAAACAAAAATTTTACGACAATCTTTTTATAAAATTCTTCATTTTCAATTTTTTTCATTTCTATTATGGGTAGCTAATTTTAGAATTCAATTCTAATGTTGCCATTTTTTAAATACAATAAAACAAATATGATTGTTTTTAGAGCAAGCATTGAATAATTACCATCCACAGGGATGGAACTACCAGAGAAAAAAATCCCCACTTCCTCCCCCTGAAAAATCGAAAAAAATATTCCTCACTTTAGAAAAAGCTAAATAAAAATGATCCTTACCAGTATGGGATCGTATGTGTATCTGTAAAGCACTATCACTGCCGAACACTTTGTGACAAAGCCGACACTTGTGTCTAAAGAAAGGGTCCTCACTGACATACTGGGAACGTTCTACCACTGAAACAACAATGAGAAAATCTATCTTACATGTGTGTTACTGTGTTATTGCTGAAAAATTGTTTATCCTTTATATTACCAAAAATGGGCTAAAAATGTCATGTATGTAATTATGGAAGAAATTGAAATAAATTCAGTGGAATTTGTGGTGCAATGGCTAGCATGTATTGTTAAGATTGTAGGTTCAAGCCCTGCAGACTGTTTCAGTGGAGCAACATGTCTACCTGCAGACTGTTGTTTCAGTGGAGCAACATGTCTACCTGCAAACTGTTGTTTCAGTGGAGCAACATGTCTACCTGTAGACTGTCGTTTCAGTGGAGCAACATGTCTACCTGCAGACTGTTGTTTCAGTGGAGCAACATGTCTACCTGCAGACTGTTGTTTCAGTGGAGCAACATGTCTATCTGCAAACTGTTGTTTCAGTGGAGCAACATGTCTACCTGCAGACTGTTGTTTCAGTGGAGCAACATGTCTACCTGCAGACTGTCATTTCAGTGGAGCAACATGTCTACCTGCAGACTGTTTCAGTGGAGCAACATGTCTACCTGCAGACTGTTGTTTCAGTGGAGCAACATGTCTACCTGCAGACTGTTGCTTCGGTGGAGCAACATGTCTACCTGCAGACTGTTGTTTCAGTGAGCAAGCACTATAACAATTATATGTGTTGGTCTAGTATGCACAAATGGGACATCATCCTCTCATCAAATCTTAACTTGCTCTTGCCATGATATGCCTGAAAAATTGCCCAATCAATCAATCCTTCACTCTCTCATGAAATAAATTCCAGGAAATCTTGATAAGCACACACAAACATCCCCACACATACACAACTAAGTGCAACAAGTACAGAAACACCCTGTGTGGATAAGAAAAGAAGTGTTTTCACTCTTAATATTGGTACATGTAGTGCTCAGGAAAAAAATGTGGCAAATAAAAATCTAGTATGCAAAACCTATTAATCATGACTTTATAACACACTGGAAAAAGTGTTTGTATGTCTGCCTGGTTTATGACTTTTTAATCTTTATATTTATATGTTGTTGTGTTTTTTTCTATTTCAATCATATTTTAGATATATCTTAAGCAATTATTTCTCTTTTCTACCATCTGATAATATTCCATCATCACCTAGAAAAACAAGCTTGACTCTTTAGATGATAATCTTGGAATGGGTTCAAAATTTGTTTCAGCTCTTAATCTTACATGTTAGATTTGTCACTATGTATGGTAAAAGATCAGTATTGCTGAATTAATGGGGATCTGGTGCAAAATTGGTTTTTCTGTACTGTTAAAAAAAACCACAATTGATGTTTCTGTACTAATGAGGACCAAAACTGGTATATCTGTACTATTGGGGACCAAAACTGGTATTTCTGTACTATTGAGGATGAAAACTGGTATTTCTATACTATTGGGGACCAAATTTGATATTTCTGTACTATTGGAGACAAAAACTGGTATTTCTGCACTATTTGGGACCAAAACTGGTATTGTACTATTGGGGACCAAAATAGGTATTTCTGTATTCTTGGGGACCAAAATTTGTATTTGAGCACTATTGGGGACCAAAACTGGTATTTCTGCACTATTAGGGACCAAAATTGGTATTTCTGCACTATTGGGAACCAAAATTGGTATTTCTGCACTATTGGGGACCAAAACTGGTATTTCTGCACTATAAGGGACCAAAAAACTGATATTTCTGCACTATTGGGGACCACAGTTGATATTTTTGCCCTATTGGGGACCAAAAGTGCTATCAAACCAATCAGACTAGATTGGTCCAAGTTGATTTCAAACAAATTGTCGGAAAAAAAAACTGTTAAGCACTGTAAAATAGCTTTCTTTCCTCCATGTATCTTGTTACCTTGTGCACTTGATCTTAAATTGAGGAGCATTTTTGCTCACAAGGCATTTCTATAATAACCTTCATCAGGTACACTCAAAGTCAACAGTTTGTAAAACCAAATAATTCTAAAGTCTGAGGGCAAGAAAAGCAAAGGCCTAAACTGGATAGCTAAAATCAGCTAATAAAAGTCACCTATATCTGAGGGAGGAGAACCTTAGAATATCTTAACTGACTAATTTTGACATGTTTTAGAATTATAAATTAAATCATACATCATTACTTTTCTTTTAATACAGGCTTAAATCATTGCCAGATATCATATTTAAATTTTCTTCTTTTTTTTTTGGTTTTCGGCTTTTTTCATACAGATGTTTTTCATCCTGGTTTTAAAGACAACCTTTTCTATAAAAATCAAAGGAAAATAATATATATTTAAACAAAAATATATATGATTGGCCCCACATGTTCTTTCATATCAACAGTTTTTATGAATGTTTAGCAGATTGTTAACTAGAATAATGATGAACGGAATCCAACTGCCAAAGAATAAAATATAAAAACTTGAGCTAATTTCATCTTTGTAGCATTATAATCTGTGGCCCCATCAACATTATTGAAATGACAAATCTGTGAGGCTGGCAGGAATGTGCCACAAGCAACCAAATAATTGCTATTTCTAAAATCATAATTTCTTGAAAAAAAAAGGTTATAAAAGTGAATTCATCCATGTGTTTGTTTAAAATGGCCTTTTTCCAAAAACTATATATCTATGAAAATTGAAGAGCAGCTGTTTAGCAGAAGGGAGGAATATAATTCTGTCAAAAATGTCTGATAAAAAAGATCATATTTTTCAAATTTCCAGTCTGAATTTTATTAGGATCAGCAGAACTGTCATTTCTACTCTGGTGAATTATTATATTAAATTCACTTTTAATCTTCTTCACAGAACCTGTCTAAAATACTGTTAACTGACTCCAGGGAACAGATGATCGCTAATTGAAGACATCATGCCCCAAGTACTTCTCATTTGTTTTTTAAATATACTGTATATATTTTTTTACAAATATTTCAAATAATGGGTAATATATTTAGCTGTACATACATGCAAGTATTATTAGTAGTTGCGAAACCATGGGGCTTACTTAGCCACCATGGGGCTTAGCCGTCCTTTTTCTTTTTTTACAGTAGATTATGGTTGAGAAAGGAGACTGGTAAGAACTACCATTTCGCAGCTAGTAGTTTTCAGAGAATGCATAAGTTCTAAATTTATTTATTTTGCAAGTAACAACAAATTAAAGGCCTGTCTAAATTTTAAGGAATTATATTATAAATTAGTTGTATTAGTTTGATTAATTATGGATAAAATTATTTTCATTATTCCCTGATAATTTCAATTTTTCCAACAAAACTACTCCCACAGTGTATAGGAATTCCCTTGTTGAACTGTCTGAATTTTGTTTTTTAAGATGTTCCAGCATTGCTTAAAAAATTCCATTAATCTCTGAACTCCACTTCCTCATCTGATACTGTGACTAGTACCCATGTATTAAAGTTCAAGGGGAACAACTCTTGATTAAATTACTGATAGTTTTGGACCTGTATTTCCAACGACATCCATATATAATGGGTCTTTTTTATGTTCAATTATTTGAAGTGAGAGGCAATTGTTTGTTTTGTTAATACATGTATCAGAGAATTTGTTTCCTAAAAAAAATCACTGTTTAATTAAACATTCTTTTCATAATTCCTCCATATCGAAATATCCTAAAGAGCCTCTTGATTAAACATGGTTTATGGAAAGTTGTGAAATATGACAAATTACCACAGCAGTAAGCTAAATATCTGCCATCCATCTATGATAAAGTACCTAAATGTCTGACAGAACAAGAAATTCTATATTGAAATTAATAAATCTTCTCCATAGTACTGGTACATAGTCAGATTTTAACAAAGATTTCAAATTTTGTTTGAAGTCAATTTTCTGAACTCGATTTTTTTTTTAATTGAGATACATTTATATCATTTTACCATTTAATTATTATTTGTATGATAAATATTGGCAGGATATTATTATTAATATTGATAGATGTATGTGTTCTTAGGTGCAAACTGATTAGATCCCATGACCGGGGAACTACCATGATCCCACTTCACCGAAATTCTATCCAAATTTATGTCACCTTTTAATGAATGCTTTTATGATTCAATCAAAATATTGATATTAAGTGACAATGATAAAAAGAATTTGTTTTTAATTAAAAGATATCTATTTTATCTCTTTTTATGAAATTTAAGGATATTCGTGTGAAGGTGCCAGGTTCCTTTCAATTTAGAAAGGGTAGATCTGTAAAATTGATAACACTGAAGACAGTAAGAGGAACTGGGTACGTTTTATACACACAGATGACCAGCTATTGTATCTTTGACTTGTAACAGTTTGACAAATGCTACAAGGACATGCAAGTCATGACTTTGTGATCATTTCTTGTTCTATGTTATTTTAATTAACCATAAAAAAAAGAATTGAAATATGATGTCCGACCTTTGATCTCTTTATTCAATAGTGTTTAATTAAATCTTATTCAAGAATTCAATGGCTGAAAGTATTCAATATTAATCTTTTCATGTTATATAATCTTTTAAAACAAATATGATATAAAAATAAATAAATATAACTTTTTGTACTTTAATGAGTCCGAAATTAAAGTTTATATTAAATCTAGATTCATTGAAATTTGAAAGGTATTTTTTTTTTAACAATGAAAACTATCTGCTTTTTTAATCAAAATCTTTTCATCTTTTTATTGTCATATCTTATACATCAAATTTATTAGTCTTAAATTAATACATGAAAAAAACCATCATATTAAAACTGAACTTTGATAATTGCAACTGAATCAAAAAGCTCGTTAAGATCAAATTAACAAAAGATGAAATAGAAAATGTCATCTTCAATTGACCAAAAAGAAACTTGTTGAGTATTTTGTTTGTGTATGTCTTAAAGACTTTTACTATTATATTATAAGACAATAATTTTCTGTTTGAGTTCAAGATTTAAGATTTTCAAGATTCTTTATTTCACATATAACCATAGTTGAAACTGAGGTACAGAGAATTTACCAATTTAACACAAATAGATCATAGATACTTCAGGGATTTCAATATTTTTCAAGTGTATCAGTATCTTCACTATTTACAGGTGGTACTTTGAATTAAAATTTGAAAATTTTTATGAATATCTAAATTGTACTCTTTGAAATCAGGAGGAACCAAAATACAATTTTAGATTGGTAAAAGTACCTGGTACCACCACTTATTGATTGATTGATTTTTTGTTTTAACGCCACTTTCAGCAATATTCAGCTATATCATGGCGACCAGTTTTAGTGATGGAGGAAGCCGGAATACCCGGAGAGAACCACCGGCCATGGGCAAGTAACTGGTAAACTTTATCACATGCGGCTGTGAGTTGTGTGCACCATTTTTTGTAATTTACAAAGCCGGGCGCGAACCCACGCCATATTGGTGATAGGCTTGTATGAGTTGTTAGATCCAACGACCTAACTCATTGAGCCCCCCGGGCCCCTACAACGACCTAACTCATTGAGCCCCCCCGGGCCCCCCACCACTTATTGAAAGGCCTGAGATACACGTGATCAAGACAAGATGGTCTTGAGTATATTTACTTGAAACATAAAAAAAAACTCTTTTAAATATTTCCTTAATAAAGTTTCACCTTTACATTTTTTCCCAGTTTAAAATCTATAAAAAAAAATTGTATTTCATAAATTTGAAGTGGAAGTGATATTAATCTTTATATTTTTGTTGAAAGTCATCAATCACGATTTTTGTCCAATATACCAATACAAATGTACCATCAATTATGACAACATATCATTTTTGACGATAATCAAACAATTTTGACAAATTTTGGTAAATTTACACTACAGTATTTCTGGTGATTTATGAATTTATATGTACTTCAAATTTAATATATCCCATATATGACTTTTAATGAAGATGACCTCTGACCTTCATACCTTTCATATGAGGATTAAGGATCCTATATGGTATATGTGGTATACCAATACAAGTGATTCTTTGCTAAGATACAAAGAGCTTTAGCATGTAATTTAAACATCATGATATTATATAATATTAGCTATGATTTATTGAGGTAAATTTTCATATCATAAGATTAAATATATTTTTATAGCCGTCTTTCACAAAAGGAAAATGAAAAAGGATTTGTTTGCATCCATCTGTAGATACAATTTATGTCTATATTTACAACTCCAAAGAAAAAGTACTAAATCGGACATGTCTAGGTTTTCTATGTTATTCATTTTTAAAGAGGAGCTAGGTGTAAACTCAAGGTTTTTGTAAGTGAAAATAATATATATATATATATATATGGTTAGAGTTATGGTGTTTAACACCACTTACAACAATATTTCAGTTATATTGGGGCAGTCAGTTCTATTGAAGGAGGAAACAGGAGTACCCAGAGAAAACGACAGACCACTGACAAACTTTATCACATAATGTTGTATCAAGCACACCTTGCCATGAGCGGATATATATACATATACATGTATATATATATATATATATATAAACAAGATGAACTGTGAGCTAATGCTCACTTATGATACCCCTGCTCTTCGACAAACAGGAAGTAGGAATGTGATGGTCCAAAAACGCTTCCCACGATATGGGGTACCTATATGAAGCTTGTGACAGACGGTAGGACAGATAGACGGAAGGACGGACAGAGGTAAAATATCTTGGGATGGACAGAAGGACAGACAGAGGTAAAACAGTTTACTCTGGTGGAGCGGGAGTATAATATGGTTCAAAGAAAATATTATACAGGGATAATTATGGTTAGAAAATAAAATAACTGAAAATAAATGAAATTAACTGAAACCCTTTCAAAATTTTTATTTTTGATCTGCAACTTTCCGAAATTATTTTGCCGAGGAAAATAGCTGAAATCAGTTAAATAACTGGGAATCTCTGATTAAACTGGGTCATTCCTCGAAATTAAAATTTAAAATTACTGGTCTGAATCAAATTCTTGAATTTATTTTTAGAGATATCTGAATAAAAACTGAAAAATTTACTGGTCCGAACAAAGTTTTACTGGTCTTGGGCCAGAGGAACTGTGCTTATTGTGAGGACTTCTGGGTACAACTATTTCAACTAACCATATATATATATAAAAGACAGGACAACCATCCAGCTTCAAGCATTAATAAAATGAATCCTTTCAGTCTTCAAAAATTATTCACAAACTAGAATTAACTAGTTAACCAATACTAGAAGAGATTTACTTTGCTATTCTTTGGAAGCTTTTATTTTCACACATATATTTTATTTTCAGCTGGTTAATCAATTATTGTTTTAATAATTTTTTTAATTTGTCAGATATAATTTTAGGAAACAATAATGCGATGGGTGGTCCCTGCAATGATTGACAGTTAATGTACTTCTATTAAACATCAATAACTCCTTTTCACACATGTTATTTTTTTTTCATATATTTTTATGAAATATAAATTTTCATGCACCTGCAAATATTATTGTTTTCTAGGTCTTCAAAAAGAACAATTTTGAGGAGGTATCTTAAGGGTTTTACCGTCTTGTGCCAATTATTTCTGGAATATGATCTTGTCCAATTTCTTACAAACACATGATTCAAAACTATACATTTCTACAACTCTTTATAATGTTTTTGTATATTGTATATTGTTTGCTTGTCCTTCATTTGATACTTAATTTAAGACAATCGGGATGTTTAAAAGCACAAAATATGACTCCTCATAAAGGTGTTCCAAGTATGAACCGTTTATAAAATAATTTTTCAGATTGATAAGTAATTAATTCATTTATAGGGTGATAATTAGCTTTTGATGAGACTTGCTGTGTGGGTTAAGACAAATTTGTCTTTTACAAATAATCATGTTCAAATCTTAACATCCGGCACACATTTTAAGCTTCTGGAGTGATCCCAAAAAATCTCAAAAGTGTTTTATTTAGTTATGCATCTCTGCAAATTATCAAACTTTTCCACTTCAAAAAAAAAATAATACACCATCAGCTAAAATTATTCCAGAATGCACCTTTTCACCACAATATGTATATACATCATTTTAAGAAAAACCTATTTTCTTTTATAAACAGAAAATGCCACATATCAAAGTTAATTTCTTGCATATGGTTTGAAAATCAAACATAAGAATTGAAAGTAAATATATAGGAGAAGACATACATCTATACAATTTAGACAAAGTAATGACGTGCAGCAGAACATTACTCAAAATCTGCTCAAAATTAATCATTTTGTTGATTTTAAATGTAAATGAATGGATCACAATTACTAATTACATAACTAGACACTCTACATCATTAAAAACCTAAGTGAAAAAAAACACACACAAGGGAGGTAACTCTCTTTCATTCCTTTTATTAAAAAAAAGGGGTAGATAACTCCCCCTTGTTAGTGATAAGATAAGAAAACAATATTTGAATTCGGTTTTTGTGTAATATAAAGAGATCTTTATAAAGTGCCCAGTTTTTGATCCTGTTGAAGTTTATTTAGTGTTACTAATATTTGATTCAATGAAATTTGAAAATGCTTCTTTGAAGTAAAGCATGCATGTGTTCTCGACATTGAAACAATCTAATTTTAAATTAAGAATCTAAATTTGATAAAAGTTTACATAACACTTTTACTTGCCTGCATAAAATTTAACGATTAATTTGACTGATTAAATTATTTAAATTTAAATTTAAAAAAAAAATGTTTTAAGGTGACATTGATAGTAATAAAGATAAATCCTTAAAAAATATCTGATTATGCAATTTTTTTAAAAGAAAAAAATTAATCAGCTGAATAATCAATAAACCAAGCCCAAAGTAAACATAAAACAAGAACTAAAATGCCCTTGTCCGTGTCAGGCACTTCAAAAAATGAAGTATTTTTATTCAAATATTGTACAAAATTTGATAAGAAATTATATTCATAAAATTGTGACACATCAAGAATATCAGTCTTATGATCTAGAATGTCACGGTATTCTCTAAACAAAGAGCTGAGTGTCTGTGTTTACCACCCATGTGACTAGAACCAAGTTCTCTGTCATAACTTGATCAAATTAAGTGATGGATTAATTATTGTATTTGATTAATTATCGTTATGGCATGCCATCTTTTTATTCTGACATTTTCCTCACAGGAAGAATATGCAATGTACATGTATATAGCAGTTGTGTAAAAGCAATACAAAATACAAGGTCTGTATTCACTGGTGAAGATTACAGTCCACCATCCCCCTCTTTTTAATTCATTGGCATATTTGAAATCCTCTTGTCCATGTAGAGGTAGCTGGTAGATTAAACCAGAGGTATCCTTTGAACAGATGAGGATTCAACTTGTTTTTTTTTTATTTCGTTTGTGATGTCTTGCCTCTAATGTTAATCTTTATGAAGCACAATATTTGACACCAGAGGGTGTAATACAGCATAACACAATGGAGTAACTAAAATATTTCAAAGACCTATGCAAAGTTGAAGAGGAAGGCTACCCTTCCAGAGAAATACACAAAAAAACAATGAACAACGCTTTTAGCTAGCCAAGATGCATAAAGACTTGATTCTTCATTTGAACCGAAGGTCTTATGTTTTATATTACATTTTGCTTTTTCTTATTGTTCTTAGAAAGTAAACAAAGGAACCTGAAATTTGTCTAAAGTTTGGCTTATTTCATTTTGTTACTGATCTTTTTGGATGATAAATTTACCCCCATCCCCTCTCCCTACCCCTTTTATTTTCTCAAACAAGTTTTCAACTTGTCCTCCTTCTTTCTAAGTCCCTGTCATATATGAATCACCGACTAATGCATCATTTTATAGAACATCAAAAACTTTATTTGTCCACAAAAACTTTATTTAATGAGATATAATTGTTTATTATCATATCATAGTATTCCAATTTCAGTTTATCATGTAAAATCTTTACCTCCAAACAAGTATCTTACTGTTCTTAATTGACAAAGATAATTTTTCATAATCTGTGACCTGCAGAGCAGAAAATCACAATATTGTGAACTCACAGGCTATCGTTATTTGATTCATTATGCCATTACTAACCAATGGAAATTTTCAGGTTGTGATTTTGTATAAAACCCTACTGACAAATTGACTATAGAGGGGAACCCGGTCACGCTTCAATCTGACCTTCGCTAAGCGGTTGTGAATGATTTAAATAGTAGATGAATCTGACAGGATGATCCCTTTATTCGACCCTTGTCAGATTTTCTGATATGACAACTTTCTAAAGCTGTCATTTTCCCTATTACATTTAAGTATCTTATATCAATTCTATCCATTTAAAGTGATTTGATTTTTTTTTTCTCAAAAATTTTAATACTTTTAAATCTTTTTAATAAAAGTACAGTTGAAATTAAATATAGAATATTTTATGACAAAATTATTGTATCAGTTTTATATTTTATTAAAACTGTATAAGTTTCAATATTTAAATTAACTTCACATTGTACTTGTATGTACATATGTACCATGAGAATTCTGAGAAGGGTCCTTTTTTTACATACTTTCCAATTGAATAGAATTAGTGTATTAAAAAGTACTGATCTTTGAATATAGCACTAACTCTAAGAAGGGCAATATTGCTGTATATCCAATGATAAGAAAGAGATATGTCATCCCAGTCATGTAGAAAAAAAACAGTAACAAAATAAAACTGGACACCTTAAAATACAACAAGATGTTGCATGCTACGTCGTGCTAAGAATACCCCCACTCGTTCATTTGTAAGTCGCACGGTAAACAGGAAGTAGATGTGCACTAAACCTGGAAAGGGGAGACACGGTACAAATCACCATGCCAAAGCCATATATCAAATATAAAATCATTTCTTCCAGTAGAAGCCGAGATATCTGTTACGAAAGTGTGAACGGACGGATGGACGGACTGACTACTAGTAACGGATGGATGGACGGACAATGCGATTGCAATATAGCCCCCTCTCTACGAGTGGAGGTATAAAATATATATATATATTGTTGGAAGAGCTAAAATTTATTTGTACAAGCTTTAGAAACAGGTAGAAAAGCCTGACATGGTGGGATTTTGTCGCCTGTTTCGCAGCAAGAGCAAATACATTTGTTATTTTCTGACAACATTTATCCTCCATTGTCAAAAAGTCCAATAATAATTTTCTGAAAAGAGCAGAAACAAGTATAGTTCTAATCATTTTCAAGGGTATTGTCAATGATATCACACTTATACTGTTACCATTTCTTACCATTCATTCTACATTAATCAGGTACCAAAAAGTTATACTTCTGTCAGTGACTGTATATAATAAAAAGTTATACTTCTGTCAGTGACTGTATATAACAAAAAGTTATACTTCTGTCAGTGACTGTATAATAAAAAGTTATACTTCTGTCAGTGACTGTATAATAAAAAGTTATACTTCTGTCAGTGACTGTATATAACAGACAGTTATACTTCTGTCAGTGACTGTATATAACAGAAAGTTATACTTCTGTCAGTGACTGTATATAACAGAAAGTTATACTTCTGTCAGTGACTGTATAACAGAAAGTTATACTTCTGTCAGTGACTGTATATAACAGAAAGTTATACTTCTGTAAGTGACTGTATATAACAGAAAGTTATACTTCTGTCAGTGACTGTATAACAAAAAGTTATACTTCTGTCAGTGACTGTATATAACAAAAAGTTATACTTCTGTCAGTGACTGTATATAACAAAAAGTTATACTTCTGTAAGTGACTGTATATAACAGAAAGTTACACTTCTGTCAGTGACTGTATATAACAGAAAGTTATACTTCTGTCAGTGACTGTATATAACAAAAAGTTATACTTCTGTCAGTGACTGTATAACAAAAAGTTATACTTCTGTCAGTGACTGTATATAACAGAAAGTTATACTTCTGTAAGGGACTGTATATAACAGAAAGTTATACTTCTGTCAGTGACTGTATAACAAAAAGTTATACTTCTGTCAGTGACTGTATAACAAAAAGTTATACGTCTGTCAGTGACTGTATAATAAAAAGTTATACTTCTGTCAGTGACTGTATATAACAAAAAGTTATACTTCTGTCAGTGACTGTATATAATAAAAAGTTATACTTCTGTCAGTGACTGTATATAACAGAAAGTTATACTTCTGTCAGTGACTGTATAACAAAAAGTTATACATCTGTCAGTGACTGTATAATAAAAAGTTATACTTCTGTCAGTGACTGTATATAACAAAAAGTTATACTTCTGTCAGTGACTGTATATAACAAAAAGTTATACTTCTGTCAGTGACTGTATAACAAAAAGTTATACTTCTGTCAGTGACTGTATAACAAAAAGTTATACTTCTGTCAGTGACTGTATATAACAGAAAGTTATACTTCTGTAAATGACTGTATATAACAGAAAGTTATACTTCTGTCAGTGACTGTATATAACAAAAAGTTATACTTCTGTCAGTGACTGTATATAACAAAAAGTTATACTTCTGTCAGTGACTGTATAACAAAAAGTTATACTTCTGTCAGTGACTGTATAACAAAAAGTTATACTTCTGTCAGTGACTGTATATAATAAAAAGTTATACTTCTGTCAGTGACTGTATATAACAAAAGGTTATACTTCTGTCAGTGACTGTATAACAAAAAGTTATACTTCTGTCAGTGACTGTATAACAAAAAGTTATACTTCTGTCAGTGACTGTATATAACAAAAAGTTATACTTCTGTCAGTGACTGTATAACAAAAAGTAATACTTCTGTCAGTGACTGTATATAACAAAAAGTTATACTTCTGTCGGTGACTGTATAACAAAAAGTTATACTTCTGTCAGTGACTGTATAACAAAAAGTTATACTTCTGTCAGTGACTGTATATAACAAAAAGTTATACTTCTGTCAGTGACTGTATATAATAAAAAGTTATACTTCTGTCAGTGACTGTATATAACAGAAATATATCCAGTCATTGCAATGAAACTGTTCAAAAAGCATAAGTGCAGGACAAACTTGTATAGGTTCATAAATTCACAGAAAATGATAATGACGATTCATGGGAAAAGATCTAGCTTTCTATCTGTACAACTACAACACTATTTTCAGACTTATACACCTCACATAGACAATTACATTTTTGTATATTGATATTCTGTGTAGACAGAAATCATAAGATTATGTTGACCAAGCGACTCTCATAAAATTGACCAAGCAACTCTCATAAAACTATTCACTAGAGTGCAAGAAACATCCTTTTAGCAATTACAAGACAGAAAGCACCTTTGGTTTAAGTCACATTATCTATGTCATTTATTATATCTTTGTAACACTCAATTTTGTGTCTTAATGCTGATGTTTGAGAGGGTGACAATGGACCAATACACAGAGAGTGCCAAGATACCTCACTAACAAGACCATTAATTCTGTTACCATAGCGTTCTAAAGCTAAAACATGGATTATTGGTATACGAATCGGTGACAGTAATTTCATAAATCGGATGTATTTTCCATAAATCATCTCTGACCTGTCAACGTCAGCAAGAAGTGCAGCAACTTTGCCAATATAACTTGGCCTGTTGGGAACAGAAAATCATATTTAGTCGTGTCTTTCAAACGTCAGATTACTGCTTTATTGATGAAAATATGAATGTTGTTGAAATGTATCGCCACTGGTAATAGATCATTTCAAATTTAATAAATCAATTTTCCTCGTGACTTTCACGGAATCCTGTTTGATACAAAATTGATTGTCATGACCCTAGCGCCTTACAAATAAAATTGTTATGTTATTATGCACAGAGATGTCAATGTTCATCATCAGCAATTTTGAAGTTTTTCCAATGCCATGACTTGCCGTAGTAATCATATTAGGGGGTTTCTTTGGTTAACGTGTAACACGTTTAATGGGATCTTCATACTTCATCTCCTAACCCTGCACCGATTCAATTGAAATATATATTTTATATGATCGTATTGATTTTAGCATGTCTGACGAACTTGATTGTTCACGTTATAGTGTTAAAAGGTCTAACCTGCTAAATTGTCAAGTCAATCTATTTGATATTACAAAGTTTACAGCTCTATAATTCAATATCATTCTTATTATGGAAAATCTTTTTTTTATAAAGATATGTGTTATGGCTAAAATTTCATACATTTGATACAGGCAATTGAATTTTCTAACCTTGTTCATCCTATAATTTCATGTTCATTTTCTGAAATTTTATCTTACTGTTTGTACAGGAAGAAATATAGATGTTCAATTAAATTCGGGTCTAGTTTTTTCATCTGCACTAATCATATCATTTGTATGGACATTCCTTCCAAATTAGATTGTCTGTGTTTTTAGGAAATACCAATATAATTATGAATCTTCCCAAATTCTGGATTATTAAATTAAATTGATATTCTTTGCAACAATGTTGGTACAATATTTCTCAGAGTTTGTAATATAAGGGGAGTTAACTCCTTGTCTTATGTTAAAAAAGGGTTTGTAATATAAGGGGAGTTAACTCCTTGTTTTAAATAAAAAAAGAAAATTTTCTTAGATTTGCAATATACATGTAATGGTAGTTAACTCTTCGTCTTGGGTTAAAAAATTAGTTATTTCCTTAGATCTTGCAATATTGGGGAGCTAACATAGTTTTAGATTTAAAAAAAAAAAGGGATTTTTTCTTTTATCTTGAAATACAAGGGGAGATAACTTTTTTTAATTATGAAGAAAAGGACATTTTTGTCCATCACCCAAAAAAAAGGTGCACAGTGTGACAATATGAATCTAAATCAGTGTTTTTATTCAGGAGGTGTATAAATCAAAATGATGAATGTGATCCTAGTTTTTATTTCAAAGATTTATTACCATAATTTTGCTTGCTCTAAAACATAATATGGTTGGCTAATTATTATACATAAACTTAATTGTCCATTCTTCAATAGTTAATGGCTCTATGGAAGTCCAATATATCATGCACTCATCCATCAGAATTTTGCAATGGAAAAAAAGGCCTTTAAAACAATTAATTAGGATACAATTTTTTAAGACAAATAACAGTAAAGATATAAGACAATAATGTTTTTAATCATTACAATTCCAAATGACAAAAAAAAAAAGACAAATCCAAAACTAATGGTCCATAAAAAAATTATCGTTAACTGATAAATGTAATAAAAAAAACGTTGTCTGTTGTATATTACACCTGTAATAATCTATCATATTATATCTTCATTAAAACTAACATATAAATTATTTTCTGTTTTAAAACTAACAGATAAATTATTTTCTGTTTCTGTTTCATCATTTTAAAAATTGTAATTCAAATAAAATACTGAGGGTATAAAGAAACTTTAAGGCACATGTACAAGGAATGGAATAGAAAAAATAGAAAAAGGTTTCTTCACCTAATTGAGAAGAATATTGTGTCAATACATTCTGACATGCATGAGAGACTACATGATCAATACCATTGCAATACTGGCAACTTAAAACAATCCATTATTATTTTTCATGGAGAAAAAAATGATGTCCTTTGTGTTGTGATAAATAGAATGTGTTACTGTTACACAAATTGGTAAAAAAAAATAAAAAAAAGATAAAGATATTAAACCAAAGGAATGTGCAAAAAAAAAACAAAAAAAACACACAAAAACTGGCCTTTGATCAACTCATTGTAGAAAATAAATGTCTATACAGAATTAATAAAATAAAATGTATCATTTTATAATTAGCCTATGAATCTTATAAATATGACAGAACTTGCAGATATCTTGAAAGAATTTAAAAACTGTAAATAAGGCCATGCAAAGTTAATTACTTGGTTCTCAGGCCCTTTTTTGTCAAAATTGATGAGGGAGGGCGGCATTTTTTTTTATCCTTTTACTGCTGTAAAAAGTGATGCGGGAGGCATTTTTTCTTCTTTTTTTTGTGAAAAATATGGCAATGTATAAATCTTTTGTCTAAATGTCAAACGGAAACATGTTTTTTATTTATACATTGTCATAACGATGCTTTAAATCTCATTTAAGCATGATGCGTTTTAAAGCGTTTCACCGACCACGCGATATAAGAGAAAAACGGATGCGGTTGTTTTTTCCGTACGGACAGCGCTACCGCATTTAAATATTTTTTTTTACTATTGTTGCAAAAAAATCGGCAATGCGGCGACGAATTTCCACATGCGGGCGGGCCTGAGAACCAAGAAATTAACTTTGCATGGCCTAATAGAAAATGATTTATTGTTTCGAATCTAAACCTATCTTATGTTATATACTTTTGGTTTTTTTAAGTCACGAATGTAAACGAAATAAAACCTAACAAAACGCGTCATGAAACTTTTACAAAATTTCATAAGGTATGCATATATATGTACATTAAGCTCAATGCAATTGCAAAAATTTCCAATCCTCTTAATTTTTTCTTTTTTAAAGACGAAGTATTTTCATCTCTTCTCCTATTTTACTTAAACATTTCATTGTTACGAACTTTTCAAGAGCGTAATAATCGGGAGCGAAAGTAGAAGAAGTTAGAATCAAGTTGCAGACATTTTCCTTATTAAATTCATTACCGTTTTTTTTACCAGTTGTTAGTCTCTCTTTCCATAAAATTATGGATATTTTTACAGTCATAAAATATAACTTGTATCATAAAGGAGACTTATAATTGCATATTTTCTCGATCATATCAAACTTGAATTACAAAATCCATGGTAACGTGAGTTAAAAACAAAATAAATATGACTTGATATGAATACAGTTAAAATTTATTGTCAATTATTTCTGTTCTTGTAATATATGTCCGTTTGATTTTATGATTCTGCATTATATAGCCATTAAATATATAAAATGCAAACCATACTGTCTTTGCCTTTTATTACATGGAAAGTACCTGCAGTTTTCCAATTAGTTTCTAAAAGGTATACGGTACCGGTATATTTAAAAAATTCGAGAGAATTATCTTTTTTTAATTACTGTTGATCATGATGGTTTGGTTTATGGTGTCTCATGCCACGTTCAACAATATTTCAGTTATATCGTGGCAGTCAGTTTTATTGGTGGAGGAAATCAGAGTACCCAGAGAAAACCACTGACCTGTCGCAAGTCACTGATCTAACATTGAAGCTATAAGTAATTTGATACTGTAATATACCCTGCCATCAAATTCTAAATCAGACAGGGAACCCTTCTTTCATTATCATTGTATAAGACTTTGTACTACTTGTAATATCTTGGAAGATGAATATCACTTCTTTTTAAATTGTCATTTAAACCAGCAACCAAGAAATTTACTAATAAATACTATTGAAAATAAATTTCCTTCTTTTACTAATATGTTATCGGTTGTTTGCACCTTCATAAAACAATCACTAGACTTGAGACGATAGGGTCCACGCCGGTCAAAGATTTCTCCTACATTTACCATGGTATATATTATGTTTGTGTGTTTTTTTTGTTTTTTTTGTTTTTGTTTTTTTATTATGTTTGTATGCCTTTGTATTGTAATTGCTTGACCCATATGGGTGTAATATGCAATTTGAATAAATTTAATATAAATATGGATAAGCATACTGCAGTATACACTGTCATGTTTATTTACCATCAAATTCTAAATAAATGATCAAAGATATTTTTCTGCAACTGACTATACCATTGGTTGAAAAATATATATTTTATATCTTCCAAATGTGTGAAATTTCGGAAATTGGTTCCCTTTTAAGACCCCATTTCAATTCTAATATTATCTAAATTTTTATAATGGACCATCAATAACCCATAAAGATGAACACATGGGTAAAAAAATAAACAACCCATTAAAATTGGATGCAGTGCTACAATATCCAAATTCATTACCAACATTCCTACTATGACAAGTATCTTGGTTTTAAAAATTCGAAAGAATCGGTCAATAAAACCATTTTGTCTACAGATGGACGACAAAGACAACAGAACCATAGCGTAATCGTACCGTGTAAAAAGAAAGAAAAAACAGAAAACCCCCTTTTTGCCACATTTGGGCCTCTTGTTTGGAAACAGATATAGCCACAATCCCCCAAATAAATCTAAAAATTTAGTCTAAGGCAAACATCATTGTGTTGATATTCAGAAGAATTTGTCAACTACATTTTGTATAACTTTTTGTATAACTAAAGTTATTACACGGAAATCATTGTGGCTACAGACAGACGATAACAAGGACAGACTCATCAAATTTTTGTGGTTGTATCATAGAAAGGAAGTCTTTGCTTTAACTGGGAAAAAAATTCTGAGATGTTTCTCTAATTATACCTAATTATCAGTATATATAATTATATCTGCTACCTAACACCCAAACTTGAAGAATCAGTTATTGATAACAAGACTATATATACAATGTACAACTATGATGTAACAGGATATAGTGACAAAGTAGATGTACACTGTAAAGATGAAAACTGAAGAAAAAAAACCTGACATGGAAACCCCCCCCCCTTTCTCTCATTATCGCTGTATAAATATGGATATGCATACTCAATATTTCATAAATTTTAGACTTGACTGAAAATAGACTTTTATTAATTGTTCGATAAGCACTAATCTAAAATATTTGCTTTGGTAATGACTGTGACATTTTATGATACCCCAAGCAATTTACAAATGGAATGTGATTAAGAACTAAATATTTTTTTTCTTGCAATTTACATTTTTTTAATCCCAGCATACATTTGCTTCAATAAATTTACATTAATATCTATGATAAAAGTGATTGTTTTAAATTTGGTGATACATTTTTTGTACTGATAAGATCTTGATGACCTAGCAATCATGGGGAGATAACTCATTTATGACAAAAATGAAATTACAATGCTTGTCAGATATGATTTAATTATAATATTATACTATTGTTGCACATTCCCAAAATAGTCATTCTTCTAGTTTGCAGTCTTCGTGAAAAATCAAAGGATGAATTAAAGTAAAATAAGGGATTTACCTCCCTTCATTCAATGATTGAAACCATATAATACATTATGAGATTTACCTCCCTTTATCTAATGATTTGTAAACAATAGTAATTTTATGATTTACCTCCCTTTATTCAAGGATTGAAAGCATATACTTTATGATAAATAAAAGCAAAGGGAAAAACTGGTAGATATTCCTTACACAAATATATTCAGTGCTAGTATTTTTGTTTTGCTTTGGTTCTTTTCTCCTTTACAAATGTATTCAACTAACTGGCCCTTTTTTTTTCTTGAATTTACTCTCAAACCTGTCTTCTTCTTTTTTTTATAATAATAAGCAAAATATTCAAATATGAAATGTAAAATGTCAAACTAAATTTTAAGTAGGGATGAAGGGTAACAAAGTGTAAATTTATTTTTGAATCAGAAATATTTACCATATTATAAAAACAGACACATTCATTATATTTACACCAGATAAATGTTTACTGAAAATTTTCAAGCTTATTTTTCCAAAATAGATCCCGTCCCTTCCTTGCCAGCATGATATATAATAGAATATAAATTTATTACTCCTCAATTATATTTAATCATATAGTTACATAGAATATTCTCTGTTGATGTCACTTCATCTATAAATCATATTTTATGACACACAAATTACAGGTGTATCCAGGTGTACAATTGATACCTGGAATAGTACACCTTAATCTGCATAAATATCGTCTTAATAAGTATTACAAAATTATACCTCTATTTTCATATCATTTTCACATGAATTGCTGGGGTTATTTAACAATTGGATTAACCAATATCATCTGATGAATATATCATCTCGGCCACCCACTTTACTGGGCCAATAATTCGTCATTTTCTGAAAATTGCTATTGATATATTTCTTTTAAAAACATTTTAATAAAAAAAATTCTTTGGGATGACAAATGCAAAAATATAATTCTTTTAATAATGTTTCATTTTTCTTTAAAATGGTTTGTCATGATCTTTAAGAAAGAATTTTGCTAAACAAAATGTATGTACATTGTATTATAAAGTGGGTACATACATTTAGTAAGTTTGGCAAATTCCGATGTTGGACCATTTGATGAAGTGGGACTACTGCCTGGTAAAGGTAGAGATGATGGCAGACTGGTCTCTGTTGACGTTGCCGTGGTAACAGGAGTTGTAAGTTGTAGTGGTGTTGTACACCGACTCCTTGGCTCACTACATTCATCTACTGGTTTACTGTCTTCTTCACCTGTTAAAAGAAACCAGAATAAACTACATAAGATAGAATTCTCTTCAGACTAGTCTCTACTAAAAGGCACAGTTGAAACAAAGACAAGTTCTTTTTCTCATAAACTTGCTATTAAATCTACAGTATTTGACCATGTATAACACACACATTTTTACCATGAGAAAGAATTTTGTAGAGGAGTATGCATACATGTATATCACACTCGAGCATGACCAGTGACATCTATTTCTCTCTCCAAAAAATCAATATTGTAGCACAGTTAAACATAGTTATCAAAAACTTGGTCAAGTCGTTTCCAAAGAAAACTCAAAATAATAATTTGGTTCCCTCATAATTTAATTCATTAAGGAATATTTGAAACTTTTGAGCAGGTTATAGACATAACCTTGTTTGGGGCAGTTTACGCTTAATAAACCATGAAGCAGTTTATGAAAAGCGTAAACTGTTCCAAACCAGGTTATACAAGTGTAACCTGTTCAAAAATTATCTGAATTTGTCGTTGGCGAATGAATAGGTGACGTCAAAATACCAATCCAGGTTATCGAGAATAACCAAAATTTTCTGCAGGCGAATCAGCCAATTAGATTGCAGTATTCAAATCAAATTAAATTATTCACATATAATTTGAATACCCTCTTATTTCAATAAAAATCATTGGTCACATCTGACTTTGACGCAAGGTTTGGCGGTTTCCTGTAAAAATTCTGTTTTATTTTGTTTAAACTGTTTACAATAAATCGTTTGGATGTATAAATATTTGTTTTAAAAATAGCATTTATCAAGGTTACCTTTCTCGCTGTCTAAATCATCGCTGTCATCATTTTCATCATCATCATCTTCATTTTTCTCATTTCTAAATGGCAGCATGGGTAACCCCATAGACATTGGTAATGGGAACTGTCCCATAGGTAGTGTGGGAGGAAGACCCATCATTAGTTGGGTCTGAAGTTGTTGTATTAGTTGAAGTTGTAATATCTGCTGCTGCTGGAGACTATATAATGTACTATGAAGAACAGCAATATCGTTTGGCGGCAAGTTGTTGTTTTCTGCAAACTGAGCCACGGCCGCTTTTGTGGCCAACAGTGGTTCCAGCGTGACGTTTGAATCCATGTGAGGTATACCTGGACCAAATGGAAACATAAATTGAGACAGAGTTGCATTCATATCTGCCTCACGTCGAGACTTTTTTGAATAGTCAACATTTTGATTATGATCTTTATGTTCGTCATTGTCACTTTCATCGGACATATCATCTCCGTTTAACATTTGACGATTTTCATCATCCATATCATTGTCATTTACAAAATCGTCACCCATTTCATTGTTTTCATCGTCATCTTCAAAATGTTCCATGTCGCCTTCCCCGTCTGATCCTCCGTCCACTAATGGATAAGATCGACAATTGTCAAAATCAGGCACTCTTTCTTCACAATTCAAATCAATTTCGTTGTCACAAAAATCTTCACTTTCACTAGCGTCAAAAAATACAAAAGGCTTTCTGTTGAGACACTGTTTTTTATGTTCTAAAAAATCATCAAGTTTTAGAAACTCTTCACGACACTTTCCACACACGTGAGCATCAACACGAGCGGGGGATGTGGGTGTAGGTGATTGGGCAGGAAGATCAGCACATGTACCTGTAATGAAAAATAAAATCAATAAAATATAGAATACACCATCTTTTTTATGACATTGCTCTAATCTGCAAGTAGATATTACATTTAATATCGCAAAGTATCACCTTCAGAGCTGCAAAAAAAAACAACAAAATTTAGACAATTACTAGACTTTTGAAAATGCTAACTTTGGATGAAAAATCCAGATGTAAAAAGAAAATTGATGTCAATTATCAGGACAATTTATAGTAATAAGGCATAACATGTTCCTGATACCTGGCTTAAACATCCCATGACCATACTAGAGCCATATGCTTGTTCAGAACATTATCTATCAGACAACAACTTAACCCAGGATTTCACAGATGACTTCAAATTTGTAAATTGGTCAATATCATCTCATTGTTAAAATCTACAAATCATCATCCTGGGGGGTCTTTCTTTCTGTATTTTTTTTTTAAGTTTTCCAGAGTCAGTTATGGAGTATAACTACCAGCATTAAGTTTAAATATGTGAGTAAAAATTACTGAAGGGACTTATCTTACATAATCAACGTCTTTGAGGAAGAAATGGGGGGGGTGTCATGTTTAATGCCACTTTCAACAATATTTCAGTTATATTGTGACGGTCAGTTTTATTGGTGGAGGAAACCAGAGTATCGGGAAGGAAGAAATGGGACAAATTTATCCTGATATTACTTGTGTTAACTAACAGAAGGAAAAAAAAAACATTTACAAAGATAATTTTGAATAAAATGGAACCTAAAGATCCTTCCTGAAATGCCACTTCTATTAACAAATACATTAATTAATTAATTATCAATAATTATAATTGAGCAGAAATGTCTGTTCACAAATATCTCTATCATAAAAATCATTTTAATACCCTTTCACTCCCGATTTCAATATTGCAAACAAAAATTGTAGCTATTATTTTTACTTCACAAATTAATACCCTTGTACAATATTAATCTCTGTGTTCATCTACCCTGTAAACATACATTTGGATTTGTTTTGATTCAATTATGATCAGAGATATCATAAAATACTATAAACAACACACAGGAGAGCCAACAATTTAAATATTGAATATTCGTAATCATTTTGACCATATGCCTTGACGATTCTATCATTTATTGATGAAAATGTGCAAGTTTTTTTTAATTCATTCCATATAAAATTGATAGATTCTGACAACAATTTACTACATCTGATGACTCTTTTTGATATAATCTGTGAAAATTTCATCTTCCGGGAGAGATAAAACATTCAAATGAATATGAATTTTTGAAATCTCGGAACTCATTATTTAAATTTTGATTACAGAATGTGTGTGATTATAATTGTAAGTTCAAACAGCTGATATTAATACACTGTTGACATGCAGGGCTGCGACATAATTATAACACACTTAATGTGTCACTCATGTAAAAAAATCAAAAGAATTATCATCATCAAGTCTGAAAGATATTATTAGATGTTGCAAAAATGAAGAACAGTTTGTCAAATTATGAGAGAAATGATAAATAGATTTCAGCATGCCATATGGGCTAGTCTTCTAACACAATAACATTAAGTTTTTCCCTTTTCATGAAGAATCTTTTCTTTAAAATTATCTCCCCTTTAAAAATTTATACTTTTTTTGAAAATTAGTCAAGAACTTTGAAAATGTCCAAACTTTTGACCTAAAGAGAAACAATTTAGCTATTTTTGAAGTCCCTGTATATATGTATACCTGTGTTTGTAAATATACTAACAACTACTAGTATTAATAGTGAGTTATCCCCCTTTGTGCATCTCCTAGTATTACTAGCGAGTTATCTCCCTTTGTACATCTCCTAATATTACTAGCAAGTTATCTCCCTTTGTGTCTATTATCATCTTAATATATAATTACAATAAGAATATATTATTAGTAATTTAAAACATCAAAAGATGTTTCAACAGCAAACAAATCCCTTTGTATTAAGGTTTATAAAAGGGTATAAATGAATAAATATGCAATAAATCTATAAAATCAGACACCTTAATACCACCTCAATACTAAATGATACTTGTTAATGCATAATATTATATACATCAAAACTAAGTATATATACAGACAGGTGTTTCTGTACTTCTCTGGTCAGGTAAAAAGAAAGGTTGACTCAGAGATTTATAAAATAAGAATGACTGACCCCACAGCTAATTTTATATACAGTATCAAAATACATGATTAATCCCATTTTCTCTTTATTTATTGTGGGTTATTTTCATATCATTTTCATGTTATTTTCAAATTGATATGATTTGTTACAGTTATCTGGTCCTGGGTGGGATAAAAACCCACAGATGTAAAAGCAATAAATTCACCTTTAATTGTAAATTTGAAATTTTAATATGGAAACTTGACATTGGTTTGTGAGAAGAGATTGGTTGCATTTTCATATTGAAGTCTGGAAGAATAAAAAATTGGATAAATGACCACATATTAAGATATTAAGTATAGGGCACCAAGTGTCAAGAACGATTTGCTGAAATTTGTTTCCCTCGCACCTGGCAATAGATCTCATTTTTCTTCTGCATAATATTACACATTCAAGTACTCACTTTTTTGTTGGGGTCTCATCTTAGACTATTATCATTTTTGAACAAAGTAATTTCAAAATGAAAGATGATCTAAGGTAGCTCCTTGTCCCATCCACTACAAACAACAAATTATTTTTACAACCAGTATCACTTATTATGGAAATTTGAAGAAGAAAATACTCTCAACTCATTACGGAAAAAGAATATTTATAATATTTACAAAATAAGATATTTTAATGATGATATCATTTGGAATTGAGTGTCAGATATATTTTTTTTAACTTATATTTATGATTTGGTATACCTAACAGTTTTCAGGATTGTATTCCCTATCTACAGGTGCAGTCTGAAGTAGTAAAACTTTAATTTGATATAAACAGATCATTTTTAAATATAAATATTATTTTTTTCTTACTATAACAATGAAACAAATTTTTAGTGAACTGAAACACAAGACTTCCTTTTGAAAGTGTCAAAAACTATCATATTACCTCTTTGTAGCATAAAATTGTTTTTTTTTAATATTGAATTATAAAGGTTAACAAAATATCATCTCTTTTAACAATATATTATTAATCATATGAACTGGAAAACTGGATGTTTTTGTTGCAAAATTTAATATTTTACCCAATTTTCAACGATTATATATAAATATCTTTATTTTTCATAAATAAAAAGATGTTGTGTTTGCAACCGCCACGATATAGCTGAAATATTGTTGAAAGTGTCGTTAAACACCATAAACCCTTGTTGTATTTGCCCTCTTTGTGAAAATGTGAAAAGCTGGCTCATGAAAAAGGGGAGATAATTAATATCCATTTATGTAAAATTTAATGAAACAAAATAATTTCATGACATTCATAAAAAAAAGTTGTCAAATACCTGACCTCACCTGAGTTTTTTTTTACCTTTAGGTCTATATAAATATTGCATGACAAATACAGGTGTCATGTCAAAAAACAAGAATAGAAAATGCAACATAACATGCACAATTTAAAACGTACATGTATATTATGATAGTGTCAATTCATTTAACATCTATATCATAAGATAATCTCAGGGTCATCAAAAAATCTACATGTTTTTTTGTTGTTATTTCAATAATTATTTTGTTCAATTTGACATTTTGGTTTCTAGATGTCCTAAGGTCAGAGGATCTGTCTAAATACCACCTCTGACATGTCAGAACAGCAGTCAATGTGGTCCTTTTTTACATGTTCTATTCATTCTACTATTAATATCAGTTATTGCACAATTGATAGTATCTTAGAAGATAGAGATATAACTTAAGATTATGAAATTGAAAAATGTTTCTGACAGTTTAATAGAAAATAACAATTTTAGTGGCAAAATTCAATACCCCTAGATAATGGAATATAATGTACAATTCACATCAGAATTCATAGCGGTTTTGTTTTAAAAAAAGATTTTCTTTCAGTTATCTGATTTTTTGAATTGATTAAGACTTTTTTTTTCATATCACAAGACATTTTTTTTGCATTTTATGAATAAAATATTATTGACTGGCGACAAAAATGCTGCATGACTTTTTTTTTTTTTTTTACAAACATTCGGAATGTTAAAAAAAACATTGAGGTCCTAATTATATCATATATTGTTCTAATGGGTGGGTTAAAATAAAGTTTCTATGGAATGGATTTTTTTTTTAAATTATAGATTTTTCAAACACGTGAATTTTGGTCAAAATAAAAAAAAATATCTTCAACTCTATGCAACAAATTCTATATGAAAAACTTAATATTTCTACATTGCTAACTTTGATCTATTACCGGTAATTCACAAGATAATTATTTCAAATTGTTCAACATGTTTCTTTAAGTGGGGGTAAATACTGGCTTACCCGAAAGGGTCAAAAGAGTTAAACCTCTTGTGATAAAACATGGATTGTTCACCAGTCAAGTCTTCATTTACACCAAAGAGCTTGTATGACCCTCCAGTCGAGGGTCAGTTATTCCAGTGGTATTGATTGTTGATAAATAGACTCTAAATAATCTCTGGTATCAATATGGTTTATCAGAGGAATACTTTGATCACTTGTTAAACCATTCACCTTGTGTTGACAAATACCTCAAAATTCTAATAGCTTCTGTATATTTGTTGACAAATTTCAGAACTGTAAATGTATAGTATGTAATACCATGGGGGATAAAGGAGTTATTTCCCTTGAATTTAGACTGCACATATCTTCAATTATGATAGATATTCTAAAACAGTCTCTATTTTGAAATAAAAAAGAAACTGATCAAGATCTCTTACTTATTTTTTGTAAGTGTTATATTTCCTGGATTTGCCAAATGTATAAAGTTTTTTATCTTTATTTTTACTTTCAGTTTCTTTTTCTCTTGAAATAGTATGTATTCAGCTTCCATCATTTCATTTTTCTCTCAAATAAAAAAAAAAGTATAGGTGTATATGATAGAGTACACCATACTAAATACAAAATCTACAAGTATACAAAAAAATTAAAACTAGTATCACATGACTATAGCTAAAATTAAAATGTTACAGTATACCAGAGTTTCCTGTGATACCAATATTGGATAAATCAACAAGATATAATTACCTACAAGATGAAAATTTGAGAGAATTATTGTCAAAAACATTGAGATATGATATTAACCATGTGTTATTTCCCCCTTCATAAGCCAGACTAACCACACTCCTATAACATAAATTTATGACAAATTTTCAACCATTATGATGATAAGTTTAGTCTGCTAGGATCACTGATAATACTTAGTAAATGTGATAATTCCCAGAGTTTAACTATCATTTCCTGCTGAGAGTTATGTTTTCTAGCTGTGAGTGGTGCCCCCTTTTGACAAATCACTTTGATAACATTTTGAATATATGCAATCTAGTGGGAGAATTGATGTCCCTCTGGTTTTGAGTGGTGCCCCCTTTTGACAAATGACTTAGATAACATTTTGACTATGCAATCTAATGGGAGATAACTCAATATTGTGGATATATTTGATTGGTTGGTTTCTGGTGTTTAATGCCACATTCAACAATATTTCAGTTATATCGTGAAAGTCAGTTTTATTGGTGGAGGAAACAGAGTGCCCGGAAATGACTTTGTCCCTCTAGTGGTGCCCTCTCTATTATCCTGCAAATGCAGGAAAAGATAACTCTTCATTTCCAAGTTGGTTCCCATGTTGATTCTCTTTTTTTCCCATATGTCAAAAACATAATGGGATATTTCAATATTTTAATGCCAAAACATGACCAGACCAAATTGAAATTGAGCAGAGAGATAAATTTCTACAAAGAAATGTGATTAACTCATTGAAGAACATCATTTCATAAGAAGAGGAATACACTTGTAGACATTGGTTTCAAGAAGTGGACATTCTTCTGGCATATTGAGACTTTGAATCAATACAATTGAATTGCTTACTTCATTACAAAAACAAATTTTGCAGAAATTGGCAAAATAATAAAATTTTAAAAGAAAGAAAGAAAGAAAATAAAAAATAAGCAGATTTTTATCAATCAATAATTCAATATGAAAATTCTGTCAATCCTTTAAACATGCCAACAATCACCAGGCATATAATTCTCTATAATTGATATTTTACACAAATTGGAGGTCACAAAGTTAAATTCATCAAAGAATTAATCATTATTTGTCCAATCTTTCAGGGGTTGATTTGACTCATAATCATAAATGTATATCAAAGATCTGATAAACATCTAGGAGACTACGAGTTAATTCACATTTAAATTTTTAAAGTTAAAAATAATAACAAAAATTACTTATATTTAATTGTGTGTGTTATGACAGGGATTTTAAAGACCACACACTGGGCCATGGTAAGAAAATCTCAAATATCAAGAATTGGTGTGACTTGAGAATCCATGTTTAAATATAGCATTTGGATCATATTAATAAAAACTGTATACATCTGTTATACTGTGTATGTATTTTATAATGAGAATCAGAAAACAATACAAGTTACAAGATCCCTTCCAGGATTGCAGGGAAGAGTGGGCTTTTTTGTGATCCTGTTTTGAATGAAAACACTTAATTTTAGGAACATATTTTGCAAAAAGGGACCAACTATTTACATTTTAGGGATGGGCTATGTCCCCCCTCCCAAGATAGAAATAATTTTTCACTGGATTTAATATTATATATTATTTTTTACATCAAAAATCAGTAATATACCAAATTTTCTCATTGAAAACTGTAGTGTCAAATAATTGATTTTTTTGCATCTTTAGGTCAATCAAATTTTTGCTATAGTATATGGCGACAGGATATTTATAAAAAAAAACATAGCCCCCCACCCCACACACACAAACACAAAAAAACCCAGATAAATGGTTGTTACCCTACCTACAAGACATACCAGAATAGTGTTTCATTACATTTTACACAAAAATAATGACCAAAATGTGATTAATTAGACCACTATATTATGTTTCCACTGACATTTGCATGTGAGCTAATTAATCTCTCAATAAGGGGTAAAAATATCTATTTAATATTTAAAATAAATCATTGTTAAATCAAGTGAATGGGATTTCTCTCTGCCATCAAAAATTCCTACCAACATGTGAGGTAAAAATTTCAGAATATCTGTATTATTTACATTTTATTATAGCAGTCTTTGAAAAATAATTTTAGGAAATGAATATAATGGAACTGAGGAATTTAGAAGTGACTTTGATAGCCTTGTAACAATGAAATATATGCCTATTATGATGTGGGAAGATTCCATACGATTTTATGCATGATCAATGCAACCTGTTACAATGTTTCATCTTCTGGAATCTCAAACAAGTGCCTGAGAACTTACTAGCTAGCAAGAAGAGCTAGCTTTTGTTGGTACATGAATATTATTTTTAACAGAAAATAATTAAAATCTTACTGAGAACTTACTAGCCAGCAAGATGAGCAAGCTATTGTTGGTACATAAATATCATTTTTAAAAGAAAATAGTTAAAATCTTACTTATCAAAAACTAAAAAAATACCTGTCTTTCCACTTTTGTTGAAAACATGGAGTACCTTGTAGGTAGACAAATTTTAATATAATTTTTTTATTTTTACCAAGTGATACAGGACAAGAATCTGACTTTAAACAGTGCTTGTCTAAAAAGAGCAATACAAGTTTAGGGTAGGTAGACACTGAAAATTGGGGAGGGGGGGGGTTCTGTACATAAAAAGTTGAGAAAATTGATACAACTCCTACCCATTATAAAAGGGGGGGCCAAGGTGGCTCAATGAGTTAGGTCGTTGGATCTAACAGCTCATACAAGCCTATCACCAATACGTCATGGGTTCGCACCCAGCTTTGTAAATTACAAAAAATGGTGCACTCGACTCACAGCCACAAGTGATAAAGTATACAAGTTGCTTGCCCAGGGTCGGTGGTTCTCTCCTGGTACTCCGGCTTCCTCCAGAACTAAGACTGGTCGCCATGATATACATGTAGCTGAACTATTGTTGAAAGTGGTGTTAAACACCAAAATTCAAATTCAAATTCCCATTATAAAAGGTAAATATTTATCACCTGTGTGATACATGCAATAGTATATTTCAATGAAATAACATACTGTATATTTGTATCAATTTATAGTTGATATAGTGAAATTTGATCAATTTTGATTCAATACTGTACTGTTTTCAAAATAAACAGATTTACATTTAGTTTCTATAATTCTTTTTGGGTCATTTGTTAATATAATGGAATAACAAGAGGCTTCTCAGAGCCAGTAAATTAATAGAAAATGTTATAACACATTTAGATTCAGATTCCACAATTCCCTATATGTAAGTTCCATCTCACCAATCAATTAAGTGTTTCAAATTACCAAATGCATCATCAACATCTCAGCAGCATTCAATGTCATCCTCCATCCGGACAATAGTCTCGTGCAAAAGATACCCCTAACATACTCTCTTTCCTGGCTTGGTACAGGCACTTCAATAAAAAGTGGCTGAACAAAAGATACCCCTAACATACTCTCTTTCCTGGCTTGATACAGGCACTTCAATAAAAAATGGCTGAGCAAAACTAGTATTCTAGGTCCAAACCTAAGTTGATTTAAAACTAACGGAAACTAGTAACCTTGAAAACAATGAAAGCAAAATACAAAATCCCCCCCCTACTTTTTCCACCCAATGGCTTTCTACTCCGATATATCTGTCTCCTCAATGTATTAAACAAGATCTGTATCCCCACCGTATTAAACATAATCAAAGAAAAATAACATTTCTGTGAAATATGGCACATATGTAAAAGACTTGTGAATATTTAGAAATAGTAACACTTATCACTTTATAATGTTTAGATTAGTGAATATTAAGCATAGGTTCTAAGGATTTTATATTAATTTATTGCCTTTGATGTTTATATGCTACAATATGAAATTTTAATTTCTCCATAAAGCCTGTTTATGTAAGGTACGATTACAAATAAAAATCTTAACAATCATGAACCATATTGAATTTTTTTTATTGTTAATAAACTTCATAAGTTGCAGCAATTTCAAACATAGTAATATTATTGATCAAAACTTCTTTCATATTTTTTTTATATCAGTATACATTTATAATCTGTATTTAATGACAAAACCTTTTCCAGATATTGAATATAATTTTAATTCATCTACAATAATAGAAGTACAAATAATCGTTTGAAACTAGAACACTGAAAAACCTAAAGAGACTCCTAATTAAAACAAAAATCAATTTAAAAGTGAACTTCAGTTGATTTCTTCTAATTTGCTTATATTTTTTTTTCCAATTCTGTCTGATTTTTAATGTCAATAGTTTCTGAAACTAATTTGGAACAAAAAATCAATTCATATGTCTTTGAATTAAGTTGCAATTATTTTCAACTAGAGTTATTTCCCTTGTTCACAAAAAGCTTAAATTGTTTTACCAGGTGAGCATACTAATAACTAAAATAACAGAATTTTGTCAAATGTTAAAAGAAAATGTTACCTGTCAAGACACCTAAATTAATTTACCTGGCAGAAAACTTGACAAAATTCCTGTGTTCTTTTTTTCTCTCCAATTTCTGAATTCAATTGTCACCCTGTCACTAGCTATGATCAAGAAACAATTTGACAATTGAATTTTTTTTGTCATTATCTGATATCTAAGGTAAACAAAAAGCCAAGGTAATCTTGCAATAATAATTTTTTTTCTTGTCTGATATTATTTGAGAATAAATTCAAGTCTTTTATGACTTACATAATTTGAAATAAAAATTGGCTCATTACATCACGATTAATAAGAAATGTAAACTTTTGGCAATTACTTGACAATACTTATACCCAAAGGACATACTTTTATTTCTGAAAAGTTACAAAGAAACAACAATAAAAAGTAATTACATATATCTTAATGTTTGTTTTAATATAGTAAAGAATTTCTTTGAAATTTTATCAAGTTATTCCAATAAATATTTCAATTCTCAAGTATTAAAATTCCTCTCTTAAGATTTTATTCAAAATATCATTTTTAATACCAAAAAAAGTTTAATTTAATCATTCAAATACATAATAATTGAAATCCTGTATGTAATGTATGATTTGTGTTGTATACTTATACAGATTTCTTAGTTTAATAATAAAATTTTGATTAAATTTTTGTTGCATTATGTAATTTAGAATATTAAAGTTTAAATCGTGTGATATTTAATACAATCTGTTGAATAATATATGAATATGCACTGAAGAAACGATTACCGTAACAATTTAACCGGCTTGGTTTTAATATACAACATTTACTTGTCCAAGACATTAAAATATGAGGTGATAGAAACATGTTCATGCATATTTCTACTCATAAAATTGCATCAATATCATACATATATAATTTAATTGAAACTGTTGACAAAAGCATTTAGGGAGAAATATTCAAAGTGCCATCGATCCTTCCGCTCGAATTGTTTATGACAATTTGTGATAAACCTATTCAATATTTTCACCTGGTCGTCCCCTTCCGTCCTGGTTACATTTTGCTTATAAATTGCCAATACTTCAAATATACCAATATATATCATTCACGTTTTTATAATACATATCGCAAGCTTTGCAAAATTAATCTTTCCATTGTGAGATACAAAAGGTTCCCGGCGAGGGTATTTGTCTCCTCCATCAGAGTGCACTGTTATAATCGCTCCCCATATAAATTATTATAGTCTTTGTTGAAATGTCAAACCTTCAGAATTGTTTGAACTTTACAAAAATATATTTGAAGTTGTGTTTAAAATTTTCATAGCTACAAAACTATGCTTCTTGATATATTATATAAATCTTAAAATGACTAATTTTGGAAACAATTTAAAAAAAAGTACTCAAATTCGAAAAGAGATTGGAGAGTTATTTCCCTTGAAAGCTATCTGAGATTTCTTGAATTAAAATCAATTACTTGTCTCATTGTATGTATGTAGATTACTATTTGACAAATCAAAAGATCTAGCTAAAATGTGTATTTAATAAAAAATGATTGAGGAACTTATATATAATTGACATAAGAAAATGATCTAATACACATTGATTGATTGATTGATTGATTGGTGTTTAACACCAACTTTTACAGTATTTTCAGCTATATTGTGATATGAACAAAACATGGTTAAAGCAAAAAAGTCACTAATTTTCTGAAACCTGACATTTCCTAAAATCAACATGTGCATGACCAAACATTACAAGACTGGATTGAAATTGCCAAAGAAATTTGACAATGACAAAGACAGCCATGGTAACTTCTTGTGAGGTTGTGACAGATAGTTATCAGGAACATCTTCAAAATAAATTGATTTGAGAAATTATCCCCTCCAATAAAAGGGAATTTTGCTGCAATTATGTTTTGATGGGAAATGATAACACTTAAATGGAATTTTAATTTATTTAAATGACACATTTGACCATTGTCCACTAGTGACAACTTTTTAATGTCCAAATTTCAATGCCAACATTAATTTATAATCCTAGTTATTTTCCCCCACAATAATTTCTGGTCTTTTCAATGTTATTATTGTGTAAAGACATTATGCAATTTTTTCTTCACAATGGATTTGTACAACAAACATAAATTAAGTTTTTCTTACAATTGGACAGGAAGTCTTCTATTCTCAAACTTGACAATAGGTGATATTTTTAGCTATTATATTCAACATATCTCATGTCCACTGTAATGACCATTTTTATATAAACCAATATGGGCAGATTCCCTACAGAGAAATAATTTAACATGTCATAGCTGTGTGCTAATTCTACCCATAAACCATTGTGTCCTACAGTTTCTATACTTGACCACCTATATGCTGTTGTTATAATTCTTTTTATCCCCTGGGGCCCATAATCAGGTACACATTAAAAAAAAAATATATCCCATTTACTTTAATTTGAACAAATATTTGGAATTTCAAAGAAAATTCATTTTTAGGTTGATTAGTTTTTGAGAATCTAAATGGCACCTTGTCTTTATTATTGAGGGGGGATAATGCAATCATAAAAAAAATCAATGTCTTAAATGAATTTTTGTATATGCATATTAAGAACTATTTTGCCATGCATCCTTAAGACTCAGACTTTGCTATTATAAAAAAAACACTTCATTAATTTTTTTTGGACAAGCACAGCAATAAATGAGGTATGCAAAACAGATAATGACTGGGTACATACCCTGCTGAACCCCCAATTATATGGACTTTTAAAAATTGATAATAGATGTCAAAATTGAAATTGTTGAACCTTATTATATTTTGGCCATCCTTTCCATTGAAACTGATGAATCATGGTCATTTTACATATCACACCTACCTTTTAAACCATGTTTACTGGTCGTTTTATTGTGTGTGAAGAAATAAAACTAAAAATATGAATCATTTTAAATGATATTTTGAGTAGACATTAATTATTTTACCCGGGGTGGACATGGGTCACTGTGGTCTGTCAGAAAGGTGTGTCAATGTGGCCATACAGGTGAATCTTCACTTGTTCAAGGTTGTTTAAAAACAGATTTTTATAGAGGTTTTTTCCTTTCATTAAATGATTCATGAAATAATTCTGAACAAAAAAGTTCAAGACTTCCACATAATTAAGTCCTTATCAAAGCTTACAGGATTGGTGTTCATAATAATCAATTGTTATTGATGAACTGCAGACAAAGTTAACAAAAATACTGTGAGTATTGGTCATATTTTTCAGTTATTCCAGATTCCTTCAATAAGTATGTGGGTGGTACCTTTTATATAGTTCAAATAGTGTTTAGTGCACAGCATGTTATGTCACAATTGTAAAATAAAATGTACATCATTAAAAACACAAAAACCTGTAATAATTTTTCTCATTATAAAAAGTAAGCTTTTTATATATTAATTTGCTTAAGTTTCAATTTCATATTAGCAAAAGGCAATACACAAATCTATCTTAATATCTATACTCAGATATACATTGCTACATATTCCTTCAAGTACCCTGTTTACCAATATAAGACCAACAGCCAAAACCCATTTGAAAAATTAATATATATGTATTATATAAATATGAAAGAAAGTTCCACTACCATAAATGAAGAAGAAAGGATAAATAGGGATAAGTATTAGCTGTGGAACCATAGTAGCTCTTTAACTGACCAATGGTTCTGCAGCTAGGGATAAGTATTTCCATAAAAGCGTAATTTTTCGTTTTAATAATTTAACATTAATTAATAAACTGTACATTTTATTAAATTAAACTAAACACCAAAAAACAATCAATATTTATAAAATTCATAAAGAAGTGGTGTCTGTGATAACTGACTGGATCATTGTATATTTGCACAATTTAATCTCATTTTCATTTTGTGAGAAAGAAAATTAAAAAGCATTAATTCCAAATATATAATTAATTTAGTAAAATTAAAAGAAAATTGTTAAAAAGAGCAAAAGAACCAGTATACAGGCAAAAAACCATTAGTGTTAATAAATTTCAACATTTTAAATTTTTTCAATCAATCATTTTAAATGAATTTATGCAGACAAATTCAGTTTGATTAATTTTTTCAGTTCATGCTATTGAAAATGTACTTAAAAATCATATCTTATCGCAAAAGACATAACTCATGAACAAACAAAAAGTTAAATGTTAAACCGAAATGCAAAAGTTATTTTATTTTGGCAAATATCAATATTGTCAGCATAAATCAAAACTTATAAAAACATAAGTTACCCAGCTACCACCAATCTGTTTCTAGACACAAGGATACCTGCAAAAGTTTATGCTTTTTCCATGGCCTGTCAATGAAAAAGTAGCAATTATTAATTTTTGTCTGGATATACCTAGAGTACAGCTGCAGACAAAATGGTTTCATTTCTGGACAAGTTGTTTTAATACTTCCTGTTTTAACTATCAATAGGGAGAAATTCGTGTGAAGTGTTTAAAGACTCCTTGTAAAAGTAAATATTGTGGTTTTGCTCTGTCTATAGTTTGTTAATGCAGTCAAAAGACTACCAATTACATCTTTTAATTATGTCAAATCAAGCACACCTTAATTATGCTTTGTCCAAACAAACAAAAATATGTCAAATCATTTGCACCTTAATTATGCTTTGTCTAATCAAAAAAATATGTCAAATCAAATGCACATTAATTGTGGTTTGTCTAATCAAACACACCTTAAATGTGCTTTGTCCAATCAAAATGCATGTCAAATGAAGTGCACCTTAATTGTGTTTTGTCCAATCAAATACACCTCTACCATTAAGACAATCCACTAAATGTTTTTAATGGTGTGAAAGTTGTAAATTTGTCAAATTAAGAAAGTAGAACTTTTTATTTCTCTAATTTGTACAATTACTGACAGATGAGAAGAAACATTGTATAAATTCTTGACAGCTTCAATTGGTCTTTGGTTGGATTCTATTCCTTAAATTTTAAGTTTTTATACTGGGGGTAATTTATGATCAGAGAGCTACTTGGATACTTGGGATGCATGTAGCAATTTAATTTAAAGAGTCCATAAGAGATTTCTTAAAAATTTGGAGAGTCCCACTATTGAAAAAAATCTAAAAATGTTACATCTTTTGAAGTCCCAAGCTGAAAATGGGGAGTCCAGGACTCATCTGTAATAACAACTGTTCTTTTTAAAAAATGTTGTTCAAATAATATCACTGCATCAAAATGAAAATTAGAAGGGAAAAAACCTAACCAGAAGTAATTTGATATGTCAGCAATTTTACAGGTTCATGACAAAATCCATTAAAATAAGTCAGTACTTCTACACTATTATGTTTTTATCATTTTATCATATTCTTTTCTTTTCATTCTAAAAACTTGAAAAGAAAAAAAGCAACTTGTTGAATTTTAATAAAAGTGTCTGATTGTATTTACAATTCCATGTAATTTGGTGAGATTACAAATTTTCTGTTTACTTACAAATTAACCCCATCAAAAACTCCTTTAAACAGCACTGTATAACAAACTACATACAAATTGTCTCATTTGTACCCATTATAATATAGGTAATACTAACAAATCTTAGATTGGGTAACTTTCTAGGTTTATCAACTAGTTGTCCCGATACTTATAAACATATTCAGAATGTCATAAGTTGAAATATTTCGGCAGATAAAATTATGTTCATTAATGTCAACTTCTTCATCAGTTTGTTCCTAGTGATCAGAAGATTTGTTTACATAAATTTTCATAAACGGATGCCTTGCCCAAAATTTTTTCTCTATGAGCTGTTAATTGGAGGTTTGTTTCAATTTGTCAAAAATGTTATATTACAATTTTCCATTAAAGTTTTGATATCAACCAAGCAATGCTTTTAATCTTAGATTACAACACTTCCTTTGTAAACCATTATACAATGTGCCCCCTTCTAATTCTTCCCTTTTCAAACATATACATGTATAACTTCAAATATTTATCTAATGGGATGTAGTTTATAAAATACTGCTTACTATCATCTTCAAAAAATTTATAAACATCAATTTTAAAATTTTACTAAAATTTTGTTTTGATATCATATCAGGCTTTCAATATTTTTATAGTGTACCAGTACTTCACTACTATTTATCAAAATTTGAACAATTTTCATGAATATCTTATACAACACTCTTTAAAATATATCTTAAATCCCAAACTTGAACTTTTGTCTTATGTTTATGACTTTATAAAGCAATCATTAGAATTGGGAAAATGAGGTCTATGTCATCAAAAGTACCTTAATTTGTTAATAATTTGCTTGTATTGTGTTTCTTCCTTTGTTTAATGTATTTGTTTGACCCACATTGCAAATAAAGATTTAAATTTAAAATCAGGAGGTACCAAAGACCATTTTAGGTGGGTAAAAGTACCTGGTACTGCCCCTTATTGAAAGACCTGGTATATATGGCAACTTCAAATTTTTAATTACAGCAAGGAAATGGACATCAGTGAGACAAAATGGTTACTGACACCAAGTTGAAATTGAAAACCTGCACAATGGCACACATTTCAACTTTCAGAACGCAAAATTAATACATTCAATAATAAATCATTTAATTTCAATGGAACAAAAATTGTGCCAGAAAGAGGGCAAAATCCATTGAACAATAGCCAATGAACATGGTATTTATTATATAACCACATCTATTTCAAAGTTTCAAAAGTTACTTTTGTTTTATCTAAAATCATTCTTAACCACATCTTGTTAAATTGCTATTATGAATAAATTTCATTGAATTTCAATTTCAAAGTTCTCTCAACCTTTCTTTGAGTGAGAGCATGAGCATCATACTGTATATAAAATAAAATGAAAGTGGCAGTTATCATTTCAACAAATTTATTTATTATCTTTAAAGATATCTTACAAATTTTAACATTTATTAGGTTGAACAAAAACAGCTGATTTAAAATAACATTTATTTTTTTTATTTTAAGAATGTAGATAATATCAACTAACAAAAAATATCTATTTGTTTGAGTCATGATGCCAGCATTTTTGTTATGATTTTCTTAACAAACTCAGAACTGCCAATTTACCGAATGTTGCTAAATAGACTGTCAAAATTTTTCTGAAAATCATCAGCTTAACAGCTGTTTGTATAGGTTCTTTCTGTCTAAAATGTCAATTTCACATATCTATCATTTCATATCTGACTGCCCATCGAAAATATCTATCTTAACTTGTCATCTATTTCTGACAAAATTGGTTTGAAAACTTGTTAATATTCTACTTTACATTATCAAAGGGTATAAAAAGAACAATTTTATCTCTTTCTAAAGTAACAAATTAACAGCAATTATTTTCTTTTCAATTACATCTATTTCCCACCTTTTAAAGTGGCATTAACCACCTTAACCATTAATTAAGAATTGACAATTAATACATGAAAATTGTATATATATATATGTGCATATCTGTGGACAATTGTGTAATATGCATGAAATTGTAATTAATATGTGCTAATAAGTTGATAACTGTGCATGACAATATATAATTTAGTATTCAAATGTACAACAATGTACACATATGTAGTAAATATATACCCATGCATTCATATTGAACATAAATATTATTTTTAAACAATTGAAAACTATTATAACTTATCAATTTTACAAATCATGTATATTTCACAAGTATCAGATCAATTTCAAAGTAAACATCACATTTATGCTAATAATATATAATTATACTACAGTGATAACATGATCCTTTAGGCCTTTTCTCACATTTTCTATCCCCCTTTTCAAACTTGTATAGATACAGTAATAATGAAAAAGAATTTGTTGGGATTTTCTTGTTTGACATGCTTCCCTATGGGTAAATTACACCCTTATCTAAAAATTGACAATTACTACATGAAATATATAACTAAATGAAATAAATGGTGATTTTCTTTATCCAGGTAGCAACCTGAATGTGTCATCACTGTGAAAACTCTACAATTTCTTAAGAAGAGGCATTAAATGGTCTTATCAATTTTCCTTTTCAATAAAAGTTATCAAATTTTCCAGTTTTTCTTTAGAAATATTACTTACCAAGCGGATATTGATATGAGCTAGTTTTATGATTTATAATAATCTAGGAGACCCATTTGTTTAAAATTTTAATACTTTTCACCCTGTTTTTAACATGAATTCTTCATCCTTAAAGTCCACCAAAGGAGGAACTCCAAAATTTATTGAAGTTCTTGCAAGATTATTTTATTATTTCATAAATCTTACAATCTTTTTCAAAAGGTTTTTAATATTTCAGGTGTACTTGTATTAAATACAATCCAATCCAATCAATATCTACTTTTTTTTATTTCTTGGGTTTTAATACTGGCAACATTTTTCTTTTTTATCTCATATTTTTATGTAATTATAAAATATCAATTTCATATAAAGTAAAAAGATGAAAAGTAAAAATGTGCATGAGTTACTAAATTTCTTATCAAATAAAAGTAAAATCTTAATAATTGTACCTAATATCAACTGTTTATATATGGTACATTAAACTAGACACTGTATCAATAAATATTAATATTCCCTTTATCAACAATTGCTTTATAAATTTGTATAATTCTATATAAGAGATTATGCATTCCCATGTATAACAGTAACCCAAGCATGCTTACTCAGTTGTAAATTTCAGTGAAAGTAAAGATATGTATTTCAATCAAATTATTATACAAACACTGTCGGTCAACTTAATATCAAGTCTATAAAAGAATTCATAATTTAAACAAGCTGTTTTTGATGTATTTTAGTTTTTTAAATGTGTAACGTTTTTTTTCATGATATACTGGTATTGAACATTTAATTTATTGACTATAGAGGTATATGTATACATACAATATTGAAAATAGTCAAACAAAAATTACAACACTAAAAAAAAATGACTTCTCAAAAATAGCATTCTTCAAACTATTTATTCCTTTTTTTTTAAACATGTAATTAAAAGAAATTAAAAAAAAACTGCTACTTTACCGTTCGCTGTGATCCACCTGAAGTTCGTCTTACTTGCTAATCCCCACGTGCTAAAACTAAGTCGGGTGTAAATTTCGCGGACTTTTTAAATAGGTAAACAAACATCTATAAAAGATTATTTGTAAATAAGAAAACTAAATGTAATACATTACCGTTCGCTTGCTTGCTTCCAAATGAAATTAAATTATTGACCCGGCTGATTACATTTCATCCAGATTCCTTTGGGAGGTTTAAATTCAACTCCGATCACCTGTCACTTGAAAACAAGTTGTGTATTCCGTGTATTCCATTTTTATCAATGAACTTACCATTTTCTACAAGAGATGCAATTTCAGAATCCGATTCGATATGTCTCGGCTTTGTCTGTTTTCGCCGTGACATTCTTTAAGAAAAGTAAGCTAACAAATGACAAAGTTATAGTCTCTAGTTATTTTCTGATTACTGCATTTCTAATGCGCATGTCAGAAAATATGATTATCGATAACATTGAAGATTATGATAATAAAATAGAAACAACGTTTTTGATTGGTTTTGTAATCGCGACTTAAGATGAGTAAATCTGGAAATTGTAATACTTGAGTGACTTTCTATACGCGCAGGTTCTTCTCAAGCAAGATTATTTGACAATCGACTAAAATAAACAAACGTTATAAATATACAGTGAACATTTATTCACAATAGTTTACCTTATATAATAATTTCTATTTAAATAAGATTGCCAACAAAAGAAGAAAAAATAACATGCGATTGTATGATAAAGTGTGTAATAATTACTTGATTAATATATAAACCGCCTAAGGCATATTAAAAAAGACACAACAAAAAAATTACCGAAACTTTTTTTTATTTAATAATTATTTCGAATGATCTTCGTAAGTGGTATTTCAAATAATTATTTAAAAATTACATAATATTCAATAAATTAATTTAGATATGTTTATTTTACAAATTATGTTATAATTCGTGATTAAAATCATTAGGTGTTATTTTGTCCCTTCATACTTAACTTTTATGTACTGAAACTTAATGGAAAGAACATTTAAAAAAATGGGTTCTTTAATTAAAAAATAAATCGCTCTTTTCATAATGCATGTGCACGTGTGGCTCTGGGTTGTAGTTATGAGATTACATATCATATATATAACTGGTGCTTACTTTCATAACAAGTGCCATATCAAATTGCTTATTAATAAATAAAGAGGTTGGTTTATGGTGTTTAACGCCACTTTCAATCATATTAATTTAATATCATTTTAATAATTTAAGATAATATTAACTTACTTGAATTTTGTAGAATATGAATGTTTTGTCAGAAAGTGCTAAAATAACGGCTAATCTTCAGAACTTCGTTTATGATTAGATTACAGAACATCAGAGCTCTTTTTACTGACAAAGATGTGCTTTAATTACATTTGCAAGACTTTAAGACTACAAATGATTATTTAATGAACAATTATCGATTTTTAGATAAATGATATTCTAGTGTGAAAATATCCTCCGGGTTTATATGTTTTTTTTATAATTGTCGGATGTGACATAATTATTAGTTATTATTTCTGAAGAATGCCATGACAATTGTGTTTTGAAAAGAACCATTCTTATTTGATTATAAAGTTGGATGACATTAGCTCAAACACGTTAATATTGGGAAATGTTTGTGTTTAAGATAATCCAATAAGAGTGAACACTGTCAACTCATGAAATATACTCACAGCTTCTGATATAAACCATCATAAAATTTTAAAAAAAATTATGAAAAATGATTTTTTTCCCGATTATAATTAATTATCTAGTCACATGAAGAACAAATGAAAAAAGAGTCAACATTGCAAACTAAATCTGGTACAGAATCTATATAGAATAATAAACAAAAAAGACCAGTTTATTGAGCCCAATTTTACTCCCAAAGGGGTTAAGCATGTAACACAATACAATATAAATATGTATATATCATATGTAAGTATCACGATTTATATATATATATATGCGAATTATTAATTCATAAACATTTATGATTTTTTATTACAAAGAAGGGAGAAATTATTAATGAATATAAAAACAATTTCGCCCCTGCTAGAAGCATATATAAAAGTATATATGATTCATCCAAAATTTACTATTATTATATCGTTTGATGCTGGTTATTAGTTATCTTAATTCATTAATTTATTTAGAAAATAATGTTTATACACCACCCACGCCAAAGTGCAGTGTCATTTGTTTTTTTAGATATAACTTTGACAGGACCTTTTTTTTTCTTAGCTGCAGAGAAGAAAATGATGATGGTTGATGATGGTTATTATCAATTACAATTAGTACATTACAACAGAGATGTTTATCAAATTTACTGGTCTATTACACTAGAAAAGACAATTTAAAAGAATAAGTTGAAAAAAGAAGGAGAGTGAAGGGAGTGGGAGGCAGAGGGGTGGATTTTCGATCTCCAGTATTTCATGCAAAAAATAAGATTAGTTTGTACATTAATTAGAAGATATATTTTATAGCATACAATCAGAACAATCGCATATCAGAATCTCTTTGAAAATATAGAGAACATTGTACGTATTTCTTGGATCCATCTGACCTCGTATAAATCCGATGCTCTCCTTAGAGAGTGAGTGATTGTTGTTTAAAGCCAACTCAGCAATTTTCAGTTATATCATGGCGAAAATGAGTCAATTTTCAATCAGATGACGATGAGGTCCGCTTTGTACTAGACCAACACGCTTACTTGGATTTTTTTATAGTGCCATTGCCCACCGAAACAATAGTCCGCGGATAAACATATCGTACCACTCAGACACATTATCATGATTCCTCACCAACCAGTCTTTGTTCTTTCTCCTTACATAGTGCTAGCCCACCGAAACAATAGTCCTCTGATAAACATGTCACACCACTCAGACACATTATCATGATTCCTCACCAACCAGTCTTTGTTCTTTCTCCTTACATAGTGCTAGCCCACCGAAACAATAGTCCTCAGATAAACATGTCACACCACTCAGACACATTATCATGATTCCGAGCCAACCAGTCTTTGTTCTTTCTCCTTACATAGTGCTAGCCGACCGAAACAATAGTCCTCAGATAGACATGTCACACCACTCGGACACATTAGCCTGATTCCGACCCAACCAGTCTTTGTTCTTTCTCCTTAATGCTGCGTGCTTAGTGGAGAAGCAATGAATACCACTTTTATTTAGTCATTGGTTTGACCCGATCAGGGCTCAAAGCACGATCTACCACACTCGAGGCGAGGACGCTTACCATTACATCAACGATGTGGTTCCTTAGATGGATGAACAGAATCAACCGAGCTGTGACGAGTGACAGGACTACTGACTATCATCCAATCTGCAATATATAAAGTGGCCTTGATGGTCGAATAGTTGAACTCTTTAACTTCTACCCACAAGCCAAACACAACTGATGTCGGTGCACACTTGTTACACCACAGAACTACAATAGTCTTTCAATGATAACAACAATTCTCACCTAAGACTGACTATGAAACATTAACTAACCAGTATAAAACCATTTTCTAATTTAGAACTCTTGATTGATATCGATACCGGTATTTGTTTCAAGTTGAATTATGTCCCTTGCTCAAGGGTAATGACCATGCAGTTTATGTAATTGCATAGACAGGCTGCTAAATCAGATGGACTCTGTCGAATTATTTTTCAGCACTGCTACAGAGAAAACAAACAGAACGTGTTGAATTAATTCTTGCAAAATGGCTTCAGAAAACAACAGCAGTCTTGACCCCGTTTTATTGGATATCAGACAGAACATCAGAACAAGCCTCTTTCTGACTCTGAAATGCTGCTGTTGATGTTCATCTTCCATCAGTGAAACGGCCATTATACTTTTCCATGCAACGAACATGGTACAATTCAAATACCATTTGACCCTGTTGTTGTTGTTGTTGTTGTTGTTGTTGTTCAACTTTGTTTATGCTTTGTATACCGTATGTTGTTCATACTTTTTTATGAGCTCGTGCTGTCCAGCTTTGATCAACCTTTGTATTTTTGTTGTTTAGAATGGTTTTGTTTAGCAGGAGGTCGTGTTGTCCATCATTGTTTGATCTTTGTATATGTTGTACTGTTGTTAGTTAGCTTGTTTTTGTAGGAGGTCGTGTTGTCAAATTTTGCCTTACCTTTCTACCATTGTTGTTCAGACTGTTTCTGAAGGCATCGTGTTGTTTATCTTTGTTTGATCATTATATTGTTCTTCAGACTGTCTTTGTAGGAGTTCGTGTTGTTTAGATTTGTTTGATCTTTATATTGTTTTTCAGACTGTTTTTGTAGGAGTTCGTGTTGTTTAGATTTGTTTGGTCTTT